>VXBR01005532.1:335732-432892 GCA_013400215.1 Cisticola juncidis | reverse complement strand
GGTTGCGCCGGGCTGGGCCGGTTGCTCGCTTCTGCTGTGCTGTGCGATGTGGGCAACGCTCCGCGCCGTGCTCCGTGTCATGAAGGCATTTGTCTTTCCAGGGCTCTGCGGAAGGATGGGGTGCGGGAGCCCGGAAGCCTGTATTGGGCGAGTCCTAACGGGCGAATCCAGGTGGCGTTTTGTCACAGAATCACGGAACATACTGAGTTGGAAGAGACCCAGAAGGATCATCGAGTCCAACTCCTGGCCTTGCCCAGGACACCCCAAGACTCACCCTGAGAGCTTGACCATTACTGCCCTGGGGAGCCTGTTCCAGTGCTCAATCACTTTCTGGGTGAAGAACTTTTCCCTAATATCCAACCTAAACTTTCCCTCATACAACTTTATGTGCACCAAATCCTGTCTCTTTGAGGATATTTTCGTGTGGCACAGCTGGCACCCATCCTGCCAGCCCTGACGTGAGGGTGCTCAGTCACAGCCCCACAGTCCTACTGCTCGACACAGCTTGTGGGCTTGTGCAGGTGTGCTCACACCTGGGATAAAAAAGAAAGGGCTGTGTGTCCTGTTCCTGACAGGTAATCGCTGGCCAAGGTTGGGATGGCCAGCACTGGCAGGCAGAGTCCTCACACCCGGAGCCAGCAGGTGCAGCTGTGGGGCATCCAGTGCGTGCCAGGGCCTCCCAGACCCACCTGCTGCTGTCTGCCCACAAATATCCTGTTTGACAGGAAAACGCTAAAGTAGAGCGCGTTTGGCTCATCTAGCAGCTTCCTAGAAGGGAAACACATTGCGTTGAGGAGTGTACCAACGCACAAACACTTGATGTGGGCTTCTGTCAGTTAAGCAAGTAGAGGGGGAAGAAGGACAAGCAGCATTGTTTGTTCCCCTGGTAGTCTCGCTGGGAAGCACTATGGCATCTCTCACAAAATCTAGAGGAAGCCCAATGAAACACAGATTTGAAACATGGTTCTAAAGCACCATGCAGGGCAGAGTGACCTTGTGTCCCAACTCATCAATACAGGAGAAGCAGAGAGTTTGAGGCCCAGGGATGTGGGTGAGGGGGTAGCTGAGAATGGACTGGAAAGATGCTGCAAACACAAGGTTGAATTGAGCTGAAATGTTCTACATCAAGCTGGATTTAGCCCTAAATTACACCAATGCGCTCCACTGGCAAAAAAGGAGATTTTTTTTCCCTGCTTCTTAATAAACATTGGAGGTGAAATTGGAAATATTCTTTACTTCTTGGCATAAATAACTGTGCAGACTATAATGGACAGATGTATGGTATAATGGTACTCTGTACTGTACTCAGGCTTCATGTGTCATATGATGCTCCTTTATCTACACTTGCAGATATCAAAAACATAAATAAAATTATCAGAATAATAACGGTTCTGCACCATTCAGAAACTTGTATTCATTCTACCATGCATCACTCAAGATGAAGAAAGATTACTTACATATGTAAGTATAGTAAAATTCCTAATTTTAAAGAAGGGCTAATTTTTATTTCTTACAACCATTTGATGGACCCCCAGTAACAGAAATTGTGAACCTACAACTACAGCCTGATCATATGACAGAAACAACTAAGATGTCTAAAAGCTTTGTCCCTTCTTGTTTTTATTATTTATGAAATCACTTTCCACCGTAGAAATCTGGAAGAATATAGGAATTGGTAGAGATCTGGGGAAAAAAAAGAAGGAGGGAAACACATTCCTTGAGAGAAGTTTTAGGTTTTGTATTTTATGGCAGGGGGTCCTACTGGCTTCACTGCCCCTATAGTTTAAGAGCCCACTATTGAAAGCCACTTTTCAGACCTTCACAAATGTGGTGAGAGGTCTCGACTGCCTTCTGGTTAGGGGGGATTCTCTGCATTTTCCAGACAGTGGGTTTCTGTGAGGCTGAATCTTCTAGATGCCACCTCTTGGGTTACTTGTAATTGAGTTGCAAAGCAACTGTTCCCATACTCATAAAGTTACTATTCTTACCTGTGTGAAATATACCCAGTGATTTCTTACTGAGTCTGGTGATAGTATAAATAGAAAAATGTTTTTAGTTGCCACTACTCTGTTCATGTACCTATTTCTTCTTGCATAGGGCAAAGGATGGATTAGACAATTTAATAGACAACATAAGTGCAATAGACGGTTACAAAATCAAGAACTACTGTGAGGTTTCTAGTGTACTAGAGCCTCTCTCCTAATTGCCCCTGATACTCGTATTTGTAACTTCATCATCCTTGCTTCTCAAAATTCTTTCTTGGATTTCTGGGAAATATCTTAATTTTTCACTCCTAAGCCCATCCCAGCTATTAGCTTTTACAAACTCCTTAACAAAAGGAAGTGAGTGTACTTGGCCAGAGTTTTGTGAACTTACAAGCAATAGCGAGGGGAGGGAAAAAGACTGTTTCCAAACTTGGGATAGTTCCCGGATTCACTTGACCTTTGCCCTTGGAAAGAGTTGTACCAGCACCATGAAGAGACAAGCTTGCAATGGGACAGGGAAGCAGAGCACAGCAGTCTGGTGCTGCTGATGGGAGAGGTGTCTGTAACCCCAGCAGTACTCTGGTCTTCCTGACTTCCTTTCATTACTTTAGAGTTCTCTTTTCTGTACAAGATTGCTGCTAATTTCTGTGGGCATTATTCCAACCCTACTGGACCAAGTGGGTCTCCAGTAAAGTCTTTCTGATCCAATGAAGGCAGAGTGGGCTTTCTGCAGGGCAGGGGACAGAGTCACCATGGGAACAGTTGGACGTACATCTGACTTCTTCAGCCTGCAACAGATGAAAGGAGGAACAATCCCAAAGGTATTAGGGTATTTCTGGTTACTGTTTGCTGCTCATTCTCTTTGTGCTTCGCATATTTGCTACAGGTCATGAGCTTCCCAGGGTACATATCCGTTTTTTGCCAAGAACATCCATAAGCTTCTGTAATGAGGCCCGGCAGGTGAGCTCAGTCACTGTACAACAGTGAACAAGGCTGTGTTGGAATGGCCCTTGACTTTTGTTTTGGGAAGTCTCACAGCCAAGTTTCAGTACTTATATTCTACAGATGAACAAAAACTTTGTTGCTCAGAGATTTGGCACTTAAATTTGAACTGCATGTTGGGCCATCACAGTAGAGAATTCAACAAGTTAAATTCTTTTTCCTAATTTCTGTGTCACCAATTCAGGACACACTAGCAGTAAGAATTCAGGCCCTGGGAAATGCAGGCATTAATTTGGTTGAGCTCAGTGGGGTATACCATGCTTCACAGGATTTGGGGAAGAAGAGGTTTGGGCCCAGGCATTGGGTAGAACTTACATTTTAAAGAAGTTTCATGGAATAACTGCCATGGTAATCAAGGGATGGGTGGAAAAAAGAAGGACCAAGGTAGAAATAGTGCATTTGGACAAAAGAAAAAAGAGGCACAGATGAAGCTCCCAAGTATAAAACACATTCTTTCCATCAGGGCCTCTCCACGCAAGTTGTTTTTCCTCTTCTACTAGGACCCTACCATCCTAAGTCCTCTTTCCCTTTACTTCCCCACCCAGTTACCTGATTTTCTGAAACTGGCTCCCCAGTCCTTCACCCTAAACTGTGGGATTGCAGAAGTAGCTGAAGAGGATGTTATCTCCTTCTTCTACTGACTGGAGGTCAACCATGCTTGTTCAGAGCATGAGCTTTAAAACCAAAGTGACTTATAGAGTGGTCTTCATATATTTACTAATATTGTTTGATGTGTGTCATTTTGTGAAAATAATTTTTTCCCCTGTAAAAATCCTGATTTTACTTTTCTAGTAGAGTATACCCTAGATTGATCCCTTTGTTTTCACAGTGTCACTTGAACAACAATAGAATCAGGAATTGCACCTCTAGTCCTATATCACATACTCCTCTCTACTTTTATCCTTCAAGGAGTACTTGACCAACATTGCACAAATAACACCCCCTTTGCTCCCTCAGTTTATCCATGAAGGGAAAGGTGTTTGCTGCCCAGAAGTGCACAGGAGCATCATGCAACCAAAGCAACTTGGGCAGCTGCTGAGCTGGTTCTGCAGGGGGTCCTAGGGAGTAAAACCACGCAGTGGCACTGACAGAGTCATGTTAGATGCCCATGAAACACATTGTACAGTGAAATGACCAGCTCATTGGAGTTACCATCCCTATTCTATGATATGGGCATAGACACCTTCAGTCACCCAGGGTTAGTACTTCTCATGTTTTGCCTGCAAGTTGCCTTTTACTTAGGGGCAGGTCTTTGTAGGCTTTTTTGCCCAGTCTTTTTGGTTTTCTTTGTCAGTCTTTAAAGGACATTCCATTTCACACTGCTGAGAAGTACCTTTGTCTGGCCCAAATGAAAAAGAGGTTCAGGAACCAGAGAAGATAAAGACAATAGCACTTTCCATGTTCCTACAAGAGACAGGGAATGAACTAAAGTAGAAGAGAGCACACAAACTGGATACCATAAGTACAAAAATTCCTGACAACTGGTGTATCCATGTACAAACCAAAGACTTGATCTAGGCCATGCTCAGTGCCACCTCTCCTGGTGGAAGCAGAGAAAGATGCTGCCCTGAGGCACAGGGGAGGCCATGGTGCAGCAGCTGGTGCAGAAGATACACACCTCCATGAGCAGAGCTCTGAAAGGCAAAGCCAACCAGTGCCTTCCACGTGGTAGCAAGAAGGCAGGAGAACCTGCTTACCTCTGGAGACTGCAAATGAAATATGGAATAGATCATTCCTGCTGCCACCAAGAGGGAGACTCCGGTTTGAGTCTCTTGTTCTCACTCTCTGCACAGAGCTTGCCTGATGATGTGCCTGCGGCTTAAAGGGGCAAGAGGCAGAATTTATTGTTTCTCTCACTTCCTAGGCACCAAAACTGACCATGGAACAAGTGTACCAAGATTTGGAGGTAAATGCTATGAAATTTTTCTGGAAAGGGGACAGCTGCAACACAGTAGGAGAATAGCAAGGATAGGGATTAGTCTCCTTCCGGCCTCCACCCTTGTCTTCACAGAAAACCTATTTTATGTGAGTGTCATTGAGCTCTCAGACCTATAATTATTTAGCTCCAGCTTTAAAACTTCACTTAAAATCCATTCACTTTGATGTTTTCCGTAATTGCAAGTCTGCTATTTTGTAGTACAGTGCTTGAAAGAAAAAACAGCCCTCCCCCATTTTCAAGGATATCACTTGTATAGTGGTATCCCCAGGCTGTTTTCAAGCAGAACCCCTTTCTGGCCATGGCTTGGAATCACTTTCCAGAGAGAAAGCCAACAAAAATTTCATTTCTTCTGAGCAAGGCAGCTGCCTTGTCATACTTCAACTACAGCACACTGCACTGGCTTCTTTCCCACATGGCTCTGCCACTAATCTGCAAGTTTAACAGTGACCAGAGCAATAGTCATTGCTGTGTCATCCATCACTGCTCTGGGGTATGCTGGGTCCCTTACAGATACAGCCACTATGGGAGGGGCATGCAGCTGTAGACCACAGTTGTTTCAACAGTGGGTCAGTAATCCTTGACTGAACAAACCTACAACTGCACTCAGATATGCTGAGAGCAAAGCACTTTGAGGGTGCTTGCTCAAGATTTTGCATGCCGCTGCAGTAGTCTGTAGCTTCTGCAGACCCCAGATTCCATTCATTCATTCATGGGACACTTTTGCACAAAAAAGGCATTCCTGGGGGAAGATCTGCAGGATCCTTCTGCAGAAATGCATCACCAGAGAGCTCAGTGCTGCAGTCACATAGCCCCATTATCCCTGACAGGCTGCAGAGAGCTGTGTAAGACCTGGCCATGCATGAGGTTCACTTGCTCATAATTTTTGCTCAGTGAATGATGCATGCCTGGGATAATCCTATAGGGGAAACCATGGAGGGTGATGGGTGGTAGAAATTTGATACAATGCAAAATGTGATCCAAGCAGGCCAGGCATGTACTGCAGTCTTTAATTCTTTGTGGGGAAGTGCATGGTGTGAGAGTTGAGGCTATGTGAATTATATATGCAGAGCAAACACAGAAGAGCACACATCAACAGATCTGGAGCAGACTGTACTGTCAGCAGCCAGGGAATGCTGTGCAATTGCAGCGGCATGGCAAAGCATGAATGCTGTGCAGGCAGATGGTAATGCTAGAGCTCTTGCAAGCCTTTCCCCAGGAAATCCACGTCCAGAAGTGCGTGCACATAGCAGTGTCATTTGCAGAACACAAGAAGCAAACCTTCTGTCCCCCTCAGCATTTGTAAGGCTGTGGATGGAGTCCTGTGTCTAGCTCTGGATGCCAGTTTTTAAGACAGATACACATCAGTTGGACAGAGTCCAAGGGAGAAGTAAAAAGAAGGCTCAGAGGTCTTGAAAACCTGACCTTTGAGAGGAGACTGGAAGAAGCAGGCTTTGTTTAGTCTAGGGAAGAGAAAAATTTAAGTGAGACACAGTACCAGTCCTCAAATACCTAAAAGTTTATTGCGAAGAGTAACACATGACATCATTTGCTGTGGCCACTAGCGAATCTGCAAATGGTCAGGATAGCAAAGAACTTGAGGAGGCCACCAAAGGAAGCTGCTGAATTTCCACTGCTGGAGATTTTAAAGAACAAGTAGGACAAATATAAGAAAGGCCAAACTTTAGGGACAATCAACCCCACCATGAGGCTGGAAATGAACCCTGTATCACCTTTTGTGATCCCCTCCAAATTGGTTTCATGCTGTGCAATACCATCAGCTTCAGAGGGTAAGACAGTACCATGAAGCAACATGATTGTAAAGAAACTAATGATTGAAGAAATGTATTTACAACCGTAGGGAAATAAAAATGTAAAATCAGACATATGGAACCTGGCCTAGACATTCTCATCAGACACCCGTGTGTAAAGCACATTGCAGCACAACTGCTGCAGGATCCTGACTCAGCTGAGAGAGATGAGTAAGGTAAAAGGGGCTGTGGGAAAAAAATATATTTATATACACATGGACGACAACTGCTTTAAATCCACTTCTAGCTGCCCCATAAAGGAAGTGGCAGTTCTCTGTTACAGCTGCCAGCAAAACTCACCATCACTCCAAATTCTGATTGGAGATGCTTCACTCCTGGTTTTGGCTTTTAAGTGTACCTCTCATGGCCCCTCCATCTCCTCATGCTTGTAGCATCAATTGTTTATTTCAATAGTGAGATGGGTCACAGTGCCCTCAAATTGCAAACTATACTCATAATCCATGCTTGGGTATGGAGCTGCAATGACAGTTCATAAAGGGCTAAGAAAATGCAGATCCATGTCACTCTAGAGAAGCCCATCCTCATCATAGTGCACCAATAGAACATGAATGCTCTAAAATGCTCTAAACTAAAACTAAGTGCAGAGGGAGAAGGTTGATTCTTATCTGTTATCTGTTCTTTTCAGGATGCTAATCAAGGCTCCTTTAGTATCATCTAGTGCCCCTAAAGCTGCCCTGGGAGATTTGGGTGAAACACCTGAAATTTCCAGTTTCTTCTGTACAATGCCAAGCCACCTGCCTCTACCAGCAGCAGAGGTGGCACAGCTTAGAACAGTGTGGTGTGGTGGAAGAGCTTACTCCCTTTAGAAAAGTAGTTGGTACAGCTCAAAAACATACCAAGAACCTTCCAGACATGTCAGCTTGTTCTCAGCACACAGTGGTCCAGCAGTGAGTGGGGAACATGATACTGAGTCAGTGAGGCTGGGATCCAGATCCAAAGTTTTCTCAGAATTGGAGCAGAACCCACACTTTGAGCCTAAAGTCACAGCTCTATTAGCTTGCCTTTCCAAAATAGACTTCCTGGAGCCTAAAGCTAGCCATTCATGACTATGAGCTTTGCTTGAAGAAATCCCTTCACCCCACTTCTCTGGAGGGTTCAGGGAGCACCTGGGTGGTTGGCAGCCTGCCTGTCTGTGCAGAACAGGTTAAGCTTCTGTGCTCCGCAAGCAAAAACTGCTGCATAGAAGCAGCTATGGATTATGCATGCCTTTGTACAGAAAATCATCTTGTGTTCATTATTCTTGTCTCCTAACTAGCTCATGGCTGTTTTTTCTCTGTAAAGTGGCAGCAACTCTGCACAGCTGCTGGGAATCAAACTGCGCAGGGCAAAGTTACCTCTTGCATCAGAAAGCTTCTTATTGGGAAAGCTGCAGAGAACCTCATACCTTTGCATTTGCAGTGGCTGCACTTTGAGGAAGGTGACACTTGTGGAGCAGTATGTCCAGTGCTGTAAGACAAATGAGGATAATGCTGCTGGGCAGCACCTACAGCATACAGCAGGGGCAGCCACTCAGCAGGCAAACTAAATAAGCTTTTTCCCCAGCTTCCTTTAATCTCTTCTCTCAGAGGAGGCTCCAAACCAGCTGTGCAAGCCCTGCACTTCCCTGTAGTGCTTTGACTCTCTGAGCCCTGACTACCTGCTAGTGCCTTCCCTGCAAGCCTCTCATAATATTAGCTTTGATACATAGCAAGTAAAGAGGAATGTGAGAAATGCAGAGAGTGGCACTTTCAGACCAAGGCAGGGAGGCTCTCGGGGCAGCCCGGCCACCACCTCATTCAGGCTGGGCTGCTGCCTGTGTGCATGTTCCACCTGTGCTCTCTGTGGCTGCAGCCCAGCAGTCAGGGCCAGAGGTCATCTTTACCATGGACAGTTTGTTCCACAAACAGGTCTTCTCCCATCCCTAGGGGCCCTTCCCAGGGCATCCTGCTATCCATTTATATATTGTGCCTTTTTTTTTTTTTCCCTGTGAGAAAGCCTAGGCTATATCTTCAATAGCAGAGAGGGAGATGAAGTGGTGGAGGAGTAATAAGTAATAGAGTGGTGGAGCAGACCTCACATTAAGCCTGAAGTCCACCTGTCAAGACATCAGTCTCTCATGTCTTTTGCTGGACCAACAAATTAACCCAAATGAATGAGTACATGTTTCTTTCTCGATTTTTTTAAAAAATTATTTATTTATTTAATATTTTTTGCAGGGCAGGCATCAGGCAGAGGCCTTCCCTGTAGTTGTGCTCCTGTCCTAGGAAGGACAGATGCACTTCCATGTGGAATGCCTGAGAATCACACTGTAGGCTTTTTACACGACAGCTTTTAGCAGGGTTTAGTGTGGCTGCTGTCCAGCCCAGCAGTGTCCCTGACTGGGTCCCCTGATGAGTGATGTGCACAGGCCGGATCTCGGCCGCACTGCTGGACTGGATCCCCTCTGATCACTCAGTCTCTCCCGACCGCAGCGACGGCTGGCGCTCGGTGTAGGGACAAAAGCCGGGAGTCCCTAGTGGGCCATGGCACTCCGCCCACCCGGTTTTCCCACCCTGGGCTGTGCCTGGCCCCACGGCGCCTGGCCGGGAGCTTGAAGGTTTCCTCAGCCATCTACGGTTCCCGCGGGCCGGCTCGCTCCTCTGCAGGAGAGGCGGAACCCGCCCGGCCTTGCGGGGAGCGGCAGCGGGGGCGATCCGGCCCGCCGGAGCCATCCCCGGCTCCGCTGCCTGCGGCTGCGGCTCCGGGGCAGCTCCTTCCGCTCCCGCTGCAGTGCCCGGCTCCTTCTCCCGAGCCGGAGCGGAGGCCCTTGGGACCTT
The DNA here is from genome assembly GCA_013400215.1 of Cisticola juncidis. Classification (NCBI taxonomy): domain Eukaryota; kingdom Metazoa; phylum Chordata; class Aves; order Passeriformes; family Cisticolidae; genus Cisticola; species Cisticola juncidis. Next base: position 423,342 of record VXBR01005532.1, on the reverse strand, counting down.
AGCTGTGAAATGGAGGGCCAAACCCCATCCGGATGCAAGAGGGAGAAATACCGAATGCGGAATTAGGGGCTGGGCTCATTGCTTCAGACGTGCTCTATTTAAATAATTGTCTAGGTAAAGGTGTGCCGCTGTGTATTGCCTTCCAGGACACAGACAGAGAGCAGTGGTACTCTTCTCTCTGGAAAGCAAAAGCTGCCCTAACAGCTTCTCTGGGTCTTCCCCTGCTGAAAAAGGAGAGCCACTTTTTAACATAAAAGATGATGTGGGGTTTTTCTTGTGTTCTGACCAACAGCAAACTCACCATCACTATTCCTGTCCAAAAATACCCTGAACATCCCTACCCCATTCTCTTCACAAGGCAGTAGTAGCTGTGGTTTCAGCACTCTGAGCTGGCTGGGAGGCAGCCTCCATAGCAACAGCAGCTTGGCCTCTAACCCTATATATTTAGTGAAAGCAGTGCTGTGAGAGCTTGACAGCTTTGGGGATGAAGTAGGAGCCTTGTCGTAGAATGGTTCTGGTGTTGCGGCTGACACAGTGGGGCCCACTCCCACCTGGACTCACTTGGGAAGAGGTTGTTTCAGTCCTGGCATGTGCCTAGTACATCTCCTCTGACCCTGAATCACTGGCCCTATCTTATCTGTCCCACACAAGCCGTGACTCAAAACACACTGGATGGTAAAAACTTGCTCTTCTTCAATCTGCAAAAAAAGAGCTGGAATCCATTTTCATGCAAATTGCCAGAGAAAGGCTAAAGGCTGAAGTTCTACCTCCCTATCCCAAACAGCAATATGCTACCTCATGGCAGTCATATCTTCCAGAGGAATGAACCTTACAAAGAGAGGTGGCAGCTGGCTGCCATTTGGAAGAACAGAGCCAGTTTCACCCACAGAAGCAGCCCTGTGGCTGTCGTGCATCCAGCATTTTTCCACTTAGTGAAGGCTATTTCTCCAGCTAAGATGTTCATTACCATGGTCTCCTTCTCCATCTTAGCATTTTGGTGATACGCAGCCTGGTGTATCTTGCTTATAGCTCTGAGAAGCTGATCCCAAGTAGCCACCACTGCCTCAAAGTTGTTGGACAAGAAGTAAGGATATCCCCATCTGGGGAAAGGAGAGATGATGAGAATGAGCCACAAAGTCAGTGTGCTGGACTCTTTTTCTCAATTACTTCATCTCGGACTTCAAAAAAAAAAATCTTCATCTCACAGGTTGTTTTTAACTGCAGTAGTTCCTGTGATATCTGAGGTTGCAGGTGTTGGGAAATAGAGTTATAGTCAGGGACAGCAGAAGGCCTCCCAATGTTGGTGGCAGTCAGACCATGCGGCAGAAAAAATCATCAAGGATTTTTCTCTTGCCATAGTGACTATGCAGGTTATGCACATTGTACCCATATGGTTACAGCTGCAGAAGCTGAGCTAACGAAGCATGAGTCTCAGAAAGCTTCCTTGTACTGTTGTGGTAAAGAAACACAGGTGCTCTTTACTCTCTCTTGTCAGGTTGAGCTGAAAACAACGCCTTTCAGATACTGCATCAGCCAGGAGTTTGAAAAGTAGTGATGGAAATAAAAGCCTGGGAAGAAAAAGATAGTGACCTGGTTTTACTATTAGACTTGGCAGCCCTGGGGCTGAGGTTTTGGCACTGTCCTGTTCCTCTGAACACCCCTCTGACACCTGACATCTCTGGGCCACACTGTTCACAGCACTGCAGTCTAGCAGACTAGGAATTGGAAATGCCAAGATCTTGAGATTTTGTGAAATATCCTGGTTATTTCTTATGAAGTCTCATTCCATATCCTCCACTTGTATGAATGAATTTAGACGATTCTCAAGATAACCCACAGGCAAGAGACCTAGATTATAATCTTTCTTTATAGCAACACCCACATAAAAGAAAAACCCTTGTGGCATAGTTTACCTGTCTGTGTATAAAGGTGGTTTGCTTCTTTAAAAATGGTAAATATTTTCTGAAGGGGAAAATATGAAAAAATTAGGAGACCTGCAAATTGTGTGAAATGAACTGGTAATATTTGTATGGGAAATACAGTGAAATGTGTTATTTTCTTCTACAAATCATTACAACTACTGATATGCACAGTAGTAATGGTCATAGCCATCTCAGGTACAGAGCCAGAAATATGCTCTATGAGAATTGTTTCTAGCTCCCTGCTGATAGACCTCTACCCACAGAGAATGAAACATACTTTAATCCCTGTTTCTTTCAGACCCAAGTGTACATATGTGCACCTCAGGTACCTCAAGTATGTGGTACCCTGAAGAATAATGGAAATCAAAACCAAAAAGACTAAGAACACAAGGGAACTTGCATGCAAATTGCATTTTTGCAAACCTTTGCCAAGGCAGCGCCAAATTCAGCCCAAGCACTACACAAATATGTATCAACTTGGTTGTTTGTTGAAAAGTTATGGTTAAGTCCTGTGCTGGCAGCACCTTGTTGTGGTATCCTGTGGCAGAACAGAAAACAAAATTTGGAAATAATTTTCATCACGTGTGTGCATAGACTGTGTTCCATATATTTTCTGGAACATACTGCTTTGGGATTAATAATGTTTCTGGGATCTTTATTCAGGTACGATTTTCTGCTAAGGCAAAAAAGGTTAACGAAACATCCCCTTCATCCCCCTGAATCTCTAAACTGTCATTCTTTGAAGGACAGACCATGTAAAAAGTACACAATTGATACAGTATAAAATAAATATAAGCACTTCATCATCTGGCTCAAGTAAGGCTCCATTTTGGACTTTGAAAGTACCCAGATCTCCCTTGTGCTGAGTTCAGTTTAGCATCATAGCACTCTCACTTCAAGAGAGGAAAGCAGAGAGTCTATCCTGCCTAAGGTTATGGGAATACCACTTTATAACAAGCTCAACTAGTGTCTGCTAATAGTAAAGCTGAGCAGAGCTCACAGCATTGTGTCATCTCTGTACCCATACCCTCTGCCCAGGGGCTTAGGCTGGGGCTGTAGACCTGGAACAGGCTGTGTGGGTCTTGCTGAAAGACATAAATAACTTCACTCCTTTCTGATTCTGTTTTATTAAACCATCACATTAGCCACAAATTACATTGCTTTGGCTAAAAATAAATGTAAATATCACGGGTTGTCTGCAGATGTCTAGTCTCTTTTGTGACTGGCACCTGAGATCCCTACACATAAAAAACAAAGTGGAGAGCACAAGGCTCCCCATTTTCTCCATGCTTTTGTGGTTTATAGTCTCTGGACATTTGTCAGCACTGTGTAATTGCTGAGTTTCCTGTCCAGGGCCAGTTTCCTTGTTTGTCCAGGACTTTGAGAAAAGGTCCAGCCCCTCCTGTATGACCACAACAGAGGAGAGGTGAGTCCCAACCCAGCTGCACAGATTTATTTTGGGCACGACCAGGGCTCAGAGCTCTGGCACTTCTTTGGAGCACAGCAATGGCACAACATGCTTGCCAACAGCATCTGGTTTGGAATGAGTTCCCTGACCTTTATTATTTTGCAGCATAACCCATCTCAGCTCAGTTGCATCCCAGCCCTTGGGCACTCTCTGGGAGTGACTCCCATTTGCATCATAGCTTTTGCACACAAGGGAAAAAAACCCAACTATATACAACAATAGTAGTAATTATGGCAAGAGCAATTAAAAAAGGAGGGAGAAAGAGGGTTTGGGCCCAGTCCAAATTGTGTATGCCCAGTACCAAAACTACCACTGAATGGGACTGGGTGCTGGTTTCTTCCTGATTCTCAAATAAAGCTACAGAGAAGGCACACCTTGGGTTTGCAGCAATATTTTCTCTTGTACCTGTTTATCTGCTTTGTTCATTTATCTGTGACTTAACATTCATATTCCAAAATCCAGCCCACCCAACAGGTTTCTGGGAGTGTAGTCATAGTGTTTGCATCTAAAACACCCTGAGAGAAAAAAACAGCTCCAAGAGTGTTTTAAACATTAATAGACTTCACTTCTGCTAGAGTGTTGGTGGAAGAAATTAGAGATGGGTGCAAATAAATGAAGAATTCCTGCCACTGTTCTCCAGTCTGGTTCAGCTAAGTACCAGTCTCCTTGGAGCAAACTCATCCTTCCTGACAGCAGCTCTGTTTCCCCCTGGTCTCTGCCTGCACAAGCCAGAGACCTCCAGCCCTCCATGGTCACTACTGATCCAGGTATTTCCCCTCAGCACAGCCCAGAGCTGCATGTGTGAGCACCTCTTCACACTGCTACCATCTTCTTTTATTAGGCACATTCAGACCAGCCTGGCCCCGGTGAAGGTCTCTGTTTTCAGATAAGCCTGGGATTGATGCTCTGAAGAAGGAACAGGGCCAGTATCTGCCTTCCAGCTTCCCTGTAAGAGCAGAAGCAGCAATCACTCTACATGTAGTCCCACTGAGAAAAACTCATGCCTTGCATTTTAATGTATAGCTACAGACACATCTCTCACTCCTTCCAGCTCTGATGGCAGTCTTGGAAAGAGCTACCAGTGCAGTGTGTACACTTCGGGGAGGACATGCACATGCATGGACTGCCGAGTGGGAGGCACTGGAACCTCCAGGCCAGGGGTTGGCTGCTGGGGAGCTCCACACCAGGGGATACCCTGGGCTTGATGAAAAATCAAACCAGAAAATCACATCGAGCCCTGGGCTTGTAATTCAAAACGGAATTAGTATCTCAAATCTCACTCTGGTTTACTGTCTGTGGAAGTTCAAGTGAAATTTTTGTGCAGGCCAGTAGAAGTCTGTCGTGCTTTAGCACCATCAGGAAATCCAGTTTGGAAAGGGCCCTGGGAGGACAGCTGGCCCAGCCACCAGCTCAGAGCAGGGCCAGTTTTCCTCAGGCTACTCAGGCCAAAAAAAGCAGGATTCCACTAACACTCTCTTTTTCATCCTATCTGCTGGCTTGAGAGACTGGACCACATTTTAGTTACACTAGCAATAGAGAAACCACTGCAGCTCTGCCCAGCTGAGAGTCAGGCTCTGTTTTGCTTTTTTCCCTGGTTTATATAAAAATGGCAATTGGTAAGCCCAAACTATCCTCAGCTCCACCAGAACAATGGCCATTGTCCTGGAAAAAAGTAAATCATGCTGATCCCTGTTATGCTCCTTCTAGTGGCCACATTGTCTTTGACAAAAATAACACAGGGCTATTTTTTAAAATGACATGGTCTGAACTCCTCAGAAGGATGGGGCTGAAGGATGGGGCTTCTCAATAAAAACCTGTACTTGAATAGCAGTACTGCAGTACTGCTGGTCACCTCCTTTTTTGGTACCTGAGTTTTGCTTTCGAGATATCCTGGCCAAACAGAGAATGTGTTGGGTCCATGCTTCCTGGGGACCAGGTGAGCATGTGGCCCTTCCCTCACAACCCCCTGGTTTCACCAGGAGTCCTGTGCCTTGTAACTGCTTTTTCTGGGGTCCATGGACTAGACAGGGGATGATTGAAGTGTGGCTTTCCATCACACTGTGCTGAAAAGCAGAATTTCAGCTAAGCACCGAGACCAGGCAAAAGGAAACATGGTGAAGGAGAGTCTGTAAAGAGGTAAAACACGAAATAGGCAGGAATAGTGGCATGAAGGATGGAAGCAAGAGGGTTCTGAATGCAAGATTAACTGGGGAGCATGCAGAGAGACATTACCTAAAGTGGCATGTCAAGAGAAGCTTCAGGACCACAGAGGCTTCTTGCAATGGGACAAGATGTTTCTAGCCAGGATTTGGAAAGAGTGTGGAGGAAATAGATGGAATTTAACACCTGGTCTGCTTACATGCAGAAGTAGCATTTTCCTCTTTGCTTTTAAAGGAGACAAGCCATCTAAAAACAAAGGTTTAAATGATTGAAAAATCTCTTCTGGGCAAACTTTGGTGTTGAGTAAGAGGCAAATGAACTGTTTTGATAGCACAGCATCTTCCCCCACTGTACTTTCAGAGTTATAGAGGCTACTACTTTCAGAAAAAGTTGTATGAGGGAAATGACAACTGATAGATTGAAAGGCTTATCTCAAAATCCTCCCTCACTTTCTCTTAGTTCAATGTCAAAGAGAGGTCAAAAATAGAGATGGCACTCTTGAGGGTCCTAAGGACTTTGGATTTTGTCATTTTGTCATACAGCTGACAGATTCAAGCTTCCAGTAATGATTTTTAAAATCGATATTTTATTTGTGTTAGTATAATCCTCCAAGGCACAAAGGACACAAGCAAGCAGGCAGATTTCCAAACTGTCTGGCCCCTTTACATCATTTCCTCCTCGTAACTCATCCTGTGTATTGTACCTCTGACTTGACATCTCCGGCTTCCTTTAGATAAGGGAGAAATTCTTCTTGTGTCACGTGAACTTCAGTTTTATCGCCAGTTTCTCAGATAAAGAGCTCACGTGAAGCAATCCTGGCTGAGCTCACATTCCTATCTTCTAACAGCAGAACATTAAGCTTTCCCACCTTATAAGGATGGGTTCCACTGCATGTTTCAAAGGTCCTGCAACCGCTTTAAAAGATTTCGTCACCTGAGTATTGCAGAAGGAAATGTACCTTGTACCCGCCTCTCCGGATTAGCCAGAAGCCTGGCATTCCTGCAATGCTGTTCTGTGCGCCAGAGCAAAAACCATTTGGAAGGTTGTATTCCATACTTTTTTCTGGACAGATTTTCATCTGTCTCTCAGCACAAGCTGATGCTGGCTGCATTTAATGGAACAAGTCAGAAAATTTCTTCATTGGTTCAGGAACTGCTTTCATAGATGGGAATTCAATTCCTCGAAGTCTGTTCTCCTCACTCCATGGTTGAACTCCAGGCTCTGGATACCTCTGTTACTGGTGCCTAAAAATCAAGCATGTTAATGTGCTTCTATGTAGAAGAACCTCAAAGCATTTCCTTTTAACTACATGTGAAGAAAACTGGAATGTAAATGTATTAACAAAATAAGCACTGGCATTTAAAATGAAGCAGAGAAACCAGATGCTCTGTCTCTTTCATTATGCAAAGCAAGAAGGAAGTGTCCCAAGAAACACCAAACGGCACCTGTTGTATGGAGACCAGTCTGCCTGTTCAGTCAGACTATTATGCAATAAAATGGACACTTTAAGATTTACCAAATATGCAGTTCAGTCTTTTAATTTTCTTTCTTTTCTTTTTCCTGCTTTCAGGCTACAAGTCCTTGTTCCACTCATAGTAAAAAAAAAACCCTGTTTTGGGAGCCAAGGACTGGGGAGGCGGGGAGAGGCTCCCTCTTTGGCAGCTCATTTAAAATCCAGGCTGGTATGATGAGTGATGCACTACAGGCCATTTCATCACAAGCCATGCTGTTCTCACAAGGCTTCCTATTTATCACAAGCTTCCTTGCTCATGGAAAGGAAAGCTCAGGAGCAGAACTGCACGTGCTCCTTTTCACTCCTGGGCAGACATGGGACTGTGTGGTTCTCTTCTGCAAGAGCTCACCTGGTCTCTCCTTTCCTCTTTTTCTGTGTTTTCCTTCTAGCTCCACTCATGAGATTTCTCAGTAAGACAGGTCAGGAGTAGTAGGACAGCCCTCAAGGGTTACACTGAGTGGCAGGGAGGCAGAAAGGTCATCTCTGGGTGGGAACAAGGGCACATCAGAGAAGTTGGAGGTCAGTGTCCAACTCCAACTTATTCAGCCAAAACTGATGCCAGGAGAAGAGTAGGTTATTTTTAATTAAACCATCAACAGAGAAGGACCCATGCTATTGTTCTTGAATAGAAACTATTTAGAGGAATAAACCATCACCATGGAAACGGAGAGCTTTGCCAGAGCAAGGCAGGAAACAAAGCACAGAGAGATACTTAAGGAATTTTCAGCCATGGTAACTGCAGCAACTGCTCCTTTTTGGGGTTCCACCTTTGCCCTAGGGGACCCCAATTTGCCTTCCTAAGGTCATCGGGCACAGGGGAGTCAATCAACCTAGAAGCCTGTGGTGGGATGCAGCACCTCTGCAAAGCTACCCACCAGCACCACATAGGCCTGAGGTGGGACATGAAGAAGAACAAAGAACCTGCAAAATATCTTTGGGACATAAAACTAACTACACAGGGATTAAACCAAAATAAATCCAGAGGGCTTGAAGCCTTGACATGTTATCAGCTTGTCTGTTTCTTTAAGTCCTGATTAGATCCAAATGCCAGTTCTTTATCTTGAAGTCCTAAAAGGCAAGGACAAGAGCTTGGCTGAAAGGCAACACAGCCTTCATCACATTTAATAATTTCTCATGTCCCTCACACTCGTACTAATTCTTCAGACAAAATATGGACACCTCATTCTTGGCTTTTTGTGCTGTCAGAGAGGCTGACTCCTGAGTAGATCTTTTCACTCATTATGATGTTGTCAATTTTTGAGCCATTTCCATGCTCAGGAGTCCAGCCTGGGCAGCTGTCATCTCCTCCACTGCATTTGAAACTGAGCAGGATATATGGGCAGCTGCTTCACCTTGTTCTGTGTTGTGTGCCTCTTCAATGAAGTTCCAACCATGAGTGTGTAGGCAGAACCAAAATTAAAGGCACAGAAAACCCAGAAAAGAAAAATCCATTTGTATAAAACAATCTGGAGAAGTGACAGCATCAGAACTCCAGGCAACACTCTTGTAGCCAGAAGGCTTAGGGAAGCCCAAAGGAGCAGCACCACCACCAGATCAAGAACAAGCAGCCCTCATCCTTGCTTGATTGCAAGTGCAATAATTATCCAGCCTCCTTGGCACTTATCCTAATATTTCACATCATGACAAGAAACTCCATCACTTGTGTATGAAAGCCAATATGCAGTGAGGGCAACCTCAGAAGTTTAAATGGCAGTCACCTGCCTGCGAGTCAGCCTGGAGGCTTGCTGCCATGAACATGTGTCTGTAGGTACTTCAAAATCCATCATGAGCAGCAGCTCTTGGCTGTGGTGGGAAAATGTTCTCTGCATTCAACACGTGGCATTCAGTGCCAGTTCCAGATCCCAGGACAAGGCCTCGGTAGCTTAGGCCTCCAGGTGTATTGAAGCAAAGCTGGGGAACCTGCAGTATCTGAGGAGCAGAGGGTTTGTTATGTGCCTAAGTACAGGTTCAGGTCCTCGTTGTGCATCTCCTCTCCCTGGAAGGGAGCAGCCTGGAGACCCCTGCCCTGCAGCGCCTACGCTGGGCCTCAGGGCCCAGGCCAAGGCAGCAGCACAGCAGACGGAGGCTAATATTACTCTTCCCAGAGGTTCAGTAGGTCACTGCTTCATCCTGTGAGCAACTCCAGATTTCAGGGCAGTGAGAGAATTGTTTATATTGGCTACTTGTATGAATACTAAAAAAAGAGGGTATTATGGGACTTCTGTTCTTTAATTCCAAAAAGAAATCAAACATGTCTAGACTGCTGCATGCATGTGGCTTTCCTCCAGGCTTCTTCCACCTGGAGCAATAAGCAGGCTGGAAATTCTCCATAAAAGAGTTTTCAACACCCATTTTTAAATACTCTCACCCCAGGCACACTAGCCAGTATTGACCAGTCAAATTCTATTAGGAGGCAACGTCAGACAGAGGAAAAGGTTTTCAGGCACAGGCCACAGAGATCCTCTGTGATTTCCTGACGCTTTCAGCTGAGGGAGACTGCGGAACCAGCTGGCAGCTCGCCCCGGCCAGAGCCCGGACAGCGCCGGGGGATGTGCCTGCCTGCATTCCTGCTGGAGGCTGTGGGAGCAGCAGCCACGCAGCCACCCCATGGGGCACACACTGCCCTCCTCCAGACACTGCTCCATCCCCAGGGACTGGTCCCTGCACCGCACCATGTGAAACAGGGCTGCAGTTCAGTGTGGGCTGGTAAATTTAACATCGCTGCTGACAAGGGGTGTCAGAGCTGGTTGTGGAGAAAGATATTTTCCCTTTAGACAGGAATCTGCCCAGGTTCAGACTTCATTGATACCAGCTCACTGAGGAGCCAGGATGGAAGAGGTGAGGGAGGACCAGCAGTCAGGGAATGGGTGTTCAGTTCTTGCAGATTATCTAGCCTGTCTTCCCTGACAAGGCTGGCAGCCAGGGAGGCAGGAGGGCTGTAGAAAATGATTAGCAGAAGGGACAAGAGAATTGTCCATGCTGATTGAAGCCCACCTTGTCTGGCAGCAGCCTCAGCACAGCACGTCAGAGGAAAGTGGAGGACCGTGTAGTCAGGCAGATGTGAAACCACCACAGTCAGTCTTGTTCTTTTGTGAGGTTTCCTGAATTTCATAAGCTCTCAAGCTACCATGACCTGTGTTCTATTCAATCTCTTGCCTAAATTTCCAGTCCCAGACTTTTCATTCTTTCCTCTCCTACTGAAGGTAAGATTCTTAGCCCAGTGCTGTAGACATTTGTCCAGCAGAGCCTGAGGTCAGACACCAAAGTACCTACACACTCAATGATGGGAACAACCACAACCACAGCAACTGGCTTGGGAATGCTGCAGGACTTCAATCCCTCCCTTTTCTTACCAGATCTATGGAACTACCTTTAACTGTTTTCCCTGAGTGTCCTTGTTTGTAAAGCTGTAACTCTTTGCCATCATCACCATTATCCAGACTTTCCACAGCTCCCAGGGATATGGATAGAGAGTTTAGCCACATGTGGAGAAGAGGCCCAGGGAAACAGGCAGTGTTTTTCACAGTTCTCTAGTCCAAAAAGAGGTCCAGATTGTAATTTTCTGGACATGATGCAATAGATAAATATTTGAGAGAGATTTTGAGAGATCTGCTCCCACAATGATGAAGAGCTTCTGAACTCAGACAACAAATTTCGTCCCTGAATGAAATATTGCTTAGCACTGGTGGAATGTTACTACACAGCAGTGGGGTGTAAATAGATCTAGATCATGAGACAGGAATTTTTCTAAAGCTATAAAACTTGAAATAAACAGAGAACTGGGGGCAGGCTGGGTCAGTTCCCCAGGGCTGGGGACTAGTAAGGAAGAGCCCCCTGCTTGGGAAGGGGCTGCTGGGCCTGTGTGCTGGTAACGTGCTCTGTCTGAGCACACATGGAGTTGGAGTCAGCTGCACAGCTGAGGGCAGGTAAGTTGAGCAGCCCAGTCCTGCACATACGTTACAGACCTGTGGGCAGCTTTTCACAAGAAATAAAGGTACAGATCTCTAGGAGATCTAGGAGATTTGATGGGTTTTGACAGTGTCCCCTGCAGACAGGTGATGAGAGGAGCTTGGGCTGTGACCACGTTTGATGCCCAGAGTCCACTTCCATGAGTGCAACCCTGCATTGCTTCTCCACAAACCCACTTCTAAAGACACCAGGCTCAACCCTGAGCCAGTGATGATTTATTTCCCGAGAGTCTGTGTGCTCCAGCCTGAGCCCAGAGCCCACTGCTCCCAGCTGGCAGTGGCAGATGGCACTGTGGCACACAGGCTGCAGAGGGCCTGGGGTGAAAGGGTCACACTGCCTGAATGCCAATGAAGGTGTTGAGGACGGGAGCCCAAGGGACAGAGGGGACCATCTCTGCTCATCCAGCATGGGCACAGGATGTGCACCCACCCTGCTACCAACTCACCATGCTGCTGGTGCAGCCCCTTTCTACTACACAGCTGCATAAAAGCATGAGCAGCAGCTTCTCAGCAAGCCTCAGCCGGGCCCCTCAATGGGGGAGTCAGGAACCATCCTCACCAGCTACCTGTGACCAGTGTGGTCCAAGACCTACCATGCTGCAGTTCCCTGATACTCTGGGGGTGCCACCTGTCCCCCAGGGCCAGTGTGGTACGAAACACCAGTGGAAGCTGGCCAGGGCAGGATGGAGAGATGGAAACACTTTTATCCCAGTGAGATGCTCATACCTGAGTTCTCCCCCTTCTGTAGCACCTCTGCTGGGATGGAGGCCACCCCAGTGTGGGATGTCTGACACAGGAGGAAGACAGAGCGCAGCTGGGCTGTGCAGGGCAGACGTTTCCCATCTGGTGGAGCCGGCAGCCCGTGGGCGGTGGATAACACTGTGCTTACACAGATATGCTGCATCCAATCAGCGGCTCATACATAATTCAAGACGTATGTGATGACATGCTTTAAGCCCTGTGGAAGAATCCAAGATATGTGTGAGACTACCAAGCACTTGCTTTGATGAGTTATCCCAGCTGGCTGCCTTGGTGGCATCCTCACGCTCAGCACTAGCCATATCCCCCTGTCCAGCCTCACTCCTCTGCTGTGGTGATTTTCCATGGCTAGGAACAACCTGGCTGGAACAAGGTATGGAAATTACAATCATCAACATCCTCTAAAAATTATTTCTTTGAGAAGTTGAGTAATTTGATCAGATGCTTCTATCTTCTACCAACTGCCCAGGGCCAAGCACACTGCTTTCTTCACAAGCAGGGCATTGTCTTGCTAATATTACAGGAATTATAAAAGGATGAATGAGTGATACCTATAATTTGATTCCATTTCCTGCATGGAAAAAGCATAATTAGATTTATTTGAGAAAAGAACAACAACCAAGATATTATTCATCACAGAGCAGTCCTCTGGAAACTCTTACAGAGCAAAAGAGAAAAAGCCAAGCTCCAGAGTCAACTCTCTGAGTTAAAGTAATAACATTTCTCCAAGAACATCCATAGATCTTTCACTAATGCTAATTCAGCCTCTTCCTCTGTTTATGCAATGATGAATTCTCTGACTGAGTAAATCAGCTCCCCCATCATACTTTTCATGAGAAGATAACTTAAATCAGTTCAGTTCAGTTTGTTGAAGGCAATCAAGAAGCATCTTAAGCAAAATCTAAGTGTTTGGAGCAAAATCCTCAAGCTGCTGCTACTTTTCTTAGATGAGCTGATAACAAACCTAGTGAACAACAGCAGGACTGTTTAGTGAATTACTTTATTAATTCTCAAGGAGTTCAAATGCCACCACAGAAGTATATGAGAACAGACTGTGAAGCCAAGTACCTGTGTATCCCATCTTTCCTTGCTCATGCCGTACAGAACCGGATGCCTCCATGTTTATTTTCCAAAGAGCTGTTTGTGTTCGTAAACTTGAAAACATTAAAGATGGGACAAACAAGAAATGGTCTCAGCATTTAGGATTGGTGAGGCTGCTGCTGCGGTCCGGCTGGGTGCTGCTGGCAGGGATGGCTCCAGCTGCCTGCTTGGCAGAGCACGGGCTGAACAGCACAAGGGCTAGGGGAACAGCAGAGAGAAACTGCAAAGAGAAGAATCACAACCTGCCTTAGCAAAGAGCTAAGGGCTGACAAAGGCTTTTGTCTTTCTACGCAAGGCAAATATGGCTTTCACTTAATTAAAAAGCATTAATTAAAACTGGTAACTGGACCAGTCAGCTGCAGAACTTTAGGAATGGCACATGTGGGCTTAATGTAGCTTCTGAAGGATGCGTGCAGAGTAGTTATCTGAAAAAAACATTTGAAATCATTTTTCAGGAGTTTCTCTCTCAGCTTGCCTCTCCAATACATCAGGTAGGTGCAGGTTTGCCTGTGCAGAGCATTGTGCAGTGCCCCATTAACTTCCAGCAGGAAGCGGGGCTGTGCAGTACAAGTTACAAGGACAAATGTCTGTACTGCTCACGTGTCAGTGGAACACTGCAGAAGTGTTGGCATCACAAGCCACCCAGACACAGCACTGTGAGAAAACTTCTCCCTCTGTGAGGAGTCCCCAGCTCTGACTTTCCCTGCATCAGACAAGGCGATCAACAGATAGCAATGAAACACACGAAGGGTTGAAACTGCTTGGAGTCTGATTTCACCTAATTATCTTAAAAGATGTTAGGAAAAGGTAACATTGACTTGTCTCTTTCATATCCCTCAACCATACAAATCACTGCTTTTCTGGCTGGATTTTTCCCATACCCAAATGACCCAGGTTTATCAGGGCCTGATCTGGGGCCTGATCTGGGGCATGCTGCTTGGCAGGACACTGGCAGGCTGCTTGACTGCTGAGCCACGTTGTTCTCACTATCTTTTCTGCTTGTAATACAGGCTGCAAAGGACATAGTTACCCTGGTGCATGTTGCCCAGCCATTAATAAAGACATCAATAGATGTATCAGTACCTGTTTAAGGTTCTGCTGTCCACTAAGTGTCAATAATGATTTGCTGCTTGGGATTAATGTTGATTAATGATGAATGCACTGAATGTGGATTGCTCTGGTTTAATAGACAGTGCTTGGGCTCTAGGACACTGAAAACACCTCTCCAGCGGCCCAAGTATTATTGCAACTTCTACATTTATCAACTGAGCTTGAAAATATGCTTAGTCAACACAATCCATTTTCTACACCATTCCCTATCATTTTGCACTATTTAATTAGCCATGATGATATTTTTTTGCTTCTTTTTTAGCAGTTGCCTCATATCAAATCTTCATTCTGTTGGCACTGAGAGCAAGCCAGTGGGACTGGAATTAGGTCATCCTGTTTCCACGGCTGCTTCCCAGACCCCCAGAGCTTTTCTGAGCAGCAAGGCTTATTAATAGCCCCCACACTATATTAGCAGTTCAGACATCTCTCTGTGTGGTTAGCTGAAAACTCCCAAGTGCAAATTATGCATTCCTGTTGGTTTGAAGGAACAGGAACCGCAGTTCCTCACGGGCTTTTCTGGGGCAGGGCAGCTCACCTCGGGGTCCCTGTGCTACCACAGACAAACTGCACTTTCAGCTCTTGGAAAAATAGCAGGTTCCTTCTGATCTGGATTTGACCAAACACTCTTACTTGTTTTGTATTGCTTTTTTTTCTCCTTAGGACCTTTGTGTCCCTCATTGCTTGCTGATATTTCCTCATTTCTAATTCATATTTATTGCAGTGATCTTCCCCTTTTCACTGTTTGCCAATTGTAATGATTGTAATTGCCATATGTACTTTATTAGTGCATTTACTGCCCCGAACCCAAGTTCATTTGCAAATCGCTGATACCCAGCTGTCTCAGTGTGGTATTTGGACTTTCCAGGGTAACATCCTAAAACCATTCTAAGTTGGGGCTGGAGGGAAGGAAGCCACAGCTACCCAGACAGGTCCAGTACGTGCTGCTATAAGCAGAAGTGAAACGGGCTCTTCACATCCTGATATCACAAGTGGAATTGGTGAGGAAGGCAACTGAATTCCTGGCAACTCCCTGCCCCTCCTTTCCCAGTGAATCACTGCTGCACAGGGCAACGCTTTTGTAGAAGAGTTACCATGTGGCCAGCAGGGTGAGAGGGGATTCTCCCCCTCTACCCTCCTCTGCTCTGGTGAGACCCCATCTGTAGAGCTGCATCCACCTCTGGGGTTCTGAGCATAAGGACATCAGGCTGCTGGAGTGAGTCCAGAGGAGCACCACAAGGATGATTTGAGGGATCAGGAGAACCTCTCCTATGAGGAAAGGCTGAAACTCAGAGTTGGGGTTGTTCAGTCTGGAGAAGCATCTGGGGAGACCTTACTGCAGCTTTCCAGAAACTAAAAGGGGCTACAGGAAATGTGAAGAGGGACTTTTTACAAGGGTATGTAGTGATAAGACAAGGGGTAATGGCTTTAAAGTGAAAGAAGGTAGGTTTGGATTAGATATGGGGAACAAATTCTTGACTGTGAGGGTGGTGAGGGCCAGAACAGGTTGCCCAGAGGAGCTGTGGATGCCCCATCCCTGGAAGGGTTCAAGGCCAGGTTGGACAGGGCATTGAGCAGCCTGGTCTTGTGGAAGGTGGCCCTGGCCATGGCAGGGGGGTTGGAACGAGATGATCTTTAAGGTCCCTTCCAGCCCAAACCATGCTGTGATTCTAAGAGCTCCCTCACTTTCCACTGATGGCAGGAGTCACAGCACCCCTCGTTGAGCCTGGCTACCACCCAACACTCCTGCTGCTCCCTCTGGGGCTTTCCTTGTGAGTCAACAGGCACACTAATCCAGGAGAAACCTGTCAGCTTTCCAATGGCTTTGGAATTTGAACTGGTTCCCATAGGAAGGCCAGCAGCTCAGGACTGCCTGCCTCTGTCCTGGAGAAGAGGTTTGCCTCTGCAGCAGTTTCACAGTAGCAGATCTCAGCTGCTCATGCAACCATCAGCTTCCTTTTTACTCAGAGTTTAAAATGTTCGGGGATTTTTTTGTTTGGTTGGTTTGTTTCATTTTTTTCTTTCCCAGCTGCAGACAAATTAAATCCTTCCCTTTAGGCAGTATAATTGTATAGTATGATCAGCTGAGTATTTAATTTGGTTTAAACTTCAGAAATGTAATCAGCTAAGCAATACACTGAGTAAGTTCTGAAATAATTTTCATCTGGCAAGAGTCAGATCAGAGTAAGCTTACCCTTGGGCTGGAAACGAACACTGGCTTTGGAGACTATAACATAAAATTAGAGAAACATCAAAGGTATTTCAGGCCCAGCCATAGGATACCTCAAGATGTGTCACTCAGACTGAAATTGTCCCATGTTTTTGCAGATTTTCAACTTCAGAGCATAGATTAATGAGCCATTTCTCCTGCTGTCTGCTGCAATTTGTGTGTCTCTAGCAAGATGGTTTACTGTCCCAGCATGTTAATTAACTGTTGGGAAGATGGGCCACAAATGATCTGTACCTTTGCATCTGTACCACTAGTGGAGATTATTAGTGGACTGAAGGAGAAAGTCACCCTTCCTTGGAAAACAGAGGGGAGATGAAAGATGAAGAGCCCTCATGTTAGATGATGAACTGTAGAAGTTTTGACTTTAAAAGTATGTGCAAGTAAATAAAAATCTCCATCTAAGGCTGTAAATTGCTTCCAGTGTTCCTTAGATAGATTATCTGTCAGTCAGCCATTCAGGAATTCAAAACATTGCTACAGACTTTCCCAGATCAAAAATAAATCTTCCACATCATCAGAAACATGTATGAGCTAAAAAAAGCTTCTTCATGGAATGACTAGAGATCTGCCCTGCCGGACAGACTGAGGCACTCAGTCCCTGAATTAAAGGAGATGCAGGACTTCTGCTGGTGTCATCCCTGCATGATGAGTGCACTGCAATGCAGAGTCGGGGTGTGGGTGTAATACAAACTTTGGGAATAGGGGGCTTATAACCAGCTTTAAACATGCACATCCTTTCATTCCATGATTGTTGGAGCTTAGACCATCTTTCCTTTCTCTCTCTCCAAAGCTTAGATAGGTGGGAAGCAGACTTTGCTCCTGCTTTAGAGAAAATTCTATTTAAGGATATAATTCCAAGCTGGGAAATAGCAGGTCTGGCCATAATATACTGGAAGTGTCACTGAAGCAGAGCTACAAAGTTTCATTTTTGCTTTCTAGCCACCCAACGCTGCAAGTCTCTCTAGGTCCTAGAGACAAGAAAAATGTACAAGACTCCTCAAAGAGCGTAGAAACCTCATGAGGAGGCTCATGTTGTGTACTCCTCTGTTTCTCCTGCAAGAATGCTTTTTTTTTCCTTAATTATAATTACCCTGAAATGTAGCCCCAGATCTTCCCTCCAAGATCCAAAGGTAGATGTGAACTAAGGTCCTTAAAGGAAAGCATTTGGGTTTTCTTCAGCACATCCCAGGCTATGAATCTAAGAGAATCAGCAGCTCAGAGCCAGGGCCAGCCTTGCTGCTGCATGGAAGAGTGACCCTAACTGGGTAACAACATGTGACAGGCCCATCAAGAGAGCACTGTGAGGCCTAGCTGTGGCTTCTTGGCTTCTTCACATCAGTGGGTTAGAGCTGTCAAGCTCAAGAGTGAGAAGTCAATTCTGTAAACTTATTGCTGAGGCTTTTAGAAGTCACTCTTTGAAGCAAGCAATGAACTTCTATTCAATGAACTTCTATTCAAAACCTAATTGGGTATGAGGGGCTTGCTTGTTTGGTTTTTAAATACATTTCAACTTCTTTCCTATTTCCTGACAGAATTCAGTTCTGAAGCTCATGCTGTTTCCTTTTCTGCCACACAGCCACATTTTAAAGAGTATGTATCTCATGAATACTTAACATTAAATGCTGAACTAAAGCCAAAGCTCTTTGAAAATATGCATTAGGCTTTCCTTGAAGCAACTTTTGTTTCAGTCTTGGTTCTGGAAGCAGGACACTGACACGTAAGACTTTCCCAAAGATCATGTGGTTTGACCATTTAGAAATGGCCAGAAGGTGAACCCTGGCAGTACCTAGGAACTGGTGCTTCCTGCTGTTAATGCTGCTAGTAAGAAGGTGTGGTTTGTGAAGTAAAATGTAGTCTGGGACTGCATCACACCTAGAAACCTGCAACTCCGGTAGCATCCAATCGGGAAAGTGCCAGACATAGCCAGAGGCATCGTCTGGCTGCGAGGGACCTGATCCTCCCTTCACAAGTTCAAATACAGGCATTTTTTACAAGCTTATAGGAGCATTTTTACTCATTTGCACCACATAGCTGCTAACGGCAGCTTCAGTAAAGGCACAACTCTGATCAGCTCTGAAAGCTGCAACAGTGCCAACCTGCATCTGCAAAGCAACACCAGATCTGCTGGTGAGACTATGCAAGACTAGAACTTAATGGGAAGATATCCCTGAGACACAGAAGCTGAGCTTGCCAGCCATATCCCAGAACCTATCCCAGGAATAGCTCTCTGACTTGGCCAGTCAACTCAAGAGGTAGGTATTATGTGTCGACAACAAAATGATATTATAAAAAAAAAAATCATACCCATCCCACCCAGTTTGGAAGGATCATTCTCCCACATTCAAGACTATGGTAAATATTCAGAGCTACATCAGCATTTGTCTTGCTCTTTGGAACAGAGATCACACAAGGTGGAGAAGGGAGAAAGGGTCCTCCAGCATTTTCTCACCAAACCATAAACCAGCAGGGCTGGGCTCAAGGCTCTGCTCCAGGTATTTGTGGAAGAAACTGTTTCTATTTCCTTTTCCCTTTGCATTTCAGACAAATGATGAACAAACCCCATCCTGAATAATGCAATAGGCTGATGCTTAGGATGCTCAAGTGAAAGGCAGGAGGCCCAAGTTCAAGTCCTTGACTTCAATCAGGCGAAGCAGAAACATCAAGTTCAAATTATTTCTTCTGATCACAGAACACACTGACGTCTGGGATTTCTCTGCTTTTGATCTGCACAACCACTGAAGAAAACTTTGGCAAACTTGGAGCCTCTCATAACCAGTGGGATGCTGGTTTTGGTTTTTTTATTGAGAGGGGGTGGTGGTGGTTTTGGTTCTCTTTTTTCCCCCTAGAGAACTGCCATTTTCTCAGATGTTTGAAACAAAGTTCTCATTCATAAGAGAAGAGCATTAGCTGGGCTAATTAGTGCATCCTGACACAGCTGCAGGAGTGTGCTGATGTGTTTTATAAATTATGTATGTACTAGGATTAGTTTATGGAAGAATTCCTGAAGAACCATGTGCATGTGCACATACTAATTCAGTTGTTGCAGCCATTTGCATTTCTCTGGTACTCTGCAGGTCCTGCAGCACAGCCCTGAGCTTCCCAGGTCTGACAAAGACATGCAGATAATCTGAGTGGCTGAAAATGAGAGCGAAAGCATCAAGTGTAAAAGGTACCTCTGCCAGTACCAGTGCCTGTAAAAAGGAGATGGAAACTCACTAACACAGAGCATTTTAACTCAATGAGGTAGTAACAACAATCTTGTCTTGCTCTCTTCCACAAACAGCAAAATAATTAACTCCAAATGAAAGCAGCCCAAGACTTCAGTCATACCAGGCCGTATCAACTTGTGATGGCAAGAGACCTCTATTCACGAGGATGTGACAATGCAGGCAAGTACAAGGCCTCAGAGGTGCACCTATCTTCTTTAAATGTTTGAGGAATAGTGATTTTTCAGCTACCTAGTGTCATAGGTTATATGCAGAGATGAGGATCGTGTTTCAATCCCTTACTCTGTTATGAAAATTAGCAGGAAAAAAATCCACTGCAAATTTTGAAGGAAAGGTTCTGAAATAAGTTGTCCTTCCCATTTATTACTCCAGCTGAGACAGGCTGGATTTCAGAATTTTCTGCAAGCAACTGGTAAAAACCTGTGCTCTTGCCTTTGTGAGGCAGCTGTGTCTTTCTGCTCATGCTTAGTCTGCGAGAGCTGCTTCTAAACAGTCAAGTGTCATCTCCATTGAGCCACTCACCTTGGAGAAAACTCACCAGCTTGGGTAAGATGTTCACTGGAGAGCTGGAAAAATGTGAGATGAACTTTGGTTGATGGATCTCATATCCTCCTGCATCTCTACAAGCAGTTAATACACCGGGCCAGACAAGCCTCATGCTTGCTATTCAGAGGAAGAGTAAGCTTTGACTCTTTCTTTAAACAGAGAAAGCTGAAATAAGCAAATACAGTCTGTGCCCTTGTAGAAATATAAGAAAGAACTTCATTAAAAATCAGTTTTTCTCTGTCTAATGTTTTCTGGGGAGATGTAAGGGAGGGTTTTTCTTTCCCACTGATAAGGTTCTCTGGACATGAACTGTACAAGGTGGCCTAGCAAATTTCCTGCCATAACAAGCTTCATGGTAAGCAAATAGTGACTAACAGGGTAGTTCAATATTTACACAACCTTTTCAGTTTTAAGTACATGGCAGATTATTAGTAAAGGTAAAATATCTTCCAAGAAATTAGTAAGATTTTCCACCTATCAGTTTACACTTTTCCCAGAAGTAGGGAGTGACAATTTCAAACACACAGCAAAACTCACATGGAAATTGTGGGCACACAGCAGGACAAGCAACCCAGTGTAGGGGGGAGAGCAAATACACAGGATCAATGACAGAGTGAAGCAACCTGCACAGAGCAGCTCTTCTCAGTGTTGGCTACCTGAAGGGGACATGCTGCTGCTTGCTGGCTTGCTTTTTTGGGACTCTACCACATAATGGAGCTGCCTACTGCTGATAACATTTATTTATGTGAGGAGGTGAATGCACTGCTTCAGAAGCTGCAGTTCTTGCATGCACTGAAGTTTCCTGTGAACAAAAGGTTAAGACTGCAGCTTGCCTTCGTCCTTTTGCCTGACAGAAACTAGAAATAACAAGAACTAAGACAGCATAGGAGGTTGTCTTTGGGGAAACCACAGCAATTCCTTATACCCAGAGCCTGTACAGGAGCAGGGAAGTTGGATTAGATAACCTCCAGTGGTCTCTTCCAACCTTACCATTCTGTGATTCTGTAACACCAAGCCTGGGAGCTTTTATTCTGCTTTTCAAAACAAACAAAAGAACCAGAAAGTGAGACCAGGAGGCATTTGGGGAAACACCAGGAAAAGATGACTGTGTCAAAGAAGAGCAGAGATGCTCATTCACTAGAAGTGGGGGATGAGAAAATTTTCCAGTGTTTTATGGTTTTAAAATATAAAAAATTTTGACTCAGCACCCCCAAGATCTTGGCTAAAACTCACAATTTACAGTAAGATATTTATACAACTGAAGAAAACACTCCTATAGTGATCTTGATTGCAGGGATGTACAATGTAATAAGCACAGAACAATTTTTTCAATAAAGTAACAATGTATCAGATGTTGCTCTTATTGCCACTTTTGCTTGTGCTTGCAAACACCCCTTTGCCTTTCTCACCTAGAAAAGCAGACCCAGTGTGGACAGACTACTTACAGTAGTTGTAAGACAATGTTTCAGGTCACGTTCTTCACTCTCCCTCCCACACCTTTCCCTCACAGCACCCCTTCTGATGTGCTCCTTCACCTTCATCCTGTTTTAAGAGGGCTTTTTCCTACTATCCCAAGGAACCAGAGAGTTGTGGATCTGAAATAATTATTCTGAGGCCAGTGCTCTACAGCAATGTACTGCTAGAGTTGTATTGAAAGCAAAAATTTCCAATTCCTTAAAATAAACTAACCCTTCCTCGGTTTTGGGCTTGAAAGCCTTTGAAAATTACTGGGTTACAAAGAAACCTCGTTTTCTGTTGCACATACATGTAGCTTTTGTGTCTTTCATAGATGGTTTGTTTTTTCCCTTCACACACTGACTCTTCTTACCTTGTTGCTAGGGAAGCAAGTGCAATTTCACCAATTCCAGCATGCCAGAACTGAGATGACTCACCAGATACTCTACTCAAAACAGTGCCCAGGCAAGAAACAATTCTGTCCACCACAGACTACTGCAGTTCTTGGCAGCAAGAGCTGTGCTCTTGCCCAAGTTCTGATTGCCAGACTGGAAGACCCACTCTCCCCACATGTGGGGACAGTTCTCTGAAGCTCTCTCTTACTTGCTGCACTGTACCCATCTACAGTTTCAAATATTAGCAGCACAGTGGTGGGAAACCAACCCTGATCTCCAATCCCAACCTGTTTTGGGCTGCAAAAACTGATTAAAAAAGCATTTTTTAGACTTTAGCAAATGCTGCTGTTAACATGAATCCATGTTACATTATCCATACTTCAGCTGTTTTCTGTTTGGTCTACTGCTTCCCAAAAGTAAGAGCATGGGGGAAGGGTGGGCACAAATGAGATATATCCCAACACCCAGAACCATAATAATAATAATAATAATAGTGATCATGAAGAGTGTCTATGTGTTAAGATCACAGAAAGGCACATTTCAATGCCCAGTTTTTAAAAGCCCTTGGTTAGAATGAGGTCTACAACATAATACCTGCTTCTTGCCAACAATCATACTTCTATAAAGGGATGACACTGTGTTATTCAGCTCTTTTCTTTAAAAAAGCCCACAAAATTGAATGTCACCATGGGAACAGTCTAAAGTTGATTTTGGAAAGAGACTCATTTCCTATAGCTTTTCTGTTGGCATAAAAATAATGTCACTGAACTGTATCAGAAGTAAGTGCATTATGAAGTGTCATCTCTGAAGATACCATCCAGTTCTGAAAATATCCTCCCTAATGATTGCATTTCTTTACTTTCTGAAGCAGAATAAAGGGCCTAGAAACACTTCTTCCCTGTTTTCCTCAACAAGAAACACATTCTAATTGTGTGATCTATCAGCAGTGTGATCTAATTCCACCATTCTTCAGCCTGCAATATGTTGTGTCAGTATGGAAAACTTCCTCCTCAGAAGAACAATTAAACTTTAGAACAGTCATCCTGGTTGGCTGGCTGAACAAATGACACATGTTCACACAAGAATTATTCAGTCAACCATCTTAATAAGGATTTACTTTAAACAGAACCTTGTATGGGTACACTAGACTCAGTCTCATTAAGGAGCAAGTTGGATTTTTATACAGCATGAACCACTGGCAATCTAAAACAGACCCACTGAAGAACGGAATGGAGAATCAAACGCAATGTTTCAGACCCAAGCTCTATGTGCCTTTAATACTTTCTTTTTCCTTTTCTTTTTGAGAGAGTGCACACTACGACAGACATTTGCATTTATCATGTTTTTAACTTCTTTTCTAAGGATGAACTCTCTGAATCTGGATCTTCCAGCTCCGCTCTGTGTCTTTTCAGTCCTCCGAGAGATTGAGTGCTCTCACTGCCCGCAGGATGCAGGTCAGCAGTATCCTCTCTTGTGCTCACATTGTAGCTGTTGGAGTCCATTTCAGACAGGCAGCAGTCTTTATGCAAGGTCACACCCACCTGTACAAGGTTGCCTTTATCAGCATTTGAGTGCACCTGTAGTCCTTGCGTCACAGACTCCTGCTCTCCAAAACTCTGTCCATTGTTGAAGCATGAAGGGTGAAGATGCAAGTGGCCATTGTTGTGGTTAATGCAGGAGGGGTCGAAGCTCCTCTCCTCACTGCCATCAGTCTGGTTTCTGGAGCAGTGACCTGACATGCTACAGATGGCAACAGCAGAGAATGGAGGGACCAGTGAGTGATGGCTTGGTGCTGGTTGACAGTTCTGACTATTTTTCTGTTCCACAAGTCCTGTGGTCTGAATGCAAGGTTCTTCGGTACAGCTATTTAGCCCTTTGCAGTTAGCTTTTCCATTGAGCTTTTTGGTCTCAAAAGAATGCGCTACACCTCCACTGCTTGTGTCTTCAGATGTGTTTTCTTGACCTTCCATCCGCCGCTGATTGTCACATTCATGAGCTTGACCATTACTAGAGTTTTCTATCACACCACATTCTTTTAAACTTTCTCTGTTGTGGTTTTCAGCAGAAAGAGCTGAGGAACCCTGAGGAGCCACTGAACTTAAGTTCCTAGCATCTTCCTTAGTTAGCGAGCATGTTGCATTGTGCCTTCCACTGGTTCCTGGTTTCCCTTCATCATTTTCTCCATCTCCTCTGGAGGATTCACCATCTTTACTAGCTGAATATGATATGTAAGAATAATGGAGCCATTTGTAAGCTTTGTAAATCTTTCTCTCCACTGATTCACTGTCTGAACAAGGAGACGTCCTTTCTTTAAGAACTTCTTTATTGGCCGAACTCCTTTCTGGTGAAGAAGCTGGAGAGGAAGAAAGATCATCTACTTTGATCTGGGGGTAATCATATATGTCCTCACCTATGTAAGGAGTTATATTCTCTGTGTTAGTGCTAGTCCTTTCCTCCTTTTGCACCTTCTGTCGGCGCCTCAGTGCATTGCGTTGCCTCATTGATGTGCGTCTTTCATTCAGTTCCTCTTCATCTTCTGTACTGCTGCTGCTGCTGGAACTGCTGGATTCGTTCTCCTCAGGACTCGGAGATGGTGGCCGTGGGAAAAGGTCTGTGTCTAGTTCTGCCTCACAGGTATTGTCATCAGAGTCAGACTCATTGGAAAGGGCCAGGAGACGTTTGTCCTGATACTTTCTCAGTGCAGAGAGCCTCTGCTGACGGGAAGCCACATCTTCTCTGGCTGACGGGGATGCCGTTGATCTTAAGGCCCGTAAGTTATAGGCAGTTTCATCAGACTCTTCAGCCGCCTGTGGTGGGGAGTGATGCAAAGAGGTGGAGGACTCGGACTCGCTGTAAGCAGAGCGTTCACTAACTCCTGCGTGCAGCTGCAGGATCGTGCTCTCACTGAGGTCGCTGTCTGAATCAGAACTCCAGCCCTCGATCTCCCGGCGCACGAGAGAGTCAAAAAAGGCCATCATCCGTGGATCTTCCTGGACCGACTGGTTGGCATAATCGTGGGACAAACCACTGCCACTGTTCAACACGAGGCTGATGTACTCTTCATGAGTGTAGAGGCAACGTGAATCATCCTCAATTCTACCATCTAGGTCCCCTGTGCAGTCAGGCTGCTTGTAGGGACTCCAGATCTGTAACAGAAAATAAAAAAAACAAAAAACCATGTCTTTGAATTCATAAACTATTATAAGCATTTGAAATGGAACAGTAGCTCAAATACCCAGAATAGCCGTAGGTTGCAAATTGTTTTTATTAATTTTTACCCTTCAGTGTCATACTTACAAATTTTACAGAGCTGTGGGATTTTTTCTCCTCCTTTACAAATGTGTTTTTCCTGCATTTACTTCACCCATACAGAATGTAAAAGCTCTCACACTGCAAATTATCCATAATTTTGGTAATTCATTGTGTGATAATTTCTACCAAATTGCAGGGCTCTATTTTTATGTAATAAGGGATGCTTACTCACTAACAGTAAGAATAGTTTGTTGCCTACAATACAGTCTTAGCACTAATGAAGGCACTTGTTTCCCAGGAAACTAGAGTTGCTGGTGCCAGCAGTGTAGAGTAGCATTTCATCCAGCTACGTAGTCAATCCCACCTGATCAGCAAGCAGGGAGTTGAATTCATGGAGGTGAAAAGCAGAGCTGCACTACTCCCTTTTGGGAACAATTACAAAGAAAAGAAAGCTTCCAACATCCTCTGAAGACACAGCTGCAATTTTAATAGGTGTTTTATTGAAGTTTACAGAATTTTACTGAAAGCTACTTTTGAAGTGTACTGATTGCACCAAGAGCAACAGTTTTGACTATGCTGTTCATCTATCCTTCTCTCAGTTTTCCTGGTATGAAGAGGAAAAGGGAGGAAAAAAGGCTCCAAAGAAGATCCATCAATATCCCTAAGAAACTGGTAATCCATAGCAAACATAATAGTTGGATGTCCTCACCCTTCTCAGATTTACTCACAGATTTGGGGGCAATGTGATTATGACATTCTGTGGACAACCACTATCACTTTGTATCAATGGTTAATGGATGAACAATGCCTTACTGTAAGCAGAGCCAGTATGTAGCTTATCTACAACAATGCCTTAATGTTCTGCTTATAAAAGATCTGACCTCAGCCATGCTTTGGTTTTATCATGCTAACAAGCTCAGAGGAAAAATTCTGTGCCAGCTCTGTATACCAGGTTGGACTTTTGGGATAGTCTTTGGAAAAAAAAATCTAACAAATTTTCCAACAGAAATTAATTAAGTTTTGTTCCAAACAGACAAAACTGCTAACAAAAAGAGTGTTTTGCATGTATAAATGACATAATCAGCACTCATCTTACAGATGCCTAATTAACACATGCAAGATAACCCAATACTACCATGACAAGCAACATAAGAAAAAGCCCACATGAATGCCAATTATTCTGTATTCACTGAGATTTTAAACAGTGTACAAAAACCCCTTACACCTTTAATAATGGAAGCAAAATGAAATAAGTTACCTTGCAACTACTTGTCCAGAATAGCCAAATGTAAGATGAACAAGTAAACTTTATTCTGGAAATCTCCCAAATTTGAAAGCTTTTACTTTTTGTCCTCTGTAATTTATGGTTAACAGAACTTCCAGATATGATCTGGCTAGATAGATAAGAGAAACTATACTAAAACTAAAGTGGGCTGCAGATATACTTTGTTTTGCAGACAATCATCAAGCTGCCCTTCAGAGGAAAGGGAAAAGAACTCTATGTTGTGTTACATCAGGCTGTTTCTAGGAACATCTCAACATCAAGGTGTATTTGCTATTGGTACTTAATTGCTTTTTTAATTATTTGCAATACTTCAGCTAATTGTTTCTCAGTGCAGTTCTTTAATATGACACTCGAAATCAGAATGAAGACAGTTCTCTGTTGCTTGGTTCAAGCACTGCACCCACCAGACATACAGCCCAAAGGACAAGCAACACGTTCACAGATGAAGTTAACAAAACCCAATCTAAGCCTACTTTGTACAGAATTTCAGCAACCAAACTTCAACTTTTTGAACTATTTAAGAGAACAGCAAGAATCACTCTTCATCCTCTATTTTCCAGGCTCCACTTCCTAAAGACAACGCAGGAATGAACTTTCTCTCAAGAATCCATGACAGAGATTGTTGATTTGTGGATACACCACATTTTTTAATAGAAAAAGAGAACTCTACTTACAGAAATGACTAATCTTGGGTTGCTGCCTTCTTGAAGATTTATGTAGTGTGTGTTCACTACCTTCTCTCACAACCTCAGATCTTTTCCCCCTTTTTCCCACTACTGAGCATTTCAGCAAGCACATCAGATCTGGTTTAGAATCATGTAACTGCTTGTAAATGCTTTCTACTGTGTGCAGTATGGCAGGCAGGCTGGCATACCCCTTCCTCAAATAATCTTGGCAGAGTTAGATTGGTCACTAGGTTTTATAAAGCCCTCTTTTATTTTTTTAAAAAAGAGAATTAGAAAATACTTAGGTACGGTATGAACCAATATAAATGGAGAAGAGGTAGTCTTCTCCAAAGTCCCTCTGGGAAAGGTCTGTTTGTAATGAAATTAATCTAAAAAGGTACGTAAATTGTATGCACAGAGATATTCTACATCCTTGGTAGCACTACCACACCCTTCTGCTCTCTCTGCAAGCATCAGCAAAAACAGAGCAGTATAAAATATTGAAAAAACAGCTACAAAGAGTCTACAGTGAGACTTTTCCCTTACAAGAGAGATTTGTTCACAGAGAAGTAAGTAATAAAGAGAAGTCAAGGGAATTCAGGATGAATACCTTGTTTGTACGGGATCAGTTGTCTCTGGAGAATGATATCCCTGAATTTTAGATATTTCTTATGAGGAATTGCGAAGGCCCGCCAGAGTCACAGAAAGAAATCAGACTAAGAATCTATCCTTGGCAGAATGGGGAAGTCTTTAAACTGGTATCAACTGATCCAGTGCTCTCTGTGGCATCTGAAATGGGTTTCTTTGTAAATTGAATGCCATTGCCTTTTTCTTATCCTCTGACTGATGCCATGTTGAGGAATAATGTGATCAAAATGGAGAAAATAAGTTGGCAAATCAACCCACTGAAGCAACAATTTATCAAGAAGTTCTTTCTCTGTCAGAAGATTAGGGAGATGAATATTACTCACTGATGACCTGAGTACAGATATAAAAATAGGAACAATAACAGAAACGGGAATACAAAACTGGCTCTCTACTCAGTAGATATCTACTGACAGCATCTTTGAATTGCTTGTATTCCAGGGTGGCAACCCCCCAAATTTTAAAACAAAAAAGTAGTTATGCCTGTAGCGTGAGAATAATTAAAAACAGTTAGATTATCTGATTAGGCAAAGGCAGATAGTCACAATGACATTAATCTGTCACCATAGCAACATGTGCAAATAGACTTTGTTATCTCCGACACACTTAAGATTTTTAAACAAATGGGACCCACAACAGTTGTGCTCTGTTACACAATATTCAATTTCCAATACAAAACAGATTTTTTTTCTGAAAATCGTTATGCATGTCATCTATTTTATCTCTCCTGGAACTGCCTCCTAACTGCATAATCCTCCATGGCCCTCCTCTAAGCACAACACATCAGAGGGAATGCCTCATTTATTTCTTCTGCAATGCAATCTATTTTCTTGCCAGCAAATGCAAATGATTATCTTAGTTTGCAGCTGCACTTTTTCATACCATTTTACTGAAGTTCAGTAAAGGAAGGGCAATGAACAATTCATTTGGGTTAATGTGTCCATCACACACTGTCTGGAGTCAAGGCTCCTAATGTCTTCTGTTAATGAGATTGTTGGGTCTTATTTTTGGTCCTAGCAGAAATCAAACCCTAAACCAATGAAAAACTGAATTGTATTCTTGTGAGTGCTTTACAACAACATAAAACTAAAGCAAAAAACCCATAACCACAAACATCAAAACCATTCTTGTGAATGCTACTCTTTTCTGTGGGGCTAGACCAGAGATGAATTTGTATCTCATTTGCAATCAGTACTAAAATAGCAAATGTGTTGGCAGAAGCTCATGGAATTATTGAATAGCTTGATGCTGGTGCTATCAGTTCCTCCCTTCTTGAAGTACTAAATTTAGGCCAGCTACTGTAAAAAGTAAGAGCTCAGACAAACAACTACTTGCATCCATGTTTTTAACACATCACCATGTCTCTACAATTGTTTCTACAATTGCAATCAACCACAGTGAAGTTATCTTCTATGATTTAATTCCAGACAGGGTTTTAGAAGACACTTGAGGGATAATAAAAAGGACACTTTTTAAGAAAGTGATTAAAACAAATAAACCAAAAGGAACAAAGTAAGAAAATATTAAAAAATTAACTATGACTTTTATTTACGGTTCCTTCTCCTGTCATCTCAATTTCTCTGAGCAAGCACATCCAGCATTTATATAGGGGAAAGAAAGATAGTCATGCAAAGGAGAGACTTGTGTTCCCAGCTGTTTTTAATGCAGTAAATGTCCCTCAGAACTGCGGGTGCTGTTTTTCCTGTTTTGCCCTTCTGCTAGTGGCAGTTACTAGTTTCCAACCTACCCACAGACGCAGCAGGAATGAAGAAGTCACCTTTGCACAGTCACCTGCAAACTGCTGTGCACTGACACAGTGCCTTTAGAGAATGAAGTCAGGCAGCTCCGACAAGACATGAGCACTGAAAGTACCCCATGTGTCAAACAAGGCACATTACAAGCTGAGACAAAAGGACATACAACAAAAGGGTAAGAAGTTCTGGCTGGCCGATAAACTTAATACATTAAACACCTTTCCTTTCATTTGTTTCTAGCTTGAAATGTCTGGGGAATTCAGTTCCTTCAAAGCAGCTCCACAAGTTCCACTGCACACAACAGGAGTTCTCTTCTAAGGAAGCGCTCAAGCAGAGGTGTCTTTGAAAGAGTTACACAACCTGTGACTGCAGCCTTAATCAAACCAACCTTTTAATCACTAGGCAAAAAAAAAGCTCTGCCAAAACCCTAGCAGAAGTACACAAAAGCAACACAGGAGATGTTTATACCGATGCTAATCCAACAGTCTAAGCACACTCATGCAGGAAGGATTCATAGGGTGAAAGGTCAGCAGACCTAAAATCCAAAAGGCAAAATTCAGGCTGCATGAATCAAGTTCCCAAAGCAAAAAATAAAAATTTAAAAAAAAAAAAAAAAGCCTCTGGCAAAACTGTTAAACAGTGGCAGTTTGACTGCTTTAAATTGAAAAATCAGTGAGCTGCTAAGACTGTTCAATGAACTTTTGTTCAAAGTCTGTATTTAATATATTTGTGATCAAACCTGTCAGGCAGGCACAGATGAAGAAAAAAGAACTAAAGTACCGGGGGGAAGACAGAAAAGAAGGGAAGATGAACTACAGTCAGAACCCAAATGCTGACGCAGCTGTAATGCAAGCATTGCAGCAGGGCACTGAGCCATGTTCCCAGGACTTTGGGTCAGTTCTGGTCCATAAGTTGCACACCACTAAAACAGGACAAGTTCATGCTGTCAGCTTGTACCAGATAAAAGCATTTACAATATTCTAACAACATTATTTATAGCCACATGCTGGTAAGACTTTCATTAAGTCATTCAAGAAATAGTTAGGATCAACAGCAGTTCCTTTTATTGTACTTTTACATTAAATGGTTATGGCTTTTTCACACTGTTCATAGACCTAAATTATAGCAAAATATCTATGGCAGCAGAATGCAAATCACATTAGTGTGGCATAATCCTTCCCAACCCTCAAATAACAAAATTGATTTGGCCTTGCTCCCACAATATTAACTGTCTTTCCTTAGGGAAAAAAAAAATTAGGAACCTAACAGAGTTT
Source organism: Cisticola juncidis (assembly GCA_013400215.1). Taxonomy (NCBI): domain Eukaryota; kingdom Metazoa; phylum Chordata; class Aves; order Passeriformes; family Cisticolidae; genus Cisticola; species Cisticola juncidis. Next base: position 392,616 of record VXBR01005532.1, on the reverse strand, counting down.
CTTATCTCTCTCAATTCCACAGAAAAAGGTAAAGAACTTCCTAAAAGTACTGTACATTGTTAAAGGATTCAGAAAGATATTGTGCAAGGTATTAAGAGTCCTTCCTCTGCAAGCCCACAGAAAAGGTATATTGAATTGATTCAATGCACAAGTATGTACAAAAATTATAGAAGGCCTTCTGAGGCATTATTCAGCAAGGCCAGTCTAGGCTAAGGTTCAACAATACTCTTTGGAGATACTTTTATTACATTTTAGACCAGAGTATCACAAGTTGTAGGAGATCACATTACAAATGTAACCAAATTCAGGAGCAAATGAGACAAAACATTTTATAAAACAATAAAAGGAGAAGACAGGATGGGTGTGGAACAGAACGATGCTGAGCAAAACAAAGTATTTCTTCCTGAAAGATCAAAGGAACACATTCTCTGATAACGAATCTTACCTTTATAATCTTTTCAACGCCAGAAGAACAGATCATGTAGGTGTGAGGATTAAACCGCACTTGGTTTACAATTGACCGATGACCTTTCAGTACCATAAAAGCACCATTAACAACCCTGCCAATGCCACCTAGGGGAAACAAGCACACATGGACATCAATAATTAAATCTTCATATAACTTTCAGTCATAGTCATTTAAAGTCCTATTATATTTGACAATGTGCTTCAACTTTATTTTGCAATATTTTAAGGTCTGTATTGGCTGCAGAATTTCAATTTTATGAGCAATACCCCTCTGAGAAGCTGCAAATTTGATGAAAAGCATCCTTCCTGCAAATTAGGACTTAGAGGTTTTCTTTGATTCATCTAAACAAATAATGAAGGTTTCTGACCTAATATGACAAATATGTGAATGAGAACAATATACATAATGAAATCACCAGTGAAACCTAAGGCATGACACAGACATTTTGTAAATCTGAAGCAGAGACAAATAAAGAGGTTGGCTTTTAACAGCAATACTATTTTTCGGATTTATTTTTTAAATCAGCAATTTATTACTGTCACAGTTGATTCTAGTCTGATGAATAGGAAGGACCTGAAATAACACATCTGAACAGTGGGTTATATCATTCTTTGTCACAAGGCAGTGAATTAGCCAAAATGGAATGCTTTTGTGCTAGTGCTAAAACTCAAAACAGAAGCCAATTAACTTTTCTGTTAGGTCATCCACTCTTACTGGGTCCATACACCAAAGCAAGAAACAGTCACACAGTATTTTTTTTATATTCATAGACTCACACAACTGAAACTACAAATTTGTTAGAAAGCACACCTGTGTACCTGAATAAACAAGCGTCCATCAACATGCCATGACTTAACATTTTCAGTGAAAGAAAACAAAACTTTTAAAAGCCGTGAAGTAAAAACTGACATCAACTTCAGATGAAAATCAACTTGCTGTTTAAAACTTCATAGGTTGTGAGCACACCTTACAAAAAATTAAAATAATTTCACTAGCTTCTGTGCTACTTGTAGTCACCTTTACACTAAACAAGCTTTATGTTCCTCTTGTTGAAAATGTTTGCTATCTTCCTTTGACCCCAACAGGAGCTATTTCAGCTGAAAGAGTTGCTGGTTTAAGCCCTGTGTTGAACAACTTGTGTTTTAAAACAGAATCAGAGTTCCCCTGTAATTCACACTTCCTAAAGAAAAACTTGCATTATACTGAAGAGTAGCAAGATAGAAGGGTCAAGGAAAAAAATTAAAAAGAAAAAATCATTCTCATATCACCTTCCATTTGTTAGGTTATACAAATGATGAAAATAACTTCCACTAATGACCTTGTGTACAGCTCCTCTCCTCTTGTTCTACCCCTTTCACTCATTGTAACTGTTCTTCAAAGAGCTGACTGATATTTAACATGGAGAACAAACTATGATAAGGATTTAGAAACAAGGTGTCATCCAAGTCCTAAAAATCCAGAGACAGTTCTTTTACTGCACCTGGAAAGTGTTCTGCTTTGCACAATTTTTGCACACCAAACTACTGTCTCATGTCACCTTTGGATAGAAAAAACAAAATTCCTGAGAAAGGGAAAAGTGATGGCAAGTAACTCCAGGGACCAAAATGCTCACCACACTGAAACTGCACTGAGACCGAGTTACCTGCAGTAAGTTATCTTATTTGGGTACATTTATATTTTCTGTAAAGGTCCAGAGATACATTTTGCCTTCAGCCACTGGAGCAAGATTTCACCACTGTCAGCAAATTTGGCTGAGAACTAACTGATTGGAGAGCAAGTTCATTAAATGCCAAAGTTCTTTTGATTTTCTTTTCCATGGGATTCCTCAAGTCATTTCATTCTGCTCATCCTGCTAGACACTTATGGCTGATACTAAGTTGCTCTACTCCCACAGCATTCCCTCCAGCCAAATCAGAGCTGTCAGTCCAATTGCATCTCTCAAACCAACAGTAGATGGTTACATCAAGAGCAGTTCTCAACGCATCTGGACCTAGCAGACAAATATTCCACAAAAGAGGGCCTCGGGAACAAAGAGAGAGTTCACTTATGAAATGTTTCCAAGCTTGTAAGTGATGTCTAAAACTAGTTTTAACTATCCATGGACTGTAGCCACATGAATTCTGTACAAAACAAGAAATATGCCCTACAAATCACTAATGAAAGAGTCAGAGGGACTATGGGCAAAGAAAGAATTATAATGGGGATGAAAAAAATACCATATACCAGTATCTTGGGCTGCATTTCTAAGTCAGTCATTGGCCTTTTTGTGGTATTGTCAGCAGTGTGAATTAACCCATGGCTATTTTCCTAGTAGAACAGTGGGAAGAGTCATTTGATGCCAGAAGTGTCTTCCAGCATTAAGCTTTTGAATGTTTACCAATACACTAAGAGCAATGGATGAAAAGTGCTCAGCATGCCACGTCTAGAACTCAGGCTGTCTAGGTTGGAGTCACATTTATACAGTGCCTGGAGCCCAGAAAAGCCACCCATATCCTGGGCTGCATCAAAGGCAGTGTGACCAGTGAGTCAAGGGAGGTGATTCACCTCTGCCCTTGGGAAACTCCACCTGGAGTACTGCACCCAGTTCTGGGGCCTCCTGAACAAGAAATACCTGGAGGTGTTGAAATGGGTCCAGAGGGGGACCACACAAATGATCAGAGTGAAGGAACACCTCTCCTACAAGAACAGCTGAGAGAACAGTTGGGTGGGGTTGTTCAGCTGGGACAAAAGAAGGCTCCAGGGAGAACTTATTGCTTTCAATAAAGGGGACTTACAAGAAAGACGGACCATTTTTACCAAGGCCTGTAGTGACAGAAGAAGGGGCAACAGTTTTAAGCTGAAAGAGTGTTGGGTTGTATTGGATATAAGGAAGGCATTTTTTCAAATGAGGGTGATGAGACATTGGCACAGGTTGCCCAGAGAAGTTGTGGTTGCCCCACCCCTGGAAATGTTCAAGGCCAGGCTGGATGGGGCTTTCAGCACACTGGTCTTATGGAAGGTGTCCCTGCCTTTGGCAGAGGGGTTGGAACTATATTAAAGGTCTCTTCCATTCCAACCCATTTTATGATTCTATGGTTTTATAATTCTATGAAGGAACTCCAAAGATTTCTGATTTAATATTGAAGTTCCCTGAACTCTTTTAAAGCAGCTACCAGTAAATTCAGAGAAAGCATAGTAATAGAACATACATCCCTCCTCTTAAAATGAAGGTGAACTTCCCCACAAGGCTCCTTAAAAGAACTGCCCAGTTACATGAAATTGACCCAGGAGAAGTATAAATCTCAGAGGTCAGCTTTTACCTCCTAATGGTATGGGAGGTTTTAATAATTTAAACCAGAAAGTACTGACTCCAGCAATACTCTGATAATCTTTATGTCAAATATAATAGGCTGCCCCAGAACCTTATTTTTGGACAATCCCTTGCTTAATGCAATTTTAGAGTACCAACTCCTATGTGTTTAAGTGACACCTCTAAGTAAGCTCTTAGTGCAAAGTCTTCTACATCCTTACCTTGGAAGCAGTCCCTCTATTTTATAGTAGCCCGCCACAGCTGTCATCATATTACATTAGTATCTGCATGGCAGAAATCTGCCTTGTCTGGAATCCCCCTGGTCTCTCAGCAGAGGCTTAGCTGCAGCCATACAGCCTTTAGCCATCTCAGAGTGTGAGTTAAGTTTGCTTATCTCTGCTGGCAAAAAAAAAGTACATCTGTACATTAAGTGGAGGCTAGCCATAAACTGCTCAAATTCTTGATGCTATCTTCCTTTTTCCCATATAATAAATTCAATTTCCTTTTGCTGTCTTCCCTTGAAATGGTATTTTTACTTGTATTGTTCCAGCAGAATTGACTTCTGCTATTCTTAAACTGTTCAAGTTTTGCTTTTGAGGTTTGGGGTTTTTTTTTAGGGGAAGGGGGTGTTATTTTGTTTGCTTTTAAATTTAGCAGCATGCATGGGTTCTGCAACTCTTTAAGCACAGCAGCTTTTACATTCTTAGCTAGCTTCAACATGTATAAGCAGTGTTTCATACAGAAGACATTAGCTTACATATCTGTTACTAATAATATGTAAAAAATAAATCCTAAAGTCTTTGGAGGCTGACTATGCTGATTTTAGAAGGTTTATAATTTTATAACCTCTAAGTACTGGAGGGAAGAGATGGATATGTTCTAGCTGATTTTGCAATACAACCCAAAAATTGCCATGTTTAAAGACAGTCCTGAGTAGTGGTTTAGTGTTCTAGCTGTGCTGGTCAATGGGTTTTCTTGGTCTGCTTTTCTTTGATACTCAAAGTGAAATGTCAAGAAAATCATTCTTAATTTATACTCTGCAAATAAAAGTTCCAAAGAAGAGCAATACAAAACCTCAAAAAGTCCTTTAAATAATATTGTACTATGATATTTGACTAACTGAAAGAAGTAACTTATAAAAGGCTAAATCTAATGGATACATTTTAAAACAGATTTCCCATACATGTTTGACAAGAATACCTTTGCAACACAAGGCCTCTCTACTGGCTCCTGTACAGAGGAAGGAATAATACAATGTTTTGGAGTAGTTAATGTTTCCTAAGTTGCCAAAGTGATTTCTTCTCAGTTTGCTTTATTAATTTATGTTTTAAATGTTAGGCTAATGAACTACTCCTTAATTATGTGGTTTTGTAAATACTTAGGTGAATGAGTTGACATTTGCCATAATGCAAACACACTGAATGGTACATCCCAATACGTTTTAAAAACTCTAGAATATTGTAACAAAGGAGAGTGGGAGATTTAGAGACTAATCTGACTTGCCCTGCATGAGTTCTACAACATGAAACAATGTTTAGGAAAAGCCAGAATAAATTATTTGAAGGATAAAGAAAAAGTGAAAGTGATAGATTACTAAGAAAAGTATTCTTGTGCAGAAATCCTGTAAGAATGTCGAACAGTCTCCAAACTAATGGAAGCTGCATTGTTCCGAACATTAAAAAAACTTGTCAAAATGCCAAAGAACTTGTTGGGAGAAGGAACTATTCTCCACTAGCTCTAACAGAGGAATTAAATGACCTCATTAAGAAGTCTTTTCTATCTAGGACACTGGAAAAGAAATCCCACTGTTTGTTCATATAAGGTAGAAAGACCTTTCACAGACTAAAGCATAACTTCATACAAGCCTTGTGAATTACTCAAAGTGCTGAAAACTCCTGAGAAGAACCAGATATTTGTAGCTGCTGCCAGTGTGCCATAGCATACTATTCCACTGCAGTACTTGGCACTACAGTAGTAGCTCATTTAAAATTAATTTAGTTTTCATTAATAATAATCCAGGGCAGATTTAGATCATAGGCCACTACTTTGCATTTGAATCCTATGAGATCATGATGTGTTAACAAAGAGAGATAACCATAGTTTGGAAAGGAAATGCACAACACAATACAAGCAAATATGCACAGCATATAAGGCCTCTGCCTTCAGTGCAGCATATTATGTTTAGGTACCTTAAAAGTCTCTCTCTGGTCACTCACACATCTGTATTTGTTTCATGAAATGGATGCCAGTAGATGGCTATGCTCCTCAGAGACCCATCTGCAGAGAAGCTAGATTTAAACACAAGCACTTCCACCCTGAGAGCACAGGGTCCTGCAGCATACCTTCTTCTGGGATCAGGAATCTGGCTCCAGTGCTGGCAGCAGCCAGCCCTACTGAAGGTTTCTCAGCAGCACAAGCAAAACTGACTTTGGTCACATCAAATATGGGGTGAGAACAGGAAGGGGTTGCCAAGATCCCTTCTCATCCTAGCATGGTAAAAGGAGACATCAGAATTAGCAAGTGCCCCCTCATAAGAAAGCAGCGCAGCTCCAACTTCATTTGCAGAGTTGGAGCTAATGGCACAGGCTGCTTCCTTTGACATCTTTGAATACCCCCTCCAGCTTCCAGGGGAGGTGAAAGGATCAGCACGGCCTTGCAGAGCTTGAGTGAAAGAAGAAGCAGTCACCTGGTAGCAGCCTCTGCCTCAGACAACACCAACTCCTTTGCCTGGCCTATGCCTAGAACCAGCCCCATAGTGGTCTGGTACCTCTGTGGAGGTTCCAAAAGCCAAAGAGAAAAGTAATATTTAAACATTTAAAGACTGCAGAAAGCTGTAGTGGTAGGGGCTAGTTTTGGATGTATATTTTCTCCCTTCTTTTGTTGCTTCTAAATATCTGCCATACACTCTATCTAGCCCAACCCTCCCACTGTTGTTATCATCAGTATAGCTAACAATAATATGAAAGCTAAGACAAAATTGTTGTAGAAATAAACTTTGGCACATCCTTCCCACTTTGTTCCCCCTTCTGGTCTGAGAGACACAGCCTTTTTGGTGTGCTTAAAGGCATAGGTTGCAACAGGTTCCATAATGTTATTGGAACCATGCAAATTACCACCACCAATTATGCTTTCTGAACATAACAGATATAAGTAAGTGAAATTATCTCACAACCAATAGCTGTGCTTGCAGTTTTTTGTTTGCTTTTCTGTGGTTGGGTTTGGGTTTTTTTAATGGAAGTGTGAAAAGTGCTTGGCTGTGCATTTCTTTTGCGCTGGTGGCTGCAAACATTTTGAATACAACCAAGAGAAAGGAGCTTTGGTACAATTAGATGGCCAGGTGCTAGGGACTAAAGCTTCTCCAGCCTCTCCCAGTGCTCAGTGTTGTCTTCAGCTTTCTATTCCTGAATTAGATATTCAACATACTAAGGCTGGTGAGAGAAACACTCGTGGATGCTGAATCTTCTTTCACTTATCTACAGCACTACAAAGCACCCAACACTGCCGTGTTTTCTGATAGATGCCACTTGGCCAGTACCTTCCACAGGTCTGTGGTATTATTACCATCCAAATGGCACAGAAACCAGCCCCAGTTCCACTGAGTGTAAGAGCCTTTTCTACAATGAGCCAGCACTTACTCGCTGTGTTAATCAAACAACTGTTCCATAGCACAATATGGGCAACACTGAGTGACCTGAAAAATGAGCCAAACTACAATCCTAAAACAGCTTATATTCTGACCACAGCTCAGAAAAAGATTTTTTTTTAAAAAAAAAACAAACCTTCCAGAGCATGCTTCCCACTGAGTCAGATGGCTTCCCCCTGCCCCAACCAAGTGGTATGCACGTATCTAGCCATACATAAAATATCTCAAAAATAGCTAAAGACATTAGGAAACGCTTAATATTTTTTACTCATCCTCACTTATCAGCCCAGAAGTTTGAGAACTTAAACTACAAGCTTTCTCCAATGAGTTAGCCCTGTTCAAGTATTGTGAAAAGTTCTGTTCCTGAATTCTTCAAGCCTAAAGACGTGTCGGCATTTATAAAGACCAAGGAGGAGGAAAAAAAGGAAGAAAAATTTCATCAGTTCTGCTGAAAATTTGTGCAATTAGTTTGGTAACTGAACCACAATGACCAGCTCTTTCTTGCTTGCAGTTACAGTCAAAGGCAAAATTAAAGATGTTTTGAAATGTAGTTTGCTGTTCTGATTTAGTAAAGTTTTCCAGAACCTGGTGACAGCTTGCTCACATGAACTGAAGGATCCCCAGCTGTCTTCCCAATCACAAATGAATACCATATCCCTCACACAGCAGCTTTGAGCAGTATTTCAAAAGCAAGAGTTGCACAGATGATTCAGAATAGTAAGTGAGGAACGTAAATTCCATTTTGAAAATTTTTGGTCAACTAAACTCTCTATTACTCCACAAGATATATCAGGCTCTGCCTTGAACAGGGGTTCTTTACCAGCTGATAGACCATGTTTATTGGTGTTGGGTTTAATAATGTCTTCAGTGCTTATATGTAATAGGCTTGCTGGACAAGTCATGTAGGACTAATGCCTCTTCTCACTTCCAGCTTGTATCAGAGTCAAGCAAAACCTTTGGAAACTCAGGACTGCTTTTCTTCTGCCAGACTTACATATTAACTTTGCTAGAAGCTGCCTCTGAAAAAAACTGTGATACTTTCACGGATTACTTTAAAGAAGAAGCTGGCTAACAAATTCATGAAACATTTGGCAATTACTTCTAAAGCACAGTGGAAAGCTGGACAGTACTTGGATGGAGATGAAAGTGGAAAAATGGGCAACTATTCCATCTTTAAGAAACCACAAAAAAAAGGTAAAAAAGCAACCAACCTTCTGGCACAGGAAATCCCAGCCTATTCAGAATAATGTAAGACTATAGAGGGAGGCAGTCAGTAAAGCTCTTCAGCAGAATAGCTTCCTAAGCAATTTAGGAAATACATTTTTTCACATATCTCCCTGCCCCAAAGGTGGCAAAACTTCTGCCTAATTATTGGACCAAACAAAACTGCTTGCAGATTCCAGCTCCCACTGGAAGGACACTTCTAAACTATGACTAATCGAAAAAAAAATCCCAGCAGAACTTGTTCTGTTCTCCTGGCAAAATAGCATTACAGGCAACCACATTTCTCCAACTTGAAATATGTTTGCAACTGTCTGACTGGTGTGTTCCTTCACACTTTTCTTCATCTTTTGTTCACTAACATTGCTAACCATTGGATAAGCAGTACTTGGCGCACCTATGCTTAAACAGAATAGTTTCAGAGCTGTTGTTAAGGATGCAGCTGTATAAAGCTTGCAAAAAAAAAAATCCCTATTTTCAAATAACTGATACACTTTAAAGGAATCATAAATGTATCATAAATATTTATAGCAACACAATGTCTGAGTTCAACCGGAAGGCAGAAATCAGTCAGAGAGATATTTTTATTTAAAATACCAACCAACGGTACAGGACATTACATCATCCTGTCTAGTTTGCACACTATTTTAAGTGAAAGACTACATTCCACTCTCTCAGATCACAAACCCAAAGGCACTCCTATTTTAGCTAGAACCAAAGATCAGGGAGTTTTCCACTGAAGCAAAGGTTTTCTGAAGTCTCTACATCCCTATGGCAAGACTATTTCTCCAAGAAGGAAGCACAGTAACATCTCTCTCTGGCAATTTTTCTGAACAGCAGGATAAGATTTAAGAAAGGACATTCCATCACATTCAAAATGGGCACAGCCCTTCAAGAAGAGAAGAGAGAGAAGAGAGAAGAGAAGAGAGGAGAGGAGNGAAGAGAAGAGAAGAGAAGAGAAGAGAAGAGAAGAGAAGAGAAGAGAAGAGAAGAGAAGAGAAGAGAAGAGAAGAGAAGAGAAGAGAAGAGAAGAGAAGAGAAGAGAAGAGAAGAGAAGAGAAGAGAAGAGAAGAGAAGAGAAGAGAAGAGAAGAGAAGAGAAGAGAAGAGAAGAGAAGAGAAGAGAAGAGAAGAGAAGAGAAGAGAAGAGAAGAGAAGAGAAGAGAAGAGAAGAGAAGAGAAGAGAAGAGAAGAGAAGAGAAGAGAAGAGAAGAGAAGAGAAGAGAAGAGAAGAGAAGAGAAGAGAAGAGAAGAGAAGAGAAGAGAAGAGAAGAGAAGAGAAGAGAAGAGAAGAGAAGAGAAGAGAAGAGAAGAGAAGAGAAGAGAAGAGAAGAGAAGAGAAGAGAAGAGAAGAGAAGAGAAGAGAAGAGAAGAGAAGAGAAGAGAAGAGAAGAGAAGAGAAGAGAAGAGAAGAGAAGAGAAGAGAAGAGAAGAGAAGAGAAGAGAAGAGAAGAGAAGAGAAGAGAAGAGAAGAGAAGAGAAGAGAAGAGAAGAGAAGAGAAGAGAAGAGAAGAGAAGAGAGAAGAGAGCTTCAATAAGCATATCACAGGTGATCTGGATGTCCAATTAGTTATTTGCCACAGAAGCAGACCTTTGGGTCAAACAAAACAAAGCTTGTGAGTTTTGCTAAAATATTTCAAAAAGAGAACTGCTTAAGTTACAAGACATTAAGACAGACACATTCCTACTCCTGAATCTTCTGATTCGTTAAGCAACCACTGAGGGCAATTGATATTAAGTAATTAATTTTGTAACTGAAATGTTGCAAGTGTACTGACACCCTTCCTGAAGTTACAAGAACCAGAGACAAGAAATCTGACCAAAACAGATATGACATTGTTTTGTGGTAAATCACTAATTAATTTTTTAATTTCTTTGATCAAAATGTATCACCTATTTGTAAACTATTTTTGCAAACATGTATCTTTTTTACAGAGGGACAGTTTTGACAACTACTCTGAAATAGATTATTTTGCTTAATAACTATTTTGCTTACAGGTTCAACAAGTACTAGGTATCATCCTTGTGCAAAAGCCCCAGATAAAAAGTTTGTCACATGCAGCTGTCTGGGAATAAAGTTTCAAGAGCATCACAGGCATATAAACAGAAAATGTCAAATCCATATTTTAAAAAGGAAGTCAGGACAGTATGGTGACACATGCAGAAAATGTAATTCTAAAGTCCACACATGAAAACTTACAAATAAATAACTAATTTTAATGGATGTAATCTTTGTTTTAACTAAGAGGAAAAATCTGTAAGTATAGTAAACCAGTGTCAAAAGTAAAAGAAAATCACACAAATACAAAGAAAAGCAGGGAGATATCCGTATAAACTCTGTGTAAAGATAGAAGGCCAAGCTACAGGTATTTAGTAGGACCATCTTCAGCACTTGTGGACTGCAACATGAAATGTTGGTTAACTAAGCAAAACCTCCCAAATTAGAATGTCATTTTCCTCAAAACCCTGCCATTAACCAAAGGCTATTCATTTTCTCAGCTGCACATTATACAGCTGTTATTAACAACCTTTGAAAACGAATCAAAATATTTTCATTTTACCTCTAACACAGCTTGCAATTTTCTCTCACTATTGCTAAAAGCATCTGAGACCACAGGATAGCCCTCGGTTGTACTTAATATTACTGCAATGTACAGCTTAAAAAGCCAGAGCCACCAGAAATGGAAACTCTAGTACGGTTTTGAAAATCTTGACTCTTTCAATTACAATTTGACACCCTTCTAGAAGTGCAGTGATTTGTTTTGACAGCTGACATTCTATGGCTTCGAGTGCTATATTGCCAAACTCTACTAGACCACATCAAATTAGACACTGACCAATTGTGGCATTCATAATACAATTGTTACATTGCCCCCTCACAGCTGCTTTTCTTTAACATGCCTCTCCTGTACTTTCACACAGAGCTGTGCTATTGCTGTTTGCTTACCATGTCTGCCCCAGCATGGGAATGGGTCAGAAATTAGTTAAAAGTGGCCATTTCCACTAGCTGACAGTGCTCCTTCACCAGAAAGTCAAAAAGCATAACTCCTCTGCACTGGAAATCAGTGGGAAGATTTTGGTATAAGAGGAATGAGAGGGGAAAAGAGGTCAATGCACTGGAGCTGTAAGGAATACCCTGTGAAGCCAGCACCATTTTATGCTGCAAGCCTTATTATGGGAGGAATGATCATTACATGAGAAGGGAAAAATAAAAAATCATTATGATAAAACATTCAAATGGCATTGGCCACTGTTACCCAGACACTGGATCAGGCATTTGTGAGCTCTCCCTATCCAGCTTTCCTCAGAGTTGCTCTAGATTCATAGTGTGAAAGAGAACAGAATTTTTTAAAAATACCAATCTAGTATTTGTCAGGCACCTGCCCCTCTCCCTTCCCCATCTAAAACAACAACAACACTTACCTGCTTCTGGATCTGGAGGAATCCTCCACATATACAAATTGAAGTCATCAGAGCCCGAAAGGATGTACTGTTAAGAATAAAAATAAAAACGGTTTATGACAAAGTATCACCTGCTATTTTACTATTGAGCTATTTCCTCCAAACCAGAAATGAGAAAAAACACGCTAATTTGCATCCTTCTTTGCACCCCACTGATCAATTTACATTTAAATGGGGATGAAGTACCAACACAAAAATGTTGCATGTATCAATGGACCAAAACTGAAAAGCATACTTCAGATATCCAATACCTACTGCACAAAGTACATGTTTGCTCTGCTAAATAAGGCCGTGAATTTTGGCTGGCTTTAGGATAAGCATGTCTAGATCTAGATCACACTCTCTATTTTTCAGCCTGCAACTCTGGTCTTTTTTTGATGTTGAAGCCTTTCATCGTTTTTTCTCATCTGAACTAAGGAAACCTCCATCAAACACATATCTAAGAAGAGAGATGCCGTGTCTGGCACACACAAGCATGTCCATTACTCATCAAGCCAGACATGTCTACCAAGACCATCGAAAGTCAGTCATTGAGAATAATCTTGAACACCAAACAAAAAACAAAGCTCAACATTCACTGTCCACAAGTCTCAAATGGTTTAAAGCTCCCCCCCTCCCCCACCCATTTATTACACTAATAATTTTTTCCCTGGTCATAGTTACGCCGAAGAGATGGAAGGCTGCCCTTTTTCAGCAGTGCACAAATGGTAAACAATCTCTTTATTGTGCAGCACTTGAGGCAATATGCAATTTAAAGTAGCTTAATATACTACAAGCAGAAACTGGAATGACAGGTGACATTTGACGTGGCAAAAAGCGTATGCCTCTCAGTTCCAAGAGGCCACAAACTGTGCCTTGCCTCCAAATACTTATTCTTCAATAAATGACAGGGAATACAGTTTATTTCTCTCCCAAATTAGAGATGAAATGACACATAGTGAAACCAATGGCAGATTCCAATTCCAGTTATACTAGTGTACAAGCATAAATCTCTATCTCTCCACTAATGTTAGGCTGCAGTTTAATCATTACAGTCAAGAAGCTGCGTTTTTCATTTTATTATTATTATTAGTTATGGGGGGAAAATACAGAAATGGACCCAGTTTGTCTCTTTTCTGACATTTAATGAGAGACAAATTCTGTTTTGCTTGGCTCAAATACAACTGGTTTCTGCCTTTCATTCTCCAGGGAAACATAAAATCATTAGGCAAAGTAACACCAAGAAAAGTTCTGGAATAACACAGGACTGAGAAGCAAATAAACAAAAAACCACACTATCACAGAAAAAATGGCTGTCAATTTGCATATATTCTGTTTGCAATGCTAATTACATTAGAGGAGTTTGGATGTTTCCTGTCACAAAAAGACAATAATGAACCACTAAAATCCTTTCTCTGGTTTCCTGCTATCATAATCCAACCATTCTTTTATCCCTCATTTTTAAGAATGCAGGATGTGAGTAAGCACTTATGAATGCAATTCTGCTCGTTTTCTGACAGGTAAGAAGGAGTGATCAAACAAAAGCTCCTTTAAAAGCTTGTGCACACTAGTTCAGAATCACTCATAAACCCATACTTTCCAAGCCAGAAAGTTATTTCTACAAGCCAGCATGTTCAAGCACTTAGGCAATTTACCTTCCAAACTGACCTGACAGTGCCAGGAATATGTGCTTCCCCTTTCATTTGACTGCTCATAAATATTAGCCCACAGCAGGCTGAGCCACTGTGCCAAAACTCCAAGGATTAGGGCTCATATACGAAACATCCCAGCAATTAGAAAGAAAATACCTCTTGAATAGAAGAATAGGTTTTGTTAAAGAAATGCTACATGGAAAAAAAGTCTCATTTATATAGAGATGTTGCCAATTGTTACTATTTATTACCAAATTGTGTTGAAGTAGCAACTACTTACCAAGGATACATCACCAAAACCAGACTTGTAACTAAAACACCTGGAAAACTCACTATCTCGAATTTAGGACCATTGCCAATTCTATTTTTTTTTCTTTTTTTTTTCTATTTTTTCTTTTTTTCCTATTTTTTTTCTTTTTTTTTTTTCTTTTTTTTTTTTTTTTTTTTTTTCCCCAGATGTCATAAACCCAAAGTGACAGATTGCAGATATCCTGCATGAGGCACACAGGATAGAAAAAAAATGTTAGGTACATGCCGGGTGGGAACAGAATGTCTGTGAGACCCTTTAAACCTGCTTCCAAAATTATTTGCAGAGGAACACTCTGTGTATCCTGTAAGACCCAATGGTCAATTGTGCAGGAAGTCTCGTGTGTCACTGCCCATAGAGCAATATGCTACCTGCAAAGACCATTGACCCCAGTCTACTCTGTCTTGCTTTGGAGATAGCAAAACTTGGAGTGCCCTTGCAGTAAAACCAACTTGATGCACTGTCAAGAGTGTGAACAGGAGGCCAAGCCAAGTGATTATTCTCCTTACCTGGCATTTTTGAAGCCACACCTGGGGTATTGTCTGGCTTGGGTCCCCCAACACAAAAGTGACACTACCGAATTGGACAGAGAGAGGACAAGAGGAGTGCTGCAGCTGAAGGCCCATGGCCTGCAGGGAAAACTTAAGGGAACTGGTTTTGTTTAGCCAGGAGAAAGAGAAGGAACAGAGCGGACCTCATTAGTTTCCCACTAATCAAAGGAATACTGAGCAGCCAAGGACAGACTCTTCTCAGAGGCATGCAGCGGATACCCAGGAAACAAGAGTCACAAGTCACAGGCAATTCCTGCTGAGCACAAAGGAAAGCAAGTTCAGGAACAAACAAATACTGCAACTCAGCCCCAGAAAGATGGTGGAATCTCCACTTTTGCAAATCCAAAATTTACATGAACAATTCCCTAGGGAATTGGATCTGACTTTGAAGATGCTCCGCCCTAAGAAGCAACTAAAGCCAGGTGATCTCCAGAGCTCTCTTCTGACTGATCTTTTCAAAGACTGCCAAAATAAGAAGGGAAATAATTATCTTGGTGGATTGGGGTTGGGCTTTGGGTTACAGCAGGGAGGGAAAGGAAGAGGGGAGAAGTGAACAGTGTCAGGAAAATGCCCACCTGAAACCTTTACACTCATCAGACATCACAGCTTCATGAAAGTATTAATGGCAAGACAGGCCACAGAGACAGGATCTGCAGTTCAGCACATGGACTTGCATAAATTAAAGTGATCACAATTTGGGGAATTTAAAGGAAGAAGTTGACCAAGTACCTTTAAATGGTTTACAGCATCATAGAATGGCTGAGGCTGGAAGGGACCTTTGGAGGTCATCTGGTCCAATCCACCTGCTCAAGCAAGGTCACCTAGAAGCTGACTTCCCAGTGTCAAGATGGCTCTACCATATCTCCAAAGGCAGAGATATTCAATCCAACCCTACCTACTTAAAAGGACCATGAAGTCCTTCACTTCATTATAATTTTCAACCCTAATTTGCACTGATCAAACACACTTGCTGAAGCATTCTGGAGTGAATTAAGAGAAAACAAGTAGGAAGGAATTACACATCTGCAATGCAATTATGTCCAGCCACAGAACAAGCTCAGCTCAGGATCTGAGCTGAAAAAGTACTTGTGGCTTTAATCTTGACAAAAGACAGCCATTAGCAAATGCCAAAAACATTAACTGATAATGTCCACAAGTTTGATGTTGTAAGCAATGTTCTGTGAGTAGTGAACTTTTAATATAAAATTAAATTTTATTTTGATGGTTAGGCCTGCCAATAATCACCAGAAATTGATCATATTCCACAAAACATATTTGGTATCTCTGCCATTACACTGCCACCACTGTAACAGCCAGCATTGTTTTCTGCTCTCTTTCCCTGTAAGGATACTTTTGGGGTACATGTTTTCCTCCTGTTCTCAAAACATAGAATTGAATTCCCAAATGCATTCCTTTAGTCTTTTTCTTTCTCTGTGATATGGGTCTGACAAGTAGAAAGCAGCTTTTCTGGTCAAGACCAAGAGAATGCCAGAAGAACAACCTCATGACTGCAGCCATTGCAAGAACAATGTGGCACACGAAGCTTCCAACATGCCAGAGTCAGAAACGTGCCTGATGTCACTTGCGTGACATTTGGGAAACAATCCTCAATTCCAATTAGTTTTCTCTGCAAGACAATAAGAACCTAAGGCCTCTAGAGAACACAGCTGGACTGATGTTACTAGGACATTTACTGGACCATTAGTGAAAATTTTTCTTTGATATATTAATTGCTAATATAAAAATAAGCCAATAGTTCACTGCACTAGTTGACAGTTGTAGAATAAGGATTAAGAAAACTAAAAAGTCAGTCCCTGCTACTAGAAAAGTCAAAGATATAATTACTATTAAGTTCACCAAACTCTAGTTAATAAGGCTCAAATCTGAGAGAATGGAGTAGAGACTTGTTAAACTGAAGGAATAGAAAGGAAAAAAATAGAAGAGCTTGAGGAAGGGTAGATGAAAGAATGTCATCCTGCATGTGGTTAGACTCCACTTTAATCGTGAACAAGGATTTTTTGTCCTGAGGGAATAATTTCCTAGCAGAGTATTTTCTATTCACTCCATTTAAGAACAAAAGCCCAGATAATCAAATCCCAGAGGCAAGCCAGGGGGAGGCAAAACCCTGTGCATTCACAGAGATAACTAAACAGCTAAGACATGAAGCACTTTCCTCCTTCCACCCTCTCCCCTAAAGACAAACTCAAGCTGATCATAACCTCAAGAACCTCAGTGCTGAATTAGGAATCAGCCCAGACCCTGCATGAGGAGCTCAGATGTCTGGGGGGAACAGAACAATATTAAACCCACCTGTTTCATTGTCTGCCTTTTTGCTGCTGTATCTAACCAGAACTTCAGAAACCAGCATTTACAATATTCATGTGAAGACAAGATTAGACAGAAAAACCACTTGCTGTTAATAATGGAGGTTTTTTAGAAGGGCAGAGTCAGCTTCTATGCCTAGCTGTTAGCAACAATGACAGGAAAAGGCTTCCAGATGACTGTGAGCTGCTGATTCAGAAGTTTGCCTTAGAAGGAAGAAAACTCTCCGGCATGGTTAGTCTGCTCCTGGGAGAAAACACCAATTCAGTCTGAGTTTCAAGTACACATAAAATGCTTAAAATGAATCACCATCAGGAATCTGAAAGAATTACATTGGACTAACACTCCCCACTCATTCCACTGTAACTTTTCTCATTTTTTCTCTCTCCCCAAGGAAATTACAGCAGTTGATATAAATAAATGAAGATCTAATCTGCTTCTGTAGTCTAGTAACAGTAGCATTAGCATTGCATTTTTCAGAGTACTACCACTCTAGGGAATTTATTTTTTGTTCATAGCACTGCCAGTTTGAAAACTTTCAAAATCCCACAAGCTACATTTCCTCAGGTACTACTAAATATGGATTATTTCAATAAAATTTTTCCTACATTGCACCTTGTTTTAGTCTCCAATATTCACATTTCCTGCTCCCATAAATTTCCTATTGCTGATGACCTATATCAGAGAGATTTTGGAGCTTTTTGCTCTAGATAAAGGACTAGCAGACATGGATCATGGTTCCAAAAGTATCAGCAAGTCACTTGAATGGCCCTACTAATGTAGGGGAGAACAAGAAGAATGTAGGAGCCTGTCTTAAATGCACAAATCAAAAAGCACCATCACCGTATGATTACAAATGTATGCACAAACAACAGATAAAGGCACAGAAATTATAACCATTTTAAAACTGAGTACTGCCAAGTTACTAGCAGGAAAATGCTTGTCAGACTTGAATTTCATGCTGCTGTTTACAGCTTTGAAAGAAACTAAACTTCTTAAATCTCAATCCCCACTCACTTGGGCATTTCTGCCTTTTCTTCAGAGGGGCCAAAGAAATTTGGGGCAGAAAAGATCAGAGCAAACAGAATTTTTCTCAGGGTTTTAGTGACCTGTACCTTAGCTTCTTCAAGTAGTGCAAAACCCACATGCTGGGGAAGAAGCACAGAGATATCCAAATTTGAAACAGTTAGGCTGGTGCTTTGCATATGTCCTTTAAGAGACAGGACGTAAAGAGCCTCTATTTTATCTGTAACATAACGTAATTAATGGGTGAGATGTAGACTTTTGTTTCTTATCCTATGACAACAGATAAAGAGTCTGGTTTGGGGCAGTCTGCTAGGCTCAAGTCTTAATTCCTTGAGACTTGCACATCACTTCTGTGGTGGAATATGCACTGAAAGGCATTGAGGAAAACAGAGTTTGACATGAAGCATCACTGAAGTCTGAAAAATACTGTTTGTCCAAAAGAGACTGGAAATCACCTGTGGAAAAAGAATCCATTTACATGAAGAATATAAAAACTGTGTATTTATCCAAGGAGGAAAGGTTTCCTAAGTAAACAGGGCTTATGTCATTTTGTTCTTTGTGACAGCTGTCTCCCAAGAATTTCTAAGCCTAACAGACAATTTCAAATTTAATAAAGAAGCTGAAGATTCCAGAATTATGGACTGTCCAGAAATATTCTTGTCCAAAAGGGCAGCTGTCACACAGAGGGGAGAGAGACACCCCATAAGTAGCCACTGAAAACAAAGCAGTACCATAGATACATCCTACTAACTAAACATCAGGAAACCCAAAAGAGAAGTCATCCTTGAATCCAACAAAATCCCAATGTGAACATAACAATCTGCTTCTCACGGAACTATTTCAAGGGAGATAAGCAAGCTATAAACAAAAAGAAGCACAGTTTAAGAAATCTCCCCTCATACACAGATGTATATTTGTATGTGATTGTGTGTGTGTATATATATGGATGTATATAAAAACCACAACCATGAACAACAGCCTTGTTATACATTACATTTTGTATGAGAAGTATTTGACAGAACACAAACAAAAATTTTTATAGCTACTTCTAGACTTTTTGTGGTGTCAAGACTGCTCTACACATCTTATTAAAAAAAAACTTCCCCTGCTATTTTTCCACTTTTAAAAATACTGATAATTTAAAATATGATCATAATTTCATGTTGTCTGTATTTCCTGCAGGTAGAAAACCCAGAGATTTAATTTTAATTCATCTTTATTGTTAAAGTATCTACTAACCAGCTGGGAAACAAGGTAGGTGCACAACTATGGAGGAGGAAAAGGATTTTCCTATTCCGAAAACATCAAGAAACAAACAAGCAATGAAACAACAGGGCAAAACAATTAAGGACAACAGTCAAATAGTTAAGTATTTCCATTTCTTTGTGATTCCTGATCTGTCAGGCCTGTACCCTTATGCTGATGAATCTAGGTGTTGATGAATTCAGGTTTTTAGTATAGAATTCCCTGGGAGTGCAGCTTGAAAGACTTCTGTAATCATCACCAGCTGACTTCCTCAGCAGGTCTGTTCCCACCCACAGGTCTTGTGCTAACATTGGAACCCCTAACAGCAGTGGTCTGTTCAGCAGCTATGGGAGTAAAGCCTCATGCTAATTGTCCTGAGTCATTCAATATAGTATTGCCATTTGTGTATTTCAGCCAGATTCTGTCAGGTCAGATGGTGCCAGCACAGCCCAAGGGAAGTACAGGATGTCCCCTCGAGGGCACAGTGCCTTGTCAGTCCCTCAAACTGCAACCCCAGTCAGAGTGGCTGTCTCCTTGTAGTAGCTCTCATTGTCACCAACTAGAGATTGTTCTCTCAAGGCACTTAACTAGGAGTTGACAAAATAATGAGCTGTCAGTCACCCGTGCAAGCTACTAACCTCTTATTCCTGTCTTTCAAAGAAAAAACCTAAAGTAAGAGGAGACATAACTGAGGAAGCTTTCTCTGAGATGTGTTTTGGAAAACTTATGGCTAAGAAAAGAATTTGCTTAGAAGGTATCTACACAACCTTTCATCTTCTACTTTATAATAAATTCTAGTGCACAAATGGGGGTTTATTTCAATATTTATCAATTATCAATTATCAATTTCAAAGCCAAAAATTTGTATTCCCACTCCCTAAATCCTTAATCTTACAAGAAGCCAACTATGTGTGGGGCAGTTTCAAATGCTTACAGAAGCATCATTGGGAACAATCCATCAACATTTTTACAGCTGCCTTTTTGTCATGCAGATAGGCCATAATACGAATTTTATTAATGAAGAAAAGCAACTTAGAAATCCTTACTGAGGATTTCTGTGGCAGAGAAAATATTTCTATTACATTACAAAGAAATCAACAAGTTTATCTGAGCATATGAGAGGTGCTACTAACTACAGCATCATCTCCTGTGCTGTACTATGAGCAACACAAAGCCTGCAAAATTCAAAGTCTCCTGAGTCTGAGTTCCACTCCACCCACCAGAATTTAGTTTCAGTACGGGTCCTTTAGGGCTCATGTATTGCCATGTCATAAAAACCTCCCCCAAGGGCTTACAGGAATGCAGTAAAGAAGGGAGACAGGAAATTGGGATGGCAGGATGCACCAGGAATGGGGGAAGAGGCAATCAGAACAAGAAGGGTTAAAGAAAATTCATAGCTCCGGCTGTCAAGACCTTGACTGAAGAGGCATTTCCCAATGTCAATTACCAAAAACAAATGGGGAAAAAAGAATAAATAATTTCACTGCTAGATAAATCTCATGCATGGGCTTTACAGGTATGTATTATGCATGTAGATGGAATTTAAACTGCTGTTTAGATAAAGCAAAAACCAAAATACAGTGTCATCAGTAATTCTTGGAAGAAATCAAACTTAAGACAGAGTAGGATATCCATCTTCTTTTTATCCAAGCACTGCAACATATTTGCACACTGAATGCTTTTTATATATTAAGAAATGCTGACTGCAATAAGCTACTATTTATTACAAGGTCTTTCATGCATAGGAAACTTACAGTATATTTGCTAAAAGAATAATTCCCTTTCTTCTTACTAGTTCTTAAACCTAGACATTGGTAAGGACTACTTCCCATGATTAATGACCTCCAAATCAGATGACACAAATAACACCACTGAAGAAACACTGAACTCTCTTTCTTTACAAACACAATATACAACCATACAAGACCCCTGGCACCTATACAGCTAACCTTGTTTTTGGAAGAGTTGCATCCATGCAATAATTCTGTCCTGTGAAAAGCTGGCTTGTCCCTAACCAGGGCTATTTAGAACACGGATTTCAACATAAGGGCTGTAACTTTATAGGGAGTTGGAGCAGTCTTGCAGTACCGTGAGCAGTGCATTCCTGAAACTCTCCTATACCAGTGTAATGTCAACAGAAAAGGCTGAGTGGTGATGTAATGTCTGAGGGCATGCCAGAGTCAAGACACTTTTTGTTTGATTCACAGGGTACAAGTTATTTCTCCCCACCCCCACCTTTTTTAAACAGGCAATACGCAGTTGATTTTACAACCACAAGCGTTACAGAGCCTCACATTATCTACACAGGGAAAGAACAGGAATGAAGCCATAGCATTCATCATTGTGACACAGGCAACAATTCTTGAGCAAGAAAACCTTTTGGACTATTTTAGTTTGGAGAGTGGTTGTGCTCTGTGGTTTCATTCTGGGCCTTTTTTTTTTTTTTGCTGTGGCCCATCACTATAGCCTCTGAGGCTACTACACTTAAAAACACACCTGGGTACCTGAAGTCCTGCAATATTTTCTATATCCTCAGATACAAGAAAATATTTTCCATACCAGCAACTAAAATCCTTAATATTTAATCAACGTTTCCCAAATTGCAATGCTGACAAGAAGAATAGAAACTCACCCAACATTGTGACATGACTGAAGAGTCTCACACATTTAATATTTGTATGTAATCAAACACTTGTGCATACTGAAGTCAGTGGGACTTGGAGGTATAAATAAACTGGTTCTAAAATTCTGGACCTGGATGCCCGGAAGGATGGATAAATTATGTTCTCACACAATTCTCTACAGCCAACAAAGGCAGTGGGAAGCTGAGAGTCATGTTTGATCCATCCATTCTACCTTACCTCTCCTCTCTTTCATAGCTGTATGACTCAGGTGAGCTCCTGGATAATGCAAACACCATACCATTTATCAACCAACATCAGAGCTCCTCTTCAAAGAATAGAAAAATTGGTGCCATGTGAATTAGGCCATTACACCAATGATGAGGACAAAAGAAAACGTTCTGAGAGGAGCAAATGAAGGTAGTTTTAAAGGAGTGCAAATAAAGTATCAGCTAAACAATGCCTCTCAAGCTTTGGTAGCTGCAAGAAACAAGAAAAGCATGACTGTGGTATTTCTAGGAAAAATGCTCATATATATATATATATAAGTATGTGTGTGTGTATGTATGTATGTATATGTACACACACTGCTCACTGACTTTGAAATCAGGCTCACAAGGACTAGGACAATAATGCTTTTGGAGGACAACAATAACTTGCAAGGCCACAAAGAGAAACAAAGCTGTTCATCCTCTAAGATCCCTGTCATTTAGATTGTGCTGCTACCCATAATACCTGCAACACCGCAAAATCATATAAGCATTTCAGAATATGTTCTTAAACTTAAAAACCCCCCCAAAAAATCATAGCAGTTAACAGAGTCTTCCTGCATTTTGTACCTTGAAGTGTTAATGATGTATCATTCTTTGCTAAGAGGTTTCAATCTACTTGCATCTCAGATGCCCCAGTAAAAGGAGGTGGTTTACAGATCACTGCACGCCTGCTGGTAGCAGGCTTCCCTCCAGAGTGATACATCAGGAGTTCTGCCTCCAAGTTCTTTTGAGTACCCATCACAATCTGTGAGCACTAAGAAAACAACACTGAGAAAATATTAGAAAGTCTAATCCCCATCAACAAACGTTAGTCAAAGCTAAGAAAGATTAGCAAAGGTTACAGCTCCATGAGGAGCTGTCTCTCACAGAGCTTGAAGGCCATACCTCCATCTCTCATCCATCTTCTGACCCCTATATCACATCCAAACTCTTGTCAGAGCTCTCTGAGTGTCAGTACAAGTCATTAACTCAGGAAAACAAGTAAACACTTCTGCCAAGGAAGGAAGTGGTATCTATTGAAAGGCCTTTACCCCTATTGGACAAGAAAGGCCTCCCCCTTTCAGCAGTTCACTTTTTTCCCAATGCAATTGCGTTCTAAGCATTGATGCATTAAGGATAATACTTCCTTATTAGATTTAAAATATAGTCTAGAAATGCAACTTTATGAGATGAACTACCTGTGCAGACAACACATAATAGTTTTTGAACACAGGAGACTCCATTTTTAATTTATTGTGCTCTGTAAGAAAGGTAAAACCTAACAGCTTAAAAGAGAAAAAAATATGAGGTTGGCAGTTTAATAAAGATGAAAAGAAGAATCGAAGAGAGAGAAAATCAGAGGTTCAATGTGAAAAAACTGCTAAAGAAGCCTTCCTACCATAAGTGCCAGTTACAATTTGAAAGCAACTTTCTTATCCACAAGTCCTTTCAAATGAGCCTTAGGCCACACAAAATTTTGATCCTATGAGGAAATACAACCAAGATATTCTGTGAAGCTTACTTTGCATGGATCTCAAATGAAAGACATTCTTTATGAAGGCTAAGAACAGCAATATTAAAAGGGAGAGGTGACTGCAGCCAGATTAAATTTGATACAGCATTATTTCTTCTTTTGATGAACTCTGATTTGCAGGGGTGAAGAATTGTATACATTATATCAAAGCATACTAGTTGTATAGATGGGCAAAATTAAAAAAAGATGTTATTTTTGTATTTACCTTGTCTATCTTACAGGAGGTTCCAGCTCTAACCTTCTTGTCTAGATATACCTGTAACTGGAATTGGGTTCTCTGTAAAAGGCAGTCGCTAAGGGCTATACCTAGTGTTGACAGTCTTAGCCACTGAATTTGGACATTGCTGGACAGTTTCAGACATAGAGTTGGAGCATGTGTTGGCATTTTCTGAGTTCATTATCATTTTTCCTTCCAGTTGGAAGATGGGTATGAGCTTCTGTCTAAATGTCAAATTCCACATCTCTCTAATATTCCATATAAAACTTCGTCTTCCCTATTAGCTTCATATAGTTTTATGAGAGAATATAATTGTCTTTTGCTCTGATTTCCAACTCATTAGCAGCCTTATGTGCTGCCACTTATCTGAACAGAAAGTCTGTCAAGCCACAAGAATATAATTTTTTTTAAATGCAGGCTCCTGAAGTATTGCACAGCCTGATAAAGAACAGACATACTTCTTCTGTTCAAATAATACCATATCCACAAGAAATTGCCTTAGAAAGCAGAGCAACATACTAAGACTTTTCTCTACCTCTTTAGTAACAAATGGAAAGCTAAATTATGTGTCAAAGTGTACACACATCTACACTGAGTTCCAGAGGAGAAGAGTGTGTTATCTTTAGGCCGACTAAATAATGGACCACAAATGCCAATGGTTTTCTTCTTAACCAACGTGTGTTTTCCCATGATTTATAGTAAGCCCTCAATTGCTTCAAATGAGTTTCATTATCACTTTTCACACTCCTGTCAAAAAATATTCAGAACTAAGGAACACTGCCCAAGTTCAGTGATGTGAATGTATTTCCTACTTGCAATCTGAAAGAAGCTCAACTCTGCCTCCTGCAGCAGCAGCAATAGAATTAGTGATGAAATTCTGACTGCAGGAATTTTGCTGATGACAGTTCAGAAATTTTCAGATCATAGTTTGATACTATCATAGCTTGAAAATACATCTCATGTCCGTAAACAGTGACTGTGGTTACTAAATACAGCTGTCCAAAGACAGTACCTGGCTGTAGAATCATATGAACTTCTGTTCATATGATGTCACACTTTATGTGCGACCTATTTGTGATCAGTAGTAGGGACAGAGCCCTGCCTCAGTGAAGTAACAGACTATTCCTTCCTCACCACCTGCCATCACCACTTACAGAACACTGACCTACAAAGACATATCCTACCTGATCTAGTAGTTGAGTATTAAAAGAGAAACATTATCATCTGAAATAAGAATTAATAACTCTATAGATACACAATATTTACATTTTGTGGGATTTCCTCTACGTCACTCTGTAACAAAATTGAAATGCAACGAAAATGCTTCCTTATCATATGTAGATGAGTAGATAACATTGTATTAATGGGACCTAAAAAGATAGCAAATATTTTCTTCTGAATATAATCTTCCAAGTGAGTATTAGATCATATCAAATAACAAGTAAAACTTCTCATGTGTTTTGGTATATGTTTTCCTTCTTTCACAGCCCACATTGCAAAACAGTTCTGAGTAAGCCTGGACGTGTCCTGCTTCCTGTGTTATCTCCTGAATCAGAAAGAAGCCACCCTCACAGAGGTGCTCTCAGTCATGGAAACGCTGGAGACTCGGGGCAGCATTGCTTGCGTATTACCTGGTCACGATCACCTGCAAAACAGCAGCTCTTCATGGTGCAGGAGTTGAAGTAGCCCTGGTTGTCGAACTGGAAGACGGGCAGGCGGCAGTGGATGTCGTAGAGCACGGGTGGCAGGCGCCGCCGCAGCGCCAGCAGCTGCGTGCCGTTGCTGTTGAAACGCACGCTCATGGCACTCTGAAGGGAAAGGTTTCCTCCGTAGCGGAGCAGGGAGCTGGCAAAAAACAAGGGGGAGCAGGTGAGATGGGCTGCACATATCAACTATCTAAAGACAGAACTCTCTTTAATCTTACCGAGGCATTTCAAACAAACAAGCCCAGCAAACTATTACCTTATTTAGTTCCTACTTTAAAGCACCACTTTCTGAAAAATCTTCGTATGAAATCTGAATGACCAGCTATCAAAATACTGTGACTGTAAAGTCTTCAGAAGAGAAAAGTTAAAGACTGCAAGTAGTTCTGTTAATAACAAATATATTTCCTGCATTGGAGCGAAGTTGGACAGAGCACTCAGCCTTAAAAAGGCTGTCCTTTTACTTCTAGGATGTCTGCCTTTGAGACTGACCCTACCCTGGCCCTCTTTGCTAGCTGGTTCTTGAATCCAAGCAGTCTTTTACCCTTGCTCTTGCACCAGATGGCATTTTCTCCAAATGTAGACAGGCTGGCCATTCTCTCTCTTCTGCTTCTATTTATATCTCTACAGGGCACCAGAGGATGTTTAAACTCCACAATCAGCTCCAGATGTCTTAAATAAAAGGACATCTTGCTAACATGTTATTGCAAGAAACGCTAAAATAAATCATTTAGCTAATCTTGAACTAGCTTCATCTAAAAATACTGCCAAGTAGGCAAGACAATTATGTTATCACATGACATTATTACTTAAAACTCTCATGTGGCAGGTTTAGCTGGTTTCCTTGTCCCATGTAAGGCTGTATGCTCAGAGCAGGAGTATTTGTATCCACTCTTATTGACATACACAAAACAAAACCAAAGGTTCACAAGTTTCCAGACTCTCTCCTTAAAAAGTAACAGAAATGTCATTTGTTCCATAAAGGAATGTAAGGTTAATGAAAGCACACCTTAAATGCAACTTGTACAGATTTTCTGTTCTTTTCAAAGACTTCATTCAATCTGTGTACTTAAAATGATTGTGTATATGGAAAGCGAGACAAAGATGGAGACATTTTATCCCTGTTTTTTTGTTCAGTGATCACTGAAACCTCCCTGAACAGTACTAGAGCTCAATTTTTTCCAACAGTTCTGTTCTGAGCAATAGCCATCAAATCTTGTTGAGAGCTGTGACTTTTATGCCCCTTCTGGACCAGAAAAAGCATGCCAGCTCAGAATTTGTGAATTCTAGAGGGAAGTTTATTCATAGATTTTAATGCCTAATACTTTCTGTTATAGCCCTTTGCCCCAACAACTGTGAAAAATGAGTCACTCCACATGGATGGGAAGCCACATTCCATGCAGGTCAAAACATGCATTATTGCCTGAGATACCATAAAGTTAAAAAACCATTGTTCCTAAGCTGGAGTTAAACAAAACCAACACAAAACACAAGACTCTACATAACGAATGCCCTAGAAATATGCTGCTCACACACACACACACACACACACACACACACACACACACATACATACACACACACACACTCTTTGTGAACTGAACAGTCAAAGCCAGGGTGCCACAAAGGCACCAAGTCACAATTTCACAGTCAACTAACTAGTAAGTTCTGCAAGCTGGGCACCAGAACTTCAGAACACTTCTATCAGCGTGAACAGTCCTGGTGTCTCAGGTTCTCCTCCTCCTTGGCAAAGTTGTCAAGCTTTTCTTAATCATCTTCAAGGTAGTTAATTAAAACATGAGAGAACTTAATACTAGAAACTGTAAGCTTAGAGACAAGAATTTATGATCCCTCTCATCAGCCCTAGTTTCTTTGAATTGAGACCAATAAAGTGCTCAGCTCAAAATACTGTCAGGCATTAAAAATCAAAACAAAACAAGATAACCAAAACACATACGACATTTTTGACTCCCCCTCTTCTGATAGGTCTCAGTAAGCCATTTTTTTTCTATGGAATTTTCCACTTCCTCAAAAAAAGACAAACAAATAAACTAAAACATCATAAACTCTCCAAAACCCCAACCAAGAACTCAACACAAAAAACAGGCAGAAGAAACAATCCCAGATTTTTTTTTGCTAAGATTTTTTAAAATAAAAATATATGAGTTGTCCAACATGAATAAGAAGGTCATAATAAAGATGTACCAAACAGACTAAATGTTTAGGTGCAGCCAGTGTACCAAGATTAAGCTTCTCCCCTCATTACCCCTCTCCCTTAATCCAAATCACAACCCAGAATTCTCTCCTGCCTACAAGTGAGTGAGCCTACCAATGCCCCATCCTTTCAAGTCTCGAAGCAAAGTTTCCATGGTTACTAGGACGAAATCATTTGAGCTTATATTTTATAGCAATAGGAGTGCAATACCAAACTGGCTTCCATTCTGCTTACAGATGTTTCATTAAGCTCCTATAGCAGTCAAAGATACCAAAGCAAACACTTGGAATTTAATTCCGTATTTTGCTGCCGTAACTTTAGTGTAGCAAAGCACCAAAAAAAAGTTTTACTTCAGAAATTAAAAGAAGCAAGAAAGACTAGATCTTCACAAAAAAATGATCATAATCCACACATGAAAAGTCTAGAATTAAGGAGCTGCATAGTTAATACTCCTCAAAAGATCCACAGTTTTGCCTGCCTCCCATCCTCACTCCACACAATTCAGTCACACATGTAATGGAAATACAATTCCTGCTACAGTTCTTTTCAACGTGGCTCAAACAACAACAACAACAAAAAAAGAAAACTGAACAAAAAAATGAAACTCCCACACTAACTAAAAAAGCAGTGAGCTAGTTTGGCTGATACAGAAAGAAATACTAAAATAGCTGTTTGCCATTCATTTATAATGTAAGATAATGACTTTCCCCACTTGTCTTAATTCTGGCCCCAAAAGTCTGACACTATAGCTCCAAGTGCAGCATTTCACTGTACTAATCACAAGACAGCAGTTTTCTGTTTTCCCCACCTGGCTGTGTCCTGATTGCTTCCTCTCTGCCTCTTTGAAAGGACTTGTTAAATTAACTGCACTGTTTTCCTTTAACAAACTCTGAAAAGAGGCAGTGGGTACTCAGGTGGGGATGAGGTAAATAAACTGACACAAGCCCCCACCAAACATCCATTTCCTGATCCAAACAGAGGAAAAATATTTGCTCACCCTCTCTCCTTGGAGGACAGAATATCTGAGAGATATATTCACAAATAAAGGGGGGGATGTGTATGGAGGGAGTGCAGCTCATGGCTCTATCTTGGTGGCAAAGCTGCTCATCTAGTTCACAAACAGAGGACATATACAGAGGATTTGAGAAATCTCTCTTTCTCTGCCTAATACTGCAGACAGTGCACACGGTAGCAGTACTGAGAACTGAGGAACCCTAAGACTTTGGTAAGTTCTGTCATAAAATTTTGTTAATTTTAGAACAACCATGATGCTTTCAAGAAAAAATAATTGCCTGGGATGCCTTCTAGAGTTATCCACCTCATCCATCAAAATTGCAGGAAAAAAACAGTCAGCCCTCTCCAAGAAAGAAGCCGGCAGAAGTTATTTTTTACAGTATTAAGCCACTACTAATACTTGTTAGTACTAAAGAGGATGTCTGAATCAAGAAGCTCTAAAGATCTTCAATTAGAATTAGAGCTTTTGCACTTTCTTTTGTTGGGGAGTGCAGAGGGGCGAGGAAGAGAAGTGCTGTGTTTAAGCATGTTCAAATGACTGTATCTCCTTTCTCAGTTGTATCAGGGTGTTGCTCTGTACCTTTAGTCAGTGTTACTTTTGGATTTTTTCACACAGGATTATGTGGGGCAGTGTAGACATGTTTGGATACGTTGCTCATGTTAGAACTGCCACTTCTGCCTGCCCCTTACTGCATGCACTAACAAAGGAGTTTCAGAGGCAACACCTTGTTGCAGCTACTAAAAGGTTGACTGATGCATCATGCTAGAAGCAATACTCTCATCTTGAAGACACAGACCATGACAGCTAGTGAGAAATCTGAAGGCAATACTAAAAAGGACACTTCTGAAGAAGATGAGTGCTCTTTCTGCCAGAGGCATTATTTTTATGAATCCAAAGCTAGACTACTCAGATTTACTCTGCTTCCAAATTTGGCTCACCCAGACAGCTGTGGAATGCTGATGTTGCCTACTAGCTCTGGAAGCAATAGAGAGAGAGAGAGACATGCACTTCTGAGTTTTTTAAAAAGTCATATTGTATGATTAAGAGAAATATTTAGTCCACAGATGGAACACTGCAATCCAAACACACATGCTGGAGCTGGAGGGAGGCTGAGGAGGGAGAGAATGGACAATTATACGCAATATGGTCATTTCCGTAGCTGGATACGCTGCACACAGGCAGCAGGCAAGGGCTAACTAAATACCAGCTCAGTCAAACAATGGAAGGCTTTGAGTCCACAAGCAGCACAACTAACATAAATAATTTGGTTTCTACTGGCAGTTTGAGGGGTAAGGGAAGGAGCAGTATCATTGCACTGCAATACAGACACTGTCCTTGGGACAGGGTGTCATTTGAAAAAAGAAATGAGTAAGCTAGGGAAAAGCGTTGGTATCACAAACAGTGGTGAGTGAGGCTAAGTTAATGAAAGAATGACCGTAAAAGGAAAGAATGAACTGAATGCTCAGAACTAATACACACCATTGCATGCAACTGTGTTTGTCAGCAATTCTGTAACCACAAAATTGAGAAACTTCTAACTGTGCAAAAAAAAAAAATGGAATGAAACTTGGCAAACAGAATTTTGGACTGGAAAACTGCAGAAAAGTTTAGGGGTTTATTTGCAAGAAAATTACTGTGTGTTTAAAAGGACACAGTTCATATATAATCCGAAGCAAACAGTTAGAGCCAAATTAACCAGTAACAGAAAAGTCAGCACAATATCAATAATCTTGCATGCCTTTTTAAAGTAGATTATGAGTCTCAGAAATCTCAATATAGTTTCTTTGAAAAGCAAATAAATTATATCTAAGTGTATGGCATTTCACAATAAGTATTGTAAGTGTTGACAAACAAGAAGGAAGTCCATCAGTGTCTGAAGACCAGAAGGTGTAAAAGCCATACTCAAGATTTGATTATTTTTCAGAAAAAAAGCTCATTATTCTAAATTCTCTCATCACTACTTCTGATTATCTTACTACCTTTACAAGAAGTGTCTTAAAGAATCCTTACCAGGAAGTAAGGGGCATTTACTTGGACATGAAACAATAACCAACTAAAATAAAGGCTCTGTATTGTTAGTAAAACTAAACATTTTTGCCTTCCTTCAAAAAGAAAGTACAATTAAAATCAACTCCATCCACCAAGATGAGAAAACTACAGAATTCAGGGTGAAGATTCTGCATGTTCAAGAATGTGACATTTCTTAGCTCTTTGCTGTTAGGGTCAGAAACATTTAAACTAGTTCAAAATGGAATCTCCCTATCATTAATGAACTTTCATGCATGGCAAACTCTAAGGTGAATAGAAGCTTTGCTGTTCCCTCCAAACCACGAGGGCAATATTTTAATTTGTTTAATAACTGAGATTCTTATCTGATAACAGACTTCAGAAACATAAAACATCAAACATCACCATTTATGTACCCATCACCAGAGTAACCCAACAATGTAACAGCAAAGACTTGCCTAGTTTGGCCCTTTTGACCTAACTGAATCACTGAAAAAAATGTTGCTACATCACTTATCTCAGGCAGTTCTCCAGAAAGCATTATGATTTCCTGTATTCTGCCTTTATTCACATGAAAATAACACAAGAATTTCAGTATTCTGAAGAGGATGGCAAGAGCAGAGGCTTAAAGTATACTAAACTCTCCCTCTCATCTGTATTATTTTTATTCTTTCAGGATTTAAGGTCATTACAAAGATTGAATACCAACAAACGACAACAAGCATAACCCTCTTGCCCCCCCTTCCCTTGTTTATTTGAATGAATCCTCCTCCAGCTCTAGCCAAGTTTTGTTTTGGTCTTATTACAGACCTGTTCCCAAACATTCTCTTGCCCTAGGCTTGCCCTCACTACAGATCTGCAGGTCAGCAGGCACAGGAGTGTCCTATTCTCACTCTCTGCTTGAATCATGTAGGTGTTACTGCAATATAAGTAATAAATGAGATCCAGTAAGCACACAATTGGTTTTTCAGGAAAAAAACCACAAAGACTTAAACAACAATGACAAAATTTAGCCATATTAAAAAAAAAGAAACTAGAAATACAATGTAAAACACAACTATCCAACAGCCACAAACAAACTAGCTGAAATTCCTGATAATTTCCATCTTTTTCTGATCCCTAAATTTTCTGATCAGAGTCCATTATTCAGCCTGTTCAGAAATAGCACCTTGTAGGATGGAGTACAGACTGTGACAGCGAACACTGCTCAGCTCAATCCAGCAAAACACAAAGGAGCAGGTTCCATCAGATAACCAGATAGAGAAGATGTAAATACAGGCAGACATGGCATGGGAGGATGACATTCAGGCCAAATAAAGGAGCAGGATATGTTTCCAAAACCAAGCATTCACCAAAGTCGTTACAACACAAAGAACATGGATAGCAGAGAATGTTACCTTAGAAAAATAATTTGAGTGTAAAAGTTGGCAATTCTTCCTGAAGAGTGTAGCCATTTTCGTACCTTATGCAAAATCAGTCACGTGTCAATGCTGCAGTCCTATGATACATTTTCCCTACACATTTCTGTGCTGCAATTGTTGTCTTGCATTAGGAAAGCTCAGTAACATCAACCACAGATTTGTTCTTTTATCCAGTAATATATATACACTCACTTCCCTGCTTTTCTCTAGTGAAGTTGCAGGAATTTTTAATTTACAAAAACGACACAAGCAGAAATCAAAGAAAATAGCAGCAAGAAGAAAGTAGGCCTTTCTTTTGTCAGGAAAATTGGCAAGCTCCAAAATGCTCCTGTAGTAGAAGAGTCTAGTCTTCAACTAGCAAAGCTTTTGCCTCTGCTTGGTAAAAGATTAATATAAATTTTCACCTAAAGATAAATGAATGCAACTGCTGACATAAGTTTGGACTCATCAGGTTGGTTCCACCAGTTTCCCCTAGACTGATGTTTCAAAGATTCTTTGTAAGTCTCTTCTGTTATAATAGGGTTAAGCTAATATTTCAGATGTTTCTCCTAGTAAATGCACTAAGAGGATCCCTCCTTTGATTTTAGTCACCAGTGACTTTTTTAAATTCTCCTTTCTCCTTTTTTCTTTTTAGACAAAAAAGTTTCTCTTAACTCCCTCCATATTAAATGGAGGTATAGAGGTGATTAGGGCAAGACTTAAAATGATTACTGCCTTAAGAAAGCCATCTACAAAAACCCATTCAATCTGAGCTTCTTTTGAACAACAGATTATACTTTTTAAATTTGCATTACAAGGACAATACATTGCACTTTAAATTCTTGCTTTAGAAAGACCTGGGTGCTAAAGTATTTCAAAGCTAACAAAAAGATTAGGCACCATGAGGCTTTTGAAGTAGGCAGTTTTCCCTTTTCTTGGTACAGGAAAAACCGAGGTCAAGA
The DNA here is from genome assembly GCA_013400215.1 of Cisticola juncidis. Classification (NCBI taxonomy): domain Eukaryota; kingdom Metazoa; phylum Chordata; class Aves; order Passeriformes; family Cisticolidae; genus Cisticola; species Cisticola juncidis. The sequence goes on along the minus strand of VXBR01005532.1, from coordinate 359,526 downwards.
AAGGTCAACCAACAGACCTAACCAACACTGTGAAACAAAACCAGGTTTCCTGACTCCTTGTTTACAGTGACACACAGTGCTGAATATCTAAAACCTGAACAGCACCTCTGCTTGTAGGAGCAAGGTGGATCCCACAGAGCAAAGGGACAGTACTGCGCTTAAAGTGCCTGCCAGAACCAAGAGTGCTAAAGTGAGGATGCTGATAGGTGTGAAACAGTTTCATCTTCAAATCAGAAAACTCTCGTGCATATGGTGGAGGTCTACCAAGACAGGAGAGGCCAAACAGAAGAATGATCATTGCCTTCTCTGAGAACAAGAAAGAATTAAAAGCTGAGCTACTAAGAATACTCTTTTTTATCATACAATTTGAACCTCAGTTCTCCAAAATTCCGTTGTGTGTCTAATGAACAAATTCAGGGATCCTAGAGGAAAGTAAAAAATCTTTCTAAATACACTCCACTCCAGGAAGGATACCAGCCTCAACACAGAGAAAGATAAGGTACACCCTCTATCCCAAGAGGGCTGACAAGGTCATGCATAAAGCAGGATTGGAAATGAAATATGGAGTGTGTACATATAAAACAGAAGCTAAGTGAGGGCCCTTCCTATGGTACGGTCCCAGTAAATTGCACAATAAGGACAAGGCATAAGGGTGGGGAAAAGAGACTACAGCACCTGTTTCACACACTGAAATACCAGGCAGTATTTGGCAGACTTGCACACTTAAGTGTTTCCAGACCATCTGTTAGGTGATGCTCACACCAGCAACAGAAATTACTGTTTCAGAATAATTTAAAAAAAAATAAATTCATTGATTTACATATTTCACATCTTTAGGCTGCACTCCTGTCTTTAAAGGAAAAAAAAAGCCAATAAAAAGCATCAATTGACTGAAGATGGCAACCACAAAAAAAAGTCTCCATATGCAGGGAAGTCATTAACACGACCAAAGCCTTGATAATTGTCACCATTTCTCTGCCCAAAGTCAAAAAAGGCTCATTTGCAAGTACTCCCTTTTTTCCATCAGTGAGAAGAAGGAAGGAAAGACAGAGGAAACTACCTTAGATATTTCTAACTCTAAATAAATAACTGATTTTGGCTAAATTTTGGAGATACATGTTTACAATAAGGAAATCAAAGCCAAAAGCCACCCTAAAAGTACTACTCCCCCAGATCCCATTACTATTCAAATGTTCATTAAACACATCCCAAAGATTCCCAGAAAAATTCAATCCCCATGAACTTAAGCAATATCAGTTCAATTTCTACCACATTGAAGGGAACTTTTGAGAAATAATGGAAGACAAATCGGGGGGAGAGTATCTATACTTAGGTTCTATGTAATTTGTGGCAAATAAGCCAAGCTGGATATGGTTAGGAGATCTTCAAATTCTAGGCTGAGAAACGGATCGGTTGAGCTGCCTCAGTAGCACAGAAGTGTAACATATGAGGATGGTACATGTGTGGGATGAGTTCTATTTCCTGAACTGCAAGAGAAGACAAACAGTTATTTGAACTATTTGAGGTGGTGTGGTTGACCTATATTGGTGAGTTCTAAAACAGCACTTGAAATTTTTTATACTGTAACCTAACTAAACAGATTACTTTAAGCAGCATCAAGTCAGTCAAAATGTACAACAAATTATTCCACTGGGAAGAGAAAGAAATTATAACCTGACAATGAACAACTGGTTGCCAAGATACACACATTTCTCCTGAGGTCCTTAATAAAGTGCTCTGCTCACAGCAGGACTGACAAAGTTTGCCAAACAGAAACACGCAGCACACTACTGCACTGAAATAATTGAAACAGGTATTTGCCAATTCAATGATGTAGTGAACTGTTCCACCTGCAGGGGCTTTGGGAATCCCAAAGCATTCACACTGGAAGTGATGACAATCAGAAGCTTCTTTCCTTCAGATGAAAAATCAAAATGCAAAACAGTCCAAGTCAAACTTTAAATATCCTCCATCATGTAAGATCGATAGATTCTACATAAAGAAAATTTCCAGTCCACCAGCACTAGCTGTTAAGGAAAGAGCCCTGACCCTTGATAAGCTCACTGTCAGAAGCAAACCCTGTGGCTGGCTCAGAATTAATACCCCCAGCACAATTACCAACAATACTGGATCCCTCACACTTGCAGAAGTTCAGTATTTCATCCAACATACCAGACATCTTGGTAATACACATATAAAAGAAGGCAACTGTTACTTTGTAGAGTGAGATCAGGAAAGAAAGCTACAAAGAATAAAAACTCAGCACTTCTCAGAAAATAAATGCCATCTCAGTTCTTCAGGTGTGAAATACCTTGAAGACCCTAGAAACTAAAATTAGCAACCACTGGAGACTTCAATCTATGGACTTGTACTCAGTTATGATGCTCTGTTTATGACCTTAGAATACCTTCAAAAACACCACACTGATTTTCTAAAGTCCTCTCCATGCAACAGGTTACAAATATCACCTGTGGTACAGACAGAGTTGCAAATACTCATCATCTCCCTTTCCCTTGAACATCCACTCATCAAAAATAAACCCAAACAAAATTAACCATGGCTTTATTCAGAGGTATATTCAGTCCTCTCTTGCAAAGCTGGTCTATTTGACATGCATTTAACTAAGCTATGAAGAACTGTTCTCTAATTTCCTGTAGCTCTGGCAGCTACCACTCCTATTTTGATACTGAGAAAAGCCTCATAAACCTGAAACCTAGCTTTTCCAACTATGTGTCAACCTAATACCACCTGCAAGATTTCTACGTCCAACAGTGTTTTCCTCTTGCTATCAGACCACTGATACAAAACCAAAAAAAGTATTACCCATCAGGTCTTTGAAAGGCTGGGAACTAAATGAAGTAAGAGCAACTGCAAGTCAAAGCGATCAGGAGCCAAGAACCAGATTTTCAAAAGTATCTGTGATTTCGAATACATGTGGACCAGAAGTAATGGATTTAATAGATTGTTTTAAGAGTTGGATTGTGTTCACTTGCAGCACAATGACTAAGCTGAACACCTAGTAATTAGCACTTGACAGAAAAGCTCTGTTCAAGACAAAGACTTCAGGAAACAGTCAGTTCAAGACCAGCAGTACAGTGCAGCCACACCTTCAAAGTCCTCCACACATTGGCAAGATGGACATACCTGAACATTCATAAACTTCTTTCAAGATCCCCCTGAATCTGATTTGTTTGCTACAAGGAAGAAATTTCTATATCTCTATATTTTTCTTGCTATTTAATGAGCTAATTACTAGATGATTCAGTAGTATCTAACAACATGTATTCCTTGTCTACAGCTTGGGAGTTTGTTTCTCTAAATTCTCAGAGCAGGAGGCAAATGTAATGTTAGTTTAGAGTACACTAAGAAAGCCTTCTTGACTGGTCTTTTTTGAGACACAAATATTCATTTAATGTGAGCTAAAAAACTTTGTTGAATTGGGCTCTGAACTTCAGTTACTTGTCAGCCATGACAAAGCAAGAAATCAAAGCTGAAATAATGTTCCTTTTGGATTTATCTGTAAAGACTTGATGGAAAACACCAAAATAGACATTCCTTTAACTTGGGCTTATTATGATTTGTATAGTTTAAAAAAAAAAAAAAGCTTTTAAAATATGCCATAAGGATTACAATCACCAAGGAATACCCAGCTTGCCCTGTTACTCAAGGATTTTTTTAACTCATCATTGGGCTTTTTGAGTACACGGACTTGTAACTATACAGACTTTGCAAAAATCTCTTGAACTTTCAGAAGAATCTTAAAGAGGTTTATTGTGCATAAGCATTTCTATCTTGCTCAGAGCTGAATCCAATACTTGAACTAGGGGGACAAATACGTTTCCATATCCCAAAAACAAAGTCTGGGGTTCTAGAACAGTGTTTTACCCCAGGAACACAAAAAGTCAAATGACAAAAAGAAAAACTCTCTGCTTATAGTTTATTCTTATGAAACATGCAGCCTTGGAAGATAAATCATCCCCAGTTTTGGTCAGGTTTTACTTGTACTTTGTAAAAAGCTTGTAAAGAACATGCTGAGGAGGCAAAAGTGGGGAAGGTTAATGCAGCAAAAGAAACCACAGCAAGTAAAACAGAATCTCTGGAATGCCACAAAGAGCTGAACATATCTAATAGTTCAATGCTCCTCAAATGAGGACTCGTTTCCTTCTTATGTCCCCTTCTCAGCCTTACAGGCCTTACTCTCCTCAATGGTTTACAGTTGCCACTGGACTCCCCCTGACCCACGTTCAACTTGCTAGGGCATAAGAAAGCCACAAAGCCTTTCTAGCTTAGTTTTCTAACTTCTAAAGATGATGAGTTGGCTCAAAAAACAGGTCAAACACATAACTGTGCAACTTAGGAATGAGGGCCTGGTGGTTTTTAGATAAGCCCTCCCAGACTCACCTAAAATACCCCAAGATACGTATTTATGACACAAGACTTAGCATTTTAACCCGTAGCTGGACACATCAATGGATCCCAGTGTGCATAAAGTACTGGTTCAATGCTCCCATCACAAGCAGAACACACTTCTGTGAACGGCCTTTTTACAACCTGAATCATGATCAGTTTAAAAATGTCTCATGGTCAATAACAGGACAAACCAATATAACTTTGTTCTCAAAAACTTCCACATAAGTTGATGTAAGTGGTAGGTCAAGTGAAACATAGGAAAATAAAGCATTAAGGGGACAATAATATTTTCTTAAGAGAAAAAGGAGTCTTTTTATTTCAGTAAAAAGGAGATGATCATGGATCTATGTGGAAAAAGAGAAGGGAGAACATGAGTACCCAACAACATCTGAACAGTCTTTTCTTGAAATATATATGTACTCTAACTTTCTGAGTTGCCCCCAGCAATTCTGTAACAATATTTGTAATACATATTTTATTGTACATAGTTTAAGAAGCACAGACCTCTCTTTTATTTTTTTTAAAGGCACAGCTTTCAGACCCCATCTAGTGGTGTGAATGCCTCAAAGCAGCCTCCTCAATCAAAACCACATTTAAAGCTTTTCAATGCACTGTTTTTAAAAAAGAAACAATACATATGGTTTCAGTTTAACGTCCACTTGAAGGAATATAAATACTTAAATATTCTAAAAATAGAAAAATAAGATTTCCAGAATCACTAGTCAGCTTATAACCATAGAATTATATTAGTTCTATATTTATAGCACTTCATATGCTATTTTTGAGGAGCCAACCCACCATATCCATATCTTATTAGTATACTGGGGTAGAAAGAGAGAATCTCAACTGCTGCACTAAATCTGAGAAGAGATATCAAGCTGTGAATGAACTTTGGGAAAAAGCAAAATGAATCCGCCTCTGTATCCTGACTCAGTCAGCAAGACTAATCAAATTATGATTATTTGAAGTGAGCTAAACTTTCCACAATTCAGAGCTGTGCAACTGTCTCTAAATTTCTCCATGCATGCCAAGAAATGCTGGCTTTTCAATCACCTCCTTCACTGTAGTAACCAAGTATAAAGCACTCCCAGCTTCCCATTAGAAAGTTAGCCAATTCCACAACATATGAATAAAATCTACTCATAATCAGAACTTCTTTCCTAGCCTTAAATGTATTCCATTTAAAATTTTAGGGGTGTTTAATGTTGCCTAACTAAAGAAGTGGACAAAACAGACTTTCCAGGCTGGAGGCATGCAACAGCAAGCTGAGACAAATTCTCCTATAACCCAATTGGAGAAGAGCCATCTATTTTGAAGAAAAGTACACTGCTGTAAAAATCCTCAGATTTTCTGGATAAGTAAGTAGATACAACTCATTTGTTTCTGTCAAGCAATGGAATCTATATCTGAATTCTCTAAGCTACAAGGACATCACTGCTCTATTCAATGTTTTGAAAATGTAGAGCTATTAGTTTAAAACTACACAATTAGCCATATTCCACTGACATACAAGTTTAGAAGTTAACAGCAAATTTCCCCTTTTCTGATAGTCCATTATCAAGCTGAACAGCATAAAGAAAAACTAGCAAAAAGAAAAACTATACTTCCTCTGAGGAGCCTCTGCTGATTAAAAACAGAAATTCAGCATCAAGCCTGATCCCCTTAAATGAGTAAAGGCCAGCCAAATCCAGTGAGTTTTCAGGTTATCAAACTTCACCTATATCTGTAAAAAGTCTCAACACACAGAGTGCTGTTGGCTGCGATATGTGTTATGTGAGGGTATTGCTAACTACAGTTACAAACTGCTACTGGCCACAAACAGCTAGTCTTCAGAATTCCAAGCTTTTCACAAACTGGATTTTGCAGACAAGCAGCAGCAAGATTCCCAGAGTAGTCTCCAGTTATGAACCAAAAAGTAGTGCCTGCATCATCTAATTCTGCCTCCATCTGGAACTGACAGAAACTGAGGAACTGAGTTTTACAGGAAGTGTTATACCAGCAGCAAATTATTAACTATGTGTAACCATTTCCCATGTCCCATATTGGAAGAGTGCCGTGGTCCAGTTTAACCCACTGGAAATTAAAATTTTGGCAGTAAACTTCTAAAAGTAACTACACTTCTTCCCCATCTTTCTATCCATTCAATCTCTAATCAATACCCCACTAGCACACAATGTGACAAAACAGATGAATAATTTGACCTAATACTTTCTATGAGCACCACAGGTGGAATGATAGGACTGAAAAACTTCCACAATGGCCTCAGTGTTATACTGGAATACAATCAATACTGAAGACAAGGAGGAATTTCCCTTGATGGCTTAAGGCACAAAAATCCCTCACAGGTGAATGTCATGTGCAGCAATGTAAATAAAAATGTAGATTAGAGAAGAAATAGATCTAGCAATTTTTTTACTGTAGTTATTTTTATATTGTGTCATTCAACAATCCCAGCAAAGCTTCAACAATCAAACAAATACTTCTAAATCATGTCCTTCAAAAATCTCTATTCCTTCCAAAGACAGTATAAAAGAGAGCTACAAATGTGTAAGGAAGCAAGAATTTTCACCATTAGCAGACGTTTTGGACAATGAGGAAAGCATCTGATGCAGTGGCCCTCCTTTGCTGTGCTAGTGGCATGCTTACACAGGTAACCTCCTGTTTATCCCTAGATTATGGAGAATTTCAGGGCTCTTTAACCCATTCTGCCTATAAAACTCATCAACCAAAGTGCTCGTGGCATACATTTCACCTGCAACTACAGCATCACTTATTATTAATAAGAATATGGAAAATATTCACAAACTCCCACCAACTTCAGCACATTATGTACTTACAAGTACTTGCAGCATTATGTGGTTACTTTATCTTTAACAAGAACTATCTTTTCCCCTTGATAATTAAGTGTATTTTCTCCAGAAGAGAACAAACTGTAACAAACTAAAACACATAGATAGATGTGTAAATTCTGGCTTCCACTTCCTCACTGGAGTGAGGATTGTATCTTTACTGATCTAAAAGTATTGAAACTTTTTCCTTGTATAACAAAGTGAATTGGCCACAAATACATTAAAAAACAAGTCCCAGCTTTCTAGACTGGCAAATTAGATCTACAGAGACAAGCAGAAGTTTTGTCAAATGCTCTGTTGCTTTAAAAAGACTAAAAATCCAGCCTAATTTATTTAAATATGAGAGACTGTGACTTTGGCAGCCCACGAGCAGGACATAGATAATTCTGAAGAGTCCTCGTTCCTGAGAGTTTCATGGGGAAAAAATCTTCAGTGGCAGCAGAGTGCTTTAGAGCCATTTTCTTTTCTAAGCCAAGCACACCCTTCTCACTGTGTTTTGGACATATCTCTGATCAAGCAAAGGAGGAGTGCTAATAGCTGTCCCAGAAAAATGGTAGCTGAAAGCAGACTTAACACCTGCATTCATTTATGTTACAGCTGGCATCCAGCCAGACTTAACCCACCACAGATTTTTATGATGGAAAAGTGAACATTCAAAATCTGAAAGACTGAAAAAGCTTAATCTCCCATGCATGCCAAAGTCTGCTATTAGACATTGCACACATTCACTTTAGAATCCAGTCTAACCATACTTCAAGCTGAAACCTCATTCTCTTGTTTTTAACTCTGTGCAAATCTGGAAGCACATTATACAGCCAAATGATTATACAGATGTCTGTATCACTCCGGAAGTCATGTTAAACTCATAAGCACTGAGTAAAAAGATGTCTTGACCACACTCTCTAGTCAGCCACTGAAAACTGAGCTGGACAGGAAAAACAAACTGTAAACCAGACAGTGCTCACCACAGCTTCTTCCAGTAGTACCAAGACAGTGCTAAATACAGTGATGAGAACTTGACACAGCAACCCAAGTTAATCTGCAGTGGTGAGGCCAGGCAGGCTTAAAAAAAAACCCCACTTACCTTAACACTGAAGATCTAGCCCCATTTTAAATCAAATTAGATCATAAGTATGAAGAAGAATATTAATTATGCAAAATGATTGATTACCAACATTGCTGTTAACTTTGTTCTGCATCTTTTCTTACTACTATATATACTGACTTAAATTTAAAAAAAACAAAAACAAAAACAAACAAAACAAAACAAAACAAAAACACCAAAAAACCCCAATATGCCATCACCTCCTAAGGGAAAGAAATAACACAGCATAAAACAAAGACAGCCAGATCATACCTCTGAGGTTTACGAATATCCCAGAGTCCCACACCTTCCTTAGAGTTGGCAGTAGCCAGTAATCTGGGTTCTACTGGGTTAAACATCACACTGTGAAAGGCTGATGGGTAGTGTGCCAAGCAGAAGGGCTCTGTTGAAAAAGTTGAAATTTCAGACATAAGAACAAACAATGCATTCAACTGTTTGATGCAAGGAGTTTGGCAGCTGAATGTGGAAACAGCATAACAAGATCTGAAGATATGGAGACATGTTCAAACCACCTCTCAAGCTGACACATCCAAAGCAATATAAAACCTGAAGTTTTAAAATCCACCCACGTGTACATTAATTCTGTCTAAATATGGAAAAGGACACATACTGAATTTCAAGACACCATTTTCTTTATGAAAGGTTATCAGAGTTTAAAACTAGCTATTCAAACATCAAATACTTGAATATTCTTAAGGTTCATGACCAAATGCTCATCCAATAAGGACTATACATGGAGGGGCTTCTGAAAGCTTCCAAGTAATATATACCTGAGAGCTTCCACAGCCTCTGCTGATGACCCAAACCATAAATGTAGCAGCAATTGCTTCTAAGGGAGAATAGTATTAAAAGAAGTGAAATAAGCGTGTATGCAACTCAGCTCAACACGAGCTGCTGACCCTGGGAAAAAGAAGCCTACCACTCCTTAAGAGCTGTACAAGCAGACAAGAAGGGTGTTCCTCTTGCATAAAAAAATGTTAACAGTTAGCTCTAGCTGTACACAGAGTAGAAAACATACTCATTCAGACTCTCCCTCACATAAGACTGTGTTTGGACTGCTACTCCACCTTATTTATTCCATCAAAATCCTGTCTCCATGAAGAGTGGGGGAAAGCCTTGACACTGTTACCTTCTCTCTGTTTCTGTGAGCTTTACAGCTTTAGGCACAGTCTAATTCTTTTCCTTGTTTCTATCTTTTGTGTCATGCTGGCACTCTTTCAATCAACTAAGAAACCAGAATCAATCCCTATTCTGAGCCAGGAATTTGGCCATACTTTCCCAATCACTGATTGCTTTGGTGCAACTCCTGTGTCACCCACGTGCTTGGGAGACACTTATTGTCCCCATCTGAGCCACTAAGTGTAGTACCTCCAGAGCTATGTCATTTTCTTTCCTCATTTCCCTCATTACCACATATAAAACATGGTTAAGCAGGCAACCCTCTCAAATTCCCAGTACCTTATGAAATGGCTGCCTATCAAGCAAATGAGACAGAATTAACATTTCCTTGTCTTGTCTGTACCCTCCACTCATGCTATGTTACAAGTTTTTTCGTCGGGGATTTTGCTTTTTAGTGTTTCTTTAGCAATGATGAAAACTAAGGTCTCTGACCACAGATGAAGCTCCTTGGTGCTACTCATTCTCATAAGAGTCAAAAGTAAAAAAAAAGAAAAGAAGCCAACTTTAGATCTGCCAGTGTGCCCAAAGGTTTTAGAAATTGCTGTTGGTCTGCCAGCAGCTCCTAATAAGGTTTAACACCCAAACTGATCTTCTATGTTTGCACCATCAAATCAAAATCCTGCTGGGACATAAAAGGCTGTGTTATTAAAATGGCAGCCCCCACTGAGAAGCAAAGGCCTGCATCAGCTGAGTGGAGAGACAAACACTAAATTGCCAAACAAATGAGCTGGTTTTAAAAGAAACTTTAAATTTGTGTATATTTCCTTAGTCAAATCACTGTCACTAATTACTGGTGCTTTCCTTCACACCTTTATTATAAATAGATTGGCACCACGGTTTTCTTCTAACATATCAAAAGTTGCCTTTCAGCCAGTCAAAGACAGATCACAAGAGTTAAACTAGTGAGGCACTAAATCATTTTACTGAAAAGTAAGGGGATTACTCTTCTATTGTTCCTTATGCTCATTCACAATCGTAGTTTTCATATACTCGAGTATGAACATGTTTCTGAAGGGACCAGCTCAACACCATCTTTAATAAAAATGATAAGCAGTCATTTAAGACAGTAACAGGACTGTGAAGACCAGGGCTTGCCAATCTCTGGCCAAAATAATTATGCTTCACTTTCACCCTTCTCCAAGACTCACTGTCTCAACTGTTCCAGATAAACATAACTTTCCTCTTCCTTGCCTAGCATGAATTCTTCCTAAACCAACTATATTTTCCTTCTGGAGATCTCACCTCCATGGGAAGACTCTCGGATGTCCCAAATAAGAACTCGGCCATCATCTGATGAACTAGCGAAGATGTTGTCATTCACTGGGCTCACTGAAAGGCCATACACTGCATCTTCATGGGCAAACACATCCAAGGTCTCAGTGCTGGAAAAGAGACACAACATTATCAGTCTTCCTTCTTTTGCTATTATTTTGTAAAGCAAAGTATTTGCCACTTCATCTACCTAGTAATACCTTGTGACAAAGTTTCTGTAATTTCATAGGAAGACCCTTGTGTTTAATTAGAGTAAAAAACAAACAAAATACCCACATACAGTGACTTCATGCTATGAGGAAAAAAATCTCTCAAACTAAAACCGAAATATTAAAAACTTTAGATACTGCAAGACACTATAGAACACATGATGCATTAGATTTAAGTTTGGGAGGATGTAATGGGAAAGGGAAAGAAGCCTTAGGACCTTTGGGGTCAATTTTTACTACTTAATGTAAAAAGGAAAAGAAGACAGAAGTTCATTCTTTAATATAGGTTTCTGTTTTGTACAAAAGTTCAACTGAAGCTCACACAACAGCAACTTTCCAGATGGCTTTTTCACGAAGTTATCTTTGTTTCTCAGGACAGACCAGACCTATATTTTTCCACGTAGAAAAAAAGGTAAAAACCAACAAAATAAAAAAAATCCCCCCAAAAGTATATCTGGATTTCAGCTGTTTCACAGCAATAAAAAAGAAAAAGCATATTCTCTATTCTTTTCCCAATGTTTTAAATCATCTAAAAAGCTGGAATAGTGGTATGGAGAGGTCAAAAACTGAAATTCTAAATCAGAAGAACCTGGGACTGCTTTATTTCTTTTAAAATGCCCCTTTATTTCTTTAGGGAATAAACTCTATATATGATCCCTATATCTCATCTCATGGAAGCTGCATCAAATAGATTCCACATAAAATCAGCATTTTGCTCGCATGGCAATTGATGTTCTTAGTGGCAGATCTACTAACTCTGTGTCAGGGATCATTAATAAAAAAAGGGGAAAAAGCAGTAACAGCAAAAGCCATTTAAAGTTATGAAAAAGCAGTTAATAGATCAAGTGTTATCATTAAAAAGAGATTAACCTTCCAAAGAAATCAATCGGAATTCAGGCTACTGAGGTCTCTTTAGAAGATCATACAAAAATAGCCTTAAAGGAAGGAATTCTGTATGGATTACAATGAGACTTAGCATACCTAAAATAATAAACACCTGATTAAAAAAGCATATTAAAAATATGCACATATCAAAAAGACTTCTCAAAACATCTAAATAAGACACAGCAGGAAAAGAATGCATTACATGGAAAAGTTAAAATGACAAAGACGTAGAATCTTAAAGTCAGAACACAATAAGCACTGGCATCTAAAACTGACATTTCCACATATAATTAAAACATGAAAAACAGAACACCAAAAAACCCCACCTCTCTCCCAAAATCAAACACACACCCCCATCCAAAAAAAAAACCAAAAAACAAAGACAAAACATCCCTTCCAAAAGGCCTAAAATGTTAAAAACGAATTAAAAAAAAACCCCAAACACTAAACAACATTATATTCCTGAGAAACCATCAGAACAGAAGACAAGTTACTTTTGCCCAGCTTGCATGTAGGACTTATGCAAGAAGCAGACATAAGGTATGATGGAAGGCAGATATACAGTGAGCAATTCAATGTAAAAGGCTTTAGACAAACATATCAATATGTCCATAATTTGTTATTCAGGAATCTCAAAGAAATGTAAAGTTTTCTACTTCTCTCTTCTTACATATACCTCTTCCTGCTTTTTCTTTATTTTCTTGAGATAATGTTAAATGAATGGTCAACACTTAAATCTGTGGAAGTTATTAGTACAGACAAAATTTTAAAGTTTTTTTAACTTCAAAAGCAGTAAGCTCAATAGACAATATGTCTAGAGAAGTTCAATTCAATATATTACCATTATTGTATTAATAACAGCCTAATCTTGATGTAGCACAACAAAATCTAATTCCCAACTCTTCTGCAGTTTTCGTAGAAAGTAAGTATCAAAACCAAAATTCTCCATGTTAGTGTGGAGAATCAGGCAGCTACATCCGAAGTTTTCACAGCAAGTTAGGCAGGAAAAGCACTAGCCATCTTAAACACTAGTCAGGTGAGAGCTGAAAAACAAGAAGTCTGTGCCAACAGTTGTTTATGTGCCAGAATAATCTACTCAGAACCTACTACACTGTCTGCAGGAGAGCATATATATTTAATTACCATTCTCTTTCCTGAGGTCAAAATAATACAGAACCCAAGTGCTGAAAAAGAAAATGGAGTGATGGGGAATACTTCATTCCAGTTATGAATTTAGATAAATAAACCCCAAATCTCAGATTAAGACTGTTCTTCTCCTAAACCATTGACTTAAAACAGAAAATGCCTCCAATGAGTTGCCATTAAAGGAGTTCTTGAAGCAGTGGAAACACAAACTGTGTATTTACCTTTCGACATCATGGAGTATAACTTGCTCATCATTACCTAAAAAGAGAAATATAAGCAATTAATACCATGTTCTAGCGATCACAAAGTACTATAGTGAAAAACCCCAAAAACCTCAAACCACCTTTTTTTAAAAAAAAATTACAATTTCAAAACCAATATTGAAACAGAGAAGACCCGCTCAGTGGCTATGTGGTTACCCTCTGCTCAGTTTTATGAAAGGTTCCATGTGATATCACCAGTCCAAATGCACCAACCTGTTTCATCTGCTACTGCTCAACAAATAATTGTATTTAAATATGCCACTAATCATTCTTTGTCCAGTTTGAGCTTAAGTTTGGGGAGATTTGCAATAAAGACTATTTCACAAAGCAGCAGAACACTTTTAACTCTCACAAAAACACATCTTTCTTCCTGTTCAAAGGATGCTGCATAAAAAGATCATGGAAGGTGAAAAGAAATGTCATAAATGAAATGCATGTGTGGCTCCCTGATCAAATGCTGCCAGTGAACACTGTCAGCATTCCAGGTTTTGCAACCACTGAGAAGGCATGAACGTGACAGCCAATGGAATTTCTTCTGTATTAACAAAAACCAAACCAAGTAACCAGACAAGCATGTCACTTTTCTTTGATCACACCAACTAAATACAATGGAAACTAACCACATGTGTGCAGGCTGAGACTGCCACAGCCACCAAGTAATGCCAATACCTCATGCAGAGTTTTTCAAGCTATAACAACAGATTATTTTTTTAGTCTCTGTGCTGAATATTTTATTACCCTAAATTTGGCACCTCTTCTTTAGAAATATTTATGGACACATTCACTTTTATATTTAATTCAGAGAAGGACCACAAAACTAGAATGCCTGCAAAGTCATATTTTTATGCTCTGTATATCTTTGTAGTTGTGATGTAGAGCTGTGAAGCTTTCCCAATGCACACTAAAGACAGAGGTTCAGAAGGCACAAGATTTCATGTTATGATTCTTAAATGTTCAGTTGACTCAGTTTTCATTTATCCCATACATATTTCAGTTGTATTCTGTCTCAACAGAGAAACATGAGAAAGTTTCTGTTTCAATAATGAGGTATGAGATTTTCTACAACCATTTGCTCTTTGCCCAGACTCCTAGTAAAATTGTGCCAGCTTTAGATTACTGCAGTAGCTCATCTTTTCCATGGTACAGTAAACAAGTCATTTAAGTGTAAGTGTCCTTTGGTCATTAATGGTATTTGGAACTGCCCATTATCTATTATTACACACTGTATATACCTAGTAAAACTGCTCTAGTTCCTACATATTTCACTAGTGAAAAACACAGCCTAGTTTCTCCAGTGACAAAATTTCTTCCAGCAGACACTCCTGGCTCTTCAGTCTCCATCCAGTATGAACAAAAGAATCATTCCAGTTGCCTGGTTTCAGGCATCCGGTCATCATGGGATCAAATTCCCTTCCATCACAAGCTCCAAAATGGGAAAGAAAGAATGAAAGGAGAGTGGAATAACCACTGTTTTCCTCTCTTCTGTGTATGGGAAGAGAAAGAGGTAATAAAAGTCTAACCACAAATGGGATGCTTCTAGTGAAGATCCACCCCTGCACAAAACACCACTGCTGTTCAGCCCAGGGGAGTCCCACTTACAGTGTTTTTACTTTAACACTGGAGAGTTCACTCTTCATTGAGACTAACTGGGTCATAATTGTGTACACAACTGTGTCATTTATAATCTCTCTTGTTTTGATAACTGCAGCTACAACAATCAGAAAAACAGGAAGAATCTGCCATTCCCTTCAGTTATATTTGTAAGGGTGAAATACTGAAGAGCTCATACAGAGGAGCACAGTTAAGGTGGCCTAAACCCCATATCTGTCATATAAGCACAAAAAAACCCCAAATTCAATTTCCTGTAGGTTTATTTCAGCTTTTCATATGCCTAACATTAAGTGCAAAGAAAAAAAAAAGAGTCCACACAGCTTACCAGGAAGGGATCTTGCATTTCAAATGCTGCTCTACTCTCAAGGTGTGTGGACAGAGAAGGGCAAAAATATTCCTCAGAGATGGCAACTTCTTTGGGGCAGTTTTTTCCTCCAGAGATTACATGCAAAACATTGTCCACTCATTTCCTGCCTTCCATTTGTGTAATGGCTACATGGGGTGCTTGCTCCTTCAAAGCAAAGAGCTCTGAAATTCCTTGGATGCAATCCAATTTGTACTGGAGTGGAAAATCCCTTCTCTCTTATCGAGAGTTGCTTTAGAGAAAGGTCATCAGATCCTAAGTCATTAGTCATTGGCAGTCATTTATTTACAGAATAAATTGAGTTCTGTGTGACTCATGCTAGTTTACATATTCTAATTTTTAGTTTGGGGGTTTTTTTAAGTATTCAAACTTCTATGATTTAAATACAACTCCAAACTCAGGTGAGGATGTGAGTGTCTGTGTGATATCTAGTAGATCTTAGAACCCACAATTCTTCCAGACTTTTTAAGAATCTACCAGAACATCAATGAATGAATAAATATAGCTAGCCCCATTTTACCAACAGAGATAAAACAGATGGTACATCTAGGCCATGCAGCAAAATGACTCTTTACAAGGAATCCAAGAGTCAGGCTCACAGCCCTTGCAGATGAGCTCTTTGAATCTTGATGGAACAGCTGAAAGAGTTCCTGACTCCCCCAATGGAAATAATTTCTGGCAGAGGATAAGTGTTTTTATGCAAACTGGAGGAGGAAAAAGATATGAGAATGGCCAG
The DNA here is from genome assembly GCA_013400215.1 of Cisticola juncidis. Lineage (NCBI taxonomy): Eukaryota > Metazoa > Chordata > Aves > Passeriformes > Cisticolidae > Cisticola > Cisticola juncidis. The sequence goes on along the minus strand of VXBR01005532.1, from coordinate 343,497 downwards.
TTTCTCTGTGCATCAGCTGTCACAGCTCATCTAACCTGGCAGCTTAGCAAAAATCCACCATAATCAATTATATAAATCTTTAACTGCAGGTGTTACCTTCAGTAACAAGGTACACTTACACCACTCTTCTGCCTTTCCTGTGAAAACAGCAGCCTCTGACAGCAAAACCCAAAGGACAGAGGGCTGAGTTGGACATGAGAAAATACTATTCCAGCTGGCTGAGCAAGATATGGCACACTTTGTTTCCTTGAATTTTCATGTAAGGTCCCATTTGCCTGAATTCAAACTAAAGTAAAAGAGACTCCAGCCCAAAATTCCACTGGAATCACTTATGCAGATATACTCATTTGAACACAGCATGTACTGCTATTTTTCTCATAAAACAAACAGCAGTCCCCAGAATAAGAAAACAGGCATTGCTATTTGACAGTCTAAGGGTTTATTCCACCTGAGAAGTATAATGGAATCATTTCATCCTTGAAATCTGACACCAGTTTAAGTTTTGTCATATCTTTTTTCCTTAGGGATATTATAATTCTAACACAACACTGAAGGATGAGAAACTTCCATCATTCACACGTACTCAGAATCAGTCTCTAGCATGGATTTACAGTTCACAAACCTTGGGTCCAAAAGGTAATGAAGGGCTTTGACCAAGTAGTGCCACAGTACCCTAAAGTAAGTCTAGCTGTATGTTAATGGACATACTGATGAAAGATACAAATTCTTATCCATTCTGTGACTTGTGACCATTTCCACCAGATAGCAGAAATGAAGTATAGTGCCTTTTCCTTCTCAATTTAATTTTCCTCCCTATCTCAACACTTTAAAAATCAAGTGGTGAAATGGACCTAACTTACAGAAACTATTACCCCAGAACAAGCACATGCCCACTTCCCTTACCTTAGTTTTAAGACCGAATTAAACTTCCTACTAAAAAGAGATGAGAGCACCAAGGGTTTTTAGAGCCTAATGTGCCAACAGTTCAAAAAGACAGAGGCTTACCTAGTAAGAACCAAAACAAGGTCTAAGAAAACAAGATCCACCAATAGATGGCAATAGTCCTTCATGAGCTATCTAAGGGTGCATTGAAATCAGATGGTAGAAAAGATTTTCAAGCATCAGGCTTGAGTGCCAGAGAGAATGCAGGGTCTGCTCTTAGTACAGCTAAGAGGGAATAACAAAGGCAATGTTTTCCACAGTCTCTAGCACAAGTAGAGACAGACTGAACCCAGGATTCTAACGATGGTTCAAGACATGATGAGCTTACACCAGAGTTTGGAAAAAGGCATGACAAGATTGAAAATGTTATGCTAGCTAAAGGATTCCCTGTTCCCAAAAAAATTTCAATTGCTGATTAAGAACGCCTTCCAGATCTCATGTGGGGCAGGATCTTACTTATGGCTTCTACTCCAAGGCGTTCACAATACATATTCATGTGAAATCAGGGTGCTCTTCCTTCCTTACCTCCAGAGAACACTTTTGTATTGCCACTGTTGAAAGCCAAGCAGAAGATGTTAGAGTGATGCTCCCCTTTCAGCTGAACTGGTTTGACTCTTGAGTGGATGGCTTCTTCCATATGCCAAAGTAAGACTCGGCGGTCATCCCCTCCTAGAAGAAATAAAAGAAATGTGCATTTCTGCCTGAAATGTAAATTGATTACAGACAAATTATTTAACTCTGCAGCTATTCATAAAAAGCTTTGCTAAAACCTTGATTAGCATAAAAATGTATGCCTTTTCGGATATATAGACACACATTTACATTAAGATGTCATGCAGTCAGGTATTCAATTAAAATTAATGAAAACAGAGCAATCAGCAGGAAAAGTTTGAATTAAACAGCTGCCAACACATAGTGACAACCTATAGCAACCTGGAAACTCAGAACTTTACCGCTATGTAAAATTCCATGGCAAGCTGTAGATGAATTACATGCCAAATTCACATATGCATGTTGGCAAAATGCTTCTACACCAACTCCTTGATGCCAGCCCTGCTTATGTTATTCATAAAACATGAACTTTTTCTCCCTTTCACTGACAACTATATATCCTCTAGCAGTCTTTGCAAAGCCTTCATAGCATAGGTTGGCTCAGGACTAATAAAAGATAAAAAAATTTTACTGAAGCATTCAAAAGTCTTCAGCATGCACAGTTATGCCAGGCTTTTAGATCTGTAAAGGTTAAGACAAATATTTCTGTGAGGTAAAGTCCTGACAAAGAGAGTACCTGGAAAAAGGAAGTTCAACTCTCTTGCTTTACATCTTGCTGTACTCCTAATTGCTTGCCTACATTCAGTTCTCAGTTCAGAGCTCTATACATAAATATATTTAAGTGCCTCCTTCTCTTTCTGGCAAACAGTTATATATAAAATAAATATTAGGCTGTTTGTACTTCAACTGCATTAAGTTATTATTTATTAGGAAAAGAAAAAAAACATCAAGATACTACTGCATTGGTCTGCATTCTCAGCAGCAATTTTGAATGCCTGTAAAATCTGAATAAGTTTTCTTCATGTCAGACTCAGAATAGTTTTGGTATCTGTCTTTAATAACAAATGAAAGAGAATGGCATCACAAGTGAAAAGTGACACCAGAAACATGCTGATTACAGTGAAAACATTTTACTGATTCTTTGCACAATCAAAAGCCTGAACTCAGAGCTTTTTGAGCTGCTATCCAGAGGACAAAGGCATCAAAAAGAGAAAAAAAGAAACCAAAATCACTTGGCCTGCTGTTTACCTGCAAAAAGGTAAATGCATAAATAGATTTCATTTCTACTTCTAATCAGATTTCTTAAAGCTTTTCACATCATATGTTGCTATTAAGCAATTTTCCCATGGAATGGAGTTACGTCAAACATCCTACAAGTAAACAGTCTCTCAGCCTTTGAGTCTCCTAACAGATTTTATGACACTTTGATAGACAGTACAGCAGCATGTTATGATTACCCATGCTCCATGAAATTGTGCATTCCTCCTCCTGATTTTGTACTTCACATATCAAACATATGATACAAAGATCTGTGATGCTTTTGATAGCTCCTGAGAACGAGTCAAATTTGATGGATCCAAAATCTCACAGTTATTTATGGTCAACTAAACTGATGGAAACTTAGATTCCTCTCTGTCTAGAAATAAGAGAGAAAGTTGTATTTGCACTCTAGTGATTGCAGATGAGTTTGTAATAAAGAGACATAGAAATACATGAGTGTCAAAACATATGACCACATTATTCGAGTTAAGATTAAGCAGTAACTGTCACACCAGAGGTGACTACTTTCCAAAGCTGCCAACCACCATGTCATAATGTTATCACTACCTGAAAAACAATTAAGGAACATTTAACACAGGTGAACACCAACATTGCTTCCATCAGACTTCATTTATTGCCTTCTGTAAAAGACAGTAACATGTTATTTGTTACCATAGTAAACTAATCTGCAAAACCACTGCAGAAAGTCCACACATCCTCCTATCTAATAGCACAGCCATCTAGGTGTCTCACTTTAACATAATCATTTCCACCAACCACAATCCAGACACACACACAAAAAAATAGGATATCCATAAAACAAGCATTACTGTGGTTCCCAGCACACATACAGCATGGTAGGAGTAGGATAATTTGCAACCTGTGCAGAAAAGTGTTTGATAGTGTAAAAAGTTGCCACTACTGTCTCTTTTATAAGTTCTTATACCTTAGTTACTGTTTGCCTTGGAAACTACTTTTCCTGTTGAATACAAATGGCTCCCTCTTCCCAGACACCTAGATCTCCAGGAAACTTTGATGGTGGCATGTTCCATATCTTAGGAGCTTTTAAATGCTGCCCACACTCATGCAGTGCTGTCCCTCCTCCATCTATGTATTCTCTTGTACCTTCTTGTCTTTGAGAACTTCTACACCTTTTCACTCCTCAGTTTAATCCTCTCATATCCCACTGAGACATAAAAGTTTAACAAAATAATAACATTAACACAATAATAATAACTTTGTGTTGAAAGTGTGCTCCCTTCTAATTCCAATTCAGCTATTTTAGAAATACTTCTGACTCAAGGCCAGTTCCACCAGAAAGAAAAAGTTACCCAATGTGTTGGACCACAGAGGATTTGTGGCAAACAAGACACTTCAGCAATCCCTACATCTTCACACAAGAGAACAAGCAGTGTTAAGACACAGACGAATAACACCCAAGAAAAGGCAAATCTTAAGTGACTGAAACCAACAAATGCAGTCTCCATTACCCAAACCTGACTCTTACCATAAGAGAGAAGAAAGGAGTGAGGTGCACGTGTATGGGCAGGTATACAGGGAGAAAGTAAAGAAAATGTGAATATATCATTTTTATGCTCTGTAGAAAGGAACTATGATTCATCAGACACAAACTGCTTACACATTAAGCAACATAAGTTACAAGTCTGAGAATTATAAGAAACTTCAGGTCTGTAGCATTTGTTCTGTGCAGTAGACCAGCAAATGCAGATTAATTTAAATGCTTTCAATTTATGGTGAATTTATTGTGCATGTACATCAATTCTACAGCTGAAGCAGAAGGCACATTTTTAAAGTAATATAGAGCATATACCAACACCAACAAGTTTATCATATCTGGAAAGCCTGGATGTATGGCTTCATATGCAAATAACTTAGTCAGCAAGGCTCCACATGTGGATTTTCTGGAAATTGAAGATCCACAGAGAATTTGTAATTTTTCAATCCATGGTGTCAGAAACAGTAAGTTTGACATCTACAATGAGGAAATAGCTTCACTTCCATCTTATTTTGCAGATTCTGTTTATGTTCTGTATGACTGACAATTTAAAAAGTAAAAGTTGGTGTGACCCAGCTAAGAATTACACAATGCCATTCTACAGTTATTTTTCAGAAAGGAACCACATTTAAAAAGATCTAATTAGTCAAGTACTTCAGTACTCCTTACAGAAGCAGGGTCAAACCTGTAGAAACACTCAAACCCAAAGAGACACAGGAAGAGAAATCTATCCATTTTAGACCTAAAACAGTTTGAAGGGGGCCAGAACATACCCTTGCCAAAAGTAAATCTAGTCCAAACAGTATCTACATAGCTCATGAAACCCACTTGAGCTCCTATGTACTAACAGAAGCACTTCAAAACCATACCAGTCAGTACTGAAAAACTGCAGTTTTAAAGTGCATAAACTTTGCTGACTGTGGACAAAGCTCAAGACCACTACTCCCCTTTATCTCCCATATACCAGGTCCATTTGCTAAAGAACCTACATGGCAAGTGGGCAATACTTCTAAATCATAACATGAAAGATTAGTCTTATTGCTTGTATCTACTTCAGAAGTTGCATGAATCACAGAAAGCAGGACTGGATGGTATAACAAGAAGTTGATCACTTAGTTGGCCTTGGCCAAAGGCAAAAGGCCAGGCTCTGTTAGAATTATTCCCAGAAGATAAGTCTCTAGTTTGCTCTTTAAAAAACACTGCTGAGGTAGATTTCATAGCCTCCTTAGGCAGTCTATTTCAGTTTCTCATTATCCTTGCCATTGGGCAGATTACCCTATTATATCAAGCCTGAGGGTGCAGTTTGATGTTACGTATAATCCCACTCCCCCTTGCCACGTGCTTCCCTTCTGTTGGATTCAGTGGCCATTCAGGCACAGGGTAAGTTAAAGAAGTTGACCTGACAGAAAATCAACTGTCAGACAAACAACCTCTCCCTGCTTATTCCATCCCCCTGATAGGATGCTTCCATCACACCAGTTTCAGACCTTAAATTATGAAAATGCCACAGTGCAAATAATGAAGATGAGAAATAAGTGAATGAGTTACAGAACGAAGGGAAAGTGTGAGATCAAACATCACCCTAAAATCTTTTTTCCTATAATTTGAGACCATTTCTTTGTCTTATTCCCAGTGGATTAAAAAAAAATGTTTACAACTTCACATAATCATAATTAAAAACATGTTTGTGCAGCTCAGGACTTGCAGTTCTACTCAGCTGTTCTTTCTATAGACTAAACAGACCCCTTTCTTTCACTATTTCATTATTCTAGGCCTCAGATCATTCTTCATGCCCTCTTCTGAATTTTCTCAGTTTGGGCACACCTTTCTCAAAGTACACTCTCCAAAACTGAGCACAGCACTCTATTTAAGGCCCCAACAGCACCTCAGCAGGTTTACTTCAATGCTTTGTCATGTCTGATCATATTTCTATTGTGATATTTATGCATTTCCTTTCTACATGACTATGGGCTGGTCTCCATGGTGTACTTGTAGAGTCAATTTTTATTCACATGCTGTAGGTTGCACTTGTCCCTCTCAAAACACATGACTTTTTTTCCCCATGTAATGTATCTTAATTAACTTGAACTTCAACTCCTCTGAAATTATTGCTGCCTCATCCTATCTTTCCTGAGAAGTTTTATAATTTCTCAGACATTGATTAAAACATGATGTAGTAACTGAGCCTAATATTCCTCCTCACACAGAATTCTACTTGATACAAAGACCAGAGCATCCCTCCTTAAAACATACTTGATACACAACCCCCTTGTTCAAAACTCCATAACATTTCCTAAAGTCATCTCATTCCCCTGTTTTAGGCTCATGTTTCTTCAGATTTATATAAAAACTAAATGACAGATGCATTTCCAATACTTTCTAGAATCCTCGTAAATTTACATCCTAGAGCAGCCATTAACTTTTGCATTATCTAGTAGGAGAGAAAAAAAAGCCAAGAGAAGAAGAACACTGGCATGGATTAAGTAAGTCTCCAATTACAGTAGTTCCCAGAAGTTATCTTGAAAATGCAGTTTAAAGTATGCNAAAAAAAAAAAAAGTGTGAGGTGAGGTTCTGATAAAGATACTCATGTTTGTAAAAGATAGCAGGCATGAAAAATGACAGTCAGATAAACAAACAGAAAAATATATCCACCAAACCTAAGGATGGGAGAAAGACTATTACACACAACAAGTAAAGATGAGTTTTAAGAAATTGAAGTGCAGGATACACTTGGCAAATGTGAAGGAAACAAGTGGTAGCATACCATTGCATGGTGATTTTAATTTCCATGCATGGACAGTCACGTGTTTATCTATCGCGTGTTTATAAAAGAAAAAAACAACTAGCTAGTACATGAAGTGTTGCAAGGACACATTTTGCCCAATAAAATACTTCAACTTCATCCAGAAACAAGTTTTAACCAATTTCAACCCACTTAGACATTTTTTATAAGTTAAGCTTTCCTCTCCCCTTGTGTCATTCTACAGGTAGTTTTTTCTGCTTGTCACACTACATCTCTTCTCCTGAGTGTCCACCTCCTCCTTCCGATTATCTTAATGTTTTAAAATCCTTGTCCTTACGTCTCCCTCCTTCCAGCACCCCCCTCCCAAAACATTAATCTCTGCCCTTCTTCCATGTATAAAGTGACACTGTTGAGTTTTACACAGGTATAGAAAGAACCTCCAGACTGGCCTGCAATTCAATCTTTGAACCTCAACTTTTTTACTTTGAAACATGGTTAAGAACAAAAATAAATACTATTAAACATGTACTTTCCAAGACAAGATTTAAAGAAGTTAAGATACCAAAAAGTTCCAATCATGCTTTTGGAAGGCCTGCTGAGACTTGTCTACTCTAAAGTTCTCTGCAAAATCCTAACAGGAAAATTATCTGTAACTGCAATATAAACCCTGTTTACACAGTTTGAATTGTTTACTGAAACAGTAATCATTAGCCTTACAGACTTCCTTCTGAGAGACACATTAAAAAAAAAA
>VXBR01005532.1:294017-322582 GCA_013400215.1 Cisticola juncidis | reverse complement strand
AAGGCCCGTGGGCCCCGCCCCAGCGACACAGCCGCCCCGCCACTAGCTGCCGTACAACATGGCGGCGCCCACCGCCCCCTCGCACGGCCGGCACAGAGGAAGCGTCCGCCGCTCTAAGGCTCCCGGTGTGTGCGGCGACTGCCCCGCGGGGCGTTCCCGCGGCCGGACGCAGCCGTTCCGCGGGACGCAGGCAGCTGGCGGATCGGTGGGCCCTCGGCGGGGCCGNNNACCAGGATCACCGGCAGCCCCGGTTCCCGGAGCGGCAGTGGCTGTTGGGCCGCCGGGGAGGCCGTCGCTGCGGGCGGCCTCGTGGCCCGGTGTCGGCGCTCTGTTCACGGGGTAGCTGTGAATGACCTGTTGCTCGCGGGGCTGGGAGCGGCTGGGCAGGGCTGGAGCAGCATCCGTTCCTGAACTTCTGCTTGTGGGGAAGAGTGCGCAAGGACAGCCCCTTAGAAACAACGGGGTGGGTTGGGGAGGTCGGGATGGAGGGGCAGGATTGATTTCAGTTTATTGAAGGGGTGCTAAGCTTCTGTATGATAGAGGGACAGCTGTGTTAAAAATAAGATGTTGCTGCTTTAGGGCTTTTCAATGCCTGAAGAGCCATTTGACCCTTGTATGGATGGGACTGTAATGGACAAATGCCTGTTACTTACTGGTGCGTGAATGGACATGCTTATTCTGCAGCAATTTCATTTTGGCCTTGTTTACGTTGATATAGTTACAAACTGAACTAAAAGATGTTCATTATAACCGTGCCTACTTTATTTTTTTAATAGCAGTTTGTGGAAGCACCGAGTTGCACCAGTTTAATTTAATGGATTCCCTTTAAAGTTTTAGTGGTATGATCAACAGCAGCATTCAGTCTTCCTGCCCAATCCATCACTGCAGCAAGCAGTCTGTCCCCAGGCCCCCAGTCTGTCAAAGTGGGACCCAGACCTTTCTTCTGTCAGTATCACAAGTTTTGGCTAGAACCTTGTTATGATACCATTGCATGTGTTTAATATCTCTAAACACATTTCCTTAAGTTGTATTTAATTTCTTCTTTTGTTTTTCTCTGCAGGCCATGATGAAATCGCACAGTGTCGTTTTGAGAGGGTGAGGTGAAGGGAGAGAAAGAGCAGTAAAAAATGGCCAAGCAAACAGCCATGACGATTACTTTGGCGACCCTGCTGGGTGTTGCACTGGGGGGCCTGGTTTTGTGGAAGGCAGCCCAGCGTCGGAAAGGGAAAACATGCTGTAGTAGTCAGCAAGAGGAAGCAGCAGCAAAGTCAGGAGATGAGAAACTCATTAAGACAGAGGATAAGAAGGAGGTTTCCTTCTGCAGATCTCCAACCTTTTTCTGGATAGAGAGGAGCCTTGGTGCAGACATAGTGATAGTTTCAGAGCATGAGGAGTGGGGTCATGTTGAACCATTGCTGCAGAAGGAGCTGGAGAAGTGGCCGGTTCTTGGAATTGATTGTGAGTGGGTGAGTGATCAAGAAGCGCCTCTCCTGCCTATAGATTGCAAATTGCATGGGGAAATCATCGAAGGTGGAGCAAATCCTTTGCTTAAACGATACCACAGGGCTGACTGCTGAAACTGTCATCTGTCATGATGGCAGTGAAGTAACTGCTAATTTTGATTCTTCTTATGTTTAAACATGCTAAGTTTTTAATTCCCCAGATGCATTTGTTTGCTAAGTTCCTGTTATAAATCGACTTTACTAAATATAGTAACAATTGTATGGCTAAATATAGCACTATGTGTTTTGTGTAATATCTCTTTAAAGGTGATTTACTAGAAGTAGCTTGGATTTACACTATTTTAAATCCAGCTACATATTTAAGAAACAATCTAAAGAGTGTTAAATCCAAAAAGGATGATAATGCTGATACCTAGATAAAACTCACTGGGACAACCAGAAAACAAAGTTCCTCTTCTGTTTGTACATTTGCATGTGTGATATCTCAAACAGGCCTTAAGTAATTTATAAAGCTTGGCTTTGCCATTGCTTTGACTGGAAATTTATTCACCCCACAGTCATTAGTGTAAGCCACGGCTAAACAACATAATTACCATAAACATTGATATAGAGTATGGCTTTGTCTTGATGTTTCTGATTTCTTCCACCAGCTCAGCTATGAAGGGGAAGGGTGAAAGGGGGAAGGATTCTCTTGTGGGAATGTGGCAAGAAGTAGCTTGGGGACAGTAATACTGTGAAAAAGACTACATAACTTGCAGTAAATTTTTAGAGATGTGTAACAATACTTGACTGTGTAATCTCCTAAGTATTTCCTGCTTTCAGTGGCCTTTTTTGTAATTTGCTTCAGCTCCAGTATTACTAATAATACAGTAACCTGGACTCTCATTTTTTCCTTCATTACAGGTATCTGTGGAGGGAAAAGCAAATCCTGTATCCCTGTTACAGATGGCTTCTTCCAGTGGCCTCTGCATTCTTGTTAGGTTGCCCAGGCTTGTTGCCAGTGGCCAGACTCTTCCAAAGACCCTGTTGGACATCATGGCAGATAGTGATGTGTTGAAAGTTGGGGTAGGATGCTGGGAAGATGCTTGCAAATTGCTTCATGATTATGATCTTCCAGTCAAAGGTAGCATGGATCTCCGGTATTTAGCCATGAGACAGAGGTAAGTGCCTGAAGACAGAGGTAGGTCCGTTTGAGGCATCATTTGAGTTGGTGATTTGCATAAGCTGAATGATATCAGGCTGGTATGTCTGGAATTCTTAGGGTGCCTTTACTGAATGGGCATTGATAGCTGCAGCCCAAGAACATGCCATGCTTCTATTCTGTGGTCTTAATGGAAATCAAGTCTTCATGAGGATTTCACTTGCTAATTGTGTCCATCAGTCTGTTCTCACAGACTGATACCTTTGTGGACTTCTCTGTGTATCATGCTTCAGCTTTTAAGAAGTCCAGGCACAGTGATGTAATGCACTGAGAGTGAACACTGTGTCAGCAGATGTTTGAATATACACCCTAGAAGTGGGAGTTAAATGTGCCCAGGGCACATAAGTGAAACCGTTGAATTTCAAGATTTCTTGAAAAATTACTAAATAAACCAGTTCCAGCTTTCTCTTTTTTAATAACAGTTCTTCTGTGGAAAGGTTACACTTGTGATGCCATTTTCTTGCCTTTCACTCTTTCTAAAACAAGATGTTTTACTTGCAAATATTCTTCATGTACAGTTATATGTGTGCCTGGGTGTGGTATTAGTGATCTGGGCCATGGGTTTGCTGACCTGTTGGTGCTTTTTTAGCACTGAGGATGGACTTCTTATCTCTAGTGGCCAGGATTCTTCATTGGTCATTGCTGGTTCTTGGGCTTCTCATTAATCCCTTGGACAAGTGGTCCATCACTGTATGATGGACCTCTTTAGTTCAGAAGTGAGTAGTTCAGAGCCTTAAATGTTAATACCATTTCAGCCTTAAATGTTTCAGCCTTAAATGTTACTAACTCCCAGCCTTGCCTGCTTTGCATATTGCAAACACGAGATAATGACTAAATCTAGAAAGGACATTTTAGCAGAGGGGAGGGAGAAGGCCTGTAAAGCTAACAGGCAGCTGTGTGCTGTTTAAGTCTTACATCATCATGTGCAATGTGTTCTGGAACGTTCAGGCTGTATGAGGCCATCTGAATTTGCATAAGTGTATAGTTCCATTTTTAATATGTTTGTTTCACTTTCTTTGTTGAACTGAAGGAAGGATCTATTTCACAACTGCCTTAGCCTTAAGTCTTTAGCTGAAAAAGTCCTGAACTTCCCACTTGACAAATCTCCTCATGTGCGTTGCAGCAACTGGGAAGCAGAAGAACTGACACAAGACCAGGTGTGTTCTCCAGTTCTGCTTAGCGTTTTGGGTGGAAAAGTAACCTTCTTAGTTGAAAAAGAGGCTTAACAACAGGGAGATCTGAGCCTATTCAGATTATACCTCAAAACCTTATGTGTGACAGGGCCTAAAGTTAATTTCAGACTCACTGCCTGCATTTCCCTCCTTTTCCATGAAGATAATTTTCTGCTATTCTCCCTGGATTCTTTACTCTTGTTTTCCTTTAGTCCTGAAAGATCTGTGAGGCAAGATCCTTTGAAGAAGTGTGTCCAAAACGGCACCTTTTTATTATTTTCTGCAGTCTGTAGCAGTCGGTGCAATATTAGAGAGACACTGGAAATCTTGTTCACCTTCTGTAGAGCATTGTTGTTTTCCCCAGCTGTGCAGTTTCTTTAGTCAAGCTGCAAATGCCTGCAGAAACAATGACCGGCAGAGGGAGTGACAGGACAAAAAACCATGCTGAATACTCTTAGCCAGTGTGCCAAAAGGGAGCATTTTATGAGGGAAGGATTGGTGGGGTTAACCTAAATATATTTTCAGTCCATTGCAGTCCCTGGGGGCACTACCCCAGGGTAGTGAGATGTGGTGATGTTATGCAAGTGCCACTCAACTGGCAAAACTTCATGTGAACTTCTAAAGGAAACAAATCCAGCTTCTGGTTTTACTGTACCTTGTGCTAAAGAGCAATAATGTTGGGAGTATTTGCTGTTTGTCAGTATCTTAGCTTCTGTGCTTTTCTGCAGGTTCTCTATGCTGCTAGGGATGCCCAGGTCTCAGTGGCTCTGTTCTTCCATTTGCTGGGATTTACCAGCATCCCTGCTACTTCTGAAGGTGAAAACTCTGTCACTGCTTGGGAGAAAGCACGGGGTAAATGCCAGGGCTTGGTGGATATCCCATTTAGAGGAAGAAAGAGTGGCAGCACAGGAACAGGAGAGGAGAAGAGTGGAGAAGGACGTTCCCCTCAGAAAACAAAGAATCGGAGATCATGGGTGAACGGCCAGCCCTCTGGCCACCAGCAAATGAGAGACCCACGGAGGCAGAAGCGAAAGCCTCTGGGTGTGGGATATTCTGCACGGTGAGTACATGAGCACATCCTACTCTTTGCATTGCATAGGGAAAACCCTGACAAAAGCAGGGGCAGCACTTACATCTCTACTTAGATCATGAGCAAGCTGAGGTGTTGTCTTTAAGTTTTGCCCTTCTTTCCTTGCCCTGTGGAAGCGTTAGCCAGAGAGCATAGTCCTAGCAGGAGGCAGTTGGCTTTCTAGGTGTTATTCTTGGGTGTCCAAGGTGTCCTGAGTAGGGCCAGGAGTTGGACTTGATGATCCTGGTGGGTCCCTTCCAACTCAGCATATTCTATATGATTCTGTGATTCTGCTGCTCAGACAGCTGGGCCGTGTCTTCTCCACGGAAAAGGTGGCAACTGCACAGAGCTTGTCCTTTCATCAAGATCTACCTCGTGGACTGTTGTTTGTCCTTTGCTGAAACAAGTCACCATGGCCAGAGGGCACAGGAAGGAACAGCCTGTGGTAGCAGCAAAGCAGTGCCCTTCTGTGTTGGCCAGGGGGCAAGAGGAGAGAATAGTGCTGCTTTGGCCTTGCAGAGGCAGCTGTTGCTGGATTCAAGATTACCATCCTTGCAGGCGATTTTTTGGAGTGAATCCTAAATTTTAAGGGCTTTTGCTAGCAGGAGTTCAGTTGTTTTTAAGTTAAAAACAAGTTGGAAAAGTTGCTTTAAGCTCAATGCAGTGGAAGATGTGGGGTATCTGTATATTTGGTTTTGTTAGGATCTAATCTAGTAAGATTTATCACTGGACATAACCAAAATTATATGTAATTATCATTGGGAAAGAAATACATTTTTGTATTTGTTTTCTTCTTTTTAAGTTTATTGGATTAGCAACGGAGAAATTTTAGTGTCAATAGTATTGATTTCATTAGCAGTGATTAGCAGTATTGTGTTTTACAAAGCAAGTCACTCTTTTTTAAAAAAAATATATTTGGAGGCTGTGTTATACAAAACAGGAGCACTGCATCTCATAGGAGGATTAAAATTTAAATAAAATTACATTCCAAGATAAATTAAGATCTCCTTATATATGTTTTTTTTTTTTTGTTTTTAACTGTGCTTGACTCCATGAGAGATCTGTAGACTCACTGCTTTTTACAGTATTTGCAGCAATGTGGCTCTGGTCTGTAATAACAGTGGATGTGGTTTCAAAAGTCCTTTTTCACTCTTCCTTTCTGTTTAAGTCTGTTTAGTTTTCGTGTTTATTCATTTAGAGTTGGGAAGTACTGAAATTATCATGGTGAGTGAGTTGAACTGTTAATGCTCAGTGGAAGGAAACTCCTGCATATTTTGCTGGGTTTTTTCCCCTCACAGACCTCAGAAGAAATAATTTTGTCAGATTACATAGCCTGTGAATCAACCTTTTTAGCTGATAGAGTACTAATTTGTACATTCTCACTGTAGAGAGGGAAGGAAACTTTTCTGCAGTGTATTGTGACATGTCTGGCCAGTTCCTCCCAGGTCCTCTCTGAGCCCAGCCTGCTCCACTCTTCAATTTTGTTTGAAGGAGGTTAGCAGAGTAAGGAAATGTTTTCTGCAAAACAGAGCCCTTCCACACACTGCCCCAAACCGCCAGAGACTGCTCAAGCAGGACTTCTTGTCACTGCCAAAGGTTGGGGCTTGTGTTTGAGGGCATCAGCTCAGCTTCATTGTTCTCCTGAATTCATGTGTTCAAGTTCCCAGTGCTGCAAGAGTGGTTTTGGACCATTTCTCTTGGTTGAGTAGAGTAATTGCTCTTCATACTAAATTTTAGAAAAGTTTTCATAATAAAGCATTAAAATCCAGGCTTAGGCAGCCAATCCTTGGAACTACCTTGCCTGTAAATTGATTCTCTCTTTGAGCTTACTATTAGCTCATTGTCCTTTGTGACTTCAGTTGTCTTCTGTTTTCTAATTCAAATTTTTTTAAATGCTGTCTTCATTGATGGCATCTCTTGAAAATTTGGATTCAAAAATTACAAATCTGTTGGCAGCAGGAGAGCAAAGATACCTTAGAGTCAGTTGGTGAACCCTGGATAAATTTTCAGATGTACTGCTTCCTTAAGCAGCAGCCTGTGGAGTCTCAGCAGCCTCAAGTTTGTGTTCAGGAGTACATCTGGGATTTGCAGGAAGCTGCCTGGACTGCAGTGTGGCACACAGGGCTGTAGAAAGCTCTGGGATTTTTTGCATGCTGTTATAGCTGCTGTAATACTGCCCTTGTTTTATAGAAAATCTCCACTGTATGACAACTGCTTCCTGCACGCACCAGATGGACAGCCCCTGTGCACTTGTGATCGCAAGAAGGCTCAGTGGTATTTGGACAAGGGGATTGGAGGTAGGCAAAGCAGTTTTCCTGTTGGCATTTGAAACGCAGATCTCTCTCCTCTCTCCCCTCCCTCTCCTCCCCTCCCCTCTCCCTTTGTCCTATTCTTCATAAAGGAGCGTTAATTTTTTCTATTCTTTCTTACTGGAAGTACTGCTGGGGATTCACTAGCATGACTCTTACATTGTAGCATTGTTACTTTATCTTGCCAATACAATTTGTCTTGAATGTTTTCTTTTTGCCTTTATCCTTTTAGAGCTAGTTAGCACAGACCCTTTTGTTGTGAAGCTGCGGTTTGAGCCTTCAGGACGTCCCGAGTCTCAAGTTGATTATTATCTGACAGTCAAAGAAAACCTCTGTGTTGTGTGTGGCAAGCGAGAATCCTATATCCGGTGAGTTGTTCAGTGGGTAGGAGAAATCAGGGACTGTAACTGGGATTGGAGACAGAGCAAACGCAGGTCCGGCCAATGTGGCTATATCATCCCTTCTCCCCGTTTATTCCCGAAATGGCTGGTTTTATACAGTGTCAGCTAGTTGCAGGTGCAACTATTTGCAGTTGCACCTGGAACTAGCTGACACTGTATAAACAGTTGCAGGTGCATTCCTATTGGCATTCAGCGTGAACAAGTATGTGAGCTATTTCAGTTTAAGGCAGCGACCGTGTTTCCATCCTAACTGTCCTAGCTAAAGTATGCACACACCTTAATTGAAATTCTAACTGCACCACAGGTTTATCTACTACTACATGGGCCCTTGCAGGCCCAAATCTGAGACCTAGTTTGGGATAGCTCAACCTTCATTCCATAAGACATCCTGCTCTTGCTACAGGTAGGAGAAAAACGCATCTTCTAAAGCACCACTGAGGTCTGCATCAAATTTGGCATCCAGAAGCGTGGTTAGCAGCCTGAAACACTGTGCTTGCTCATGTCCTGGGTGGGACATTGTTAGAGTGCTCTGCAGTTGTTTGGCTGTGTGAGACACTGAAGAGACCAGCCTTTCCTCTTAAAGAGGCAGGAGATACTGATCCTGGGAGAGATCAAAGCATATGGAACATGTATGTGCTGCCGTTTGAGTGACAGGGGCAGCAGTGTGCTGACACACTGGGTGGGTGGCATCCCCTTCCAAGAAGAGCTGTACTATCCCTTCCACCACTTAATCCTTTATTTTTGAAAGGTTTGGGTGACTCTAGAGCTCACAAGGCAAAATGAATAAGATTTTTCTCTTTATCTTTTTGTCTGCTACTGATTAGTTGAGAAGTATATACTTCTCATAGTGTATTACTTGATTTTTTTTTTTACAGTATGAATCTTTAATTGAAAGTGATGAATTTTTGGAAAGGAAAAAACAGAAATGCAGAAAATCTGGAGAGAGAACTACAAATGAAAAGAATAAAAAGAATCACTTTCTGTACTGTGTCCTGGTAATATTTGCTTACCTGGACTTTTAGTTGACCCCTTCTGGGGCAGGAAGAGGAGAAATTGGGGAGCAGCAGCTCCAGGCAAATGCAATGAGCTGGCTGTTTTGTCTTCTCTAGGAAGAACGTTGTTCCTCACGAATACCGAAGACACTTCCCCATCCAGATGAAGGACCACAACTCTCATGACGTGCTCCTGCTGTGCACGTCCTGCCACGCCATCTCCAATTACTACGACAACCACCTGAAGCAGCAGCTGGCGCAGGAGTTCGGGGCGCCCATCGGCTCCGAGGAGGGCGTGCGTCTCCTGGAGGACCCTCTGCGCAGGCAAGTGCGCTCGGCGGCGCGAGCCCTGCTGAATGCAGACAGCCTGCCTGATCCCCGCAGGGCAGAGCTGCTGCAGAGCATCAAGGACTTCCATAACACAGACACAGTCACTCCAGAGATGCTCCAGGCAGCAGCTGGTCTGGAAACCAGGTATAGTGAGCCCACGTAGGCTGGGTGTAAGGTTTTAGTTGTTTATATTGCATTCCTTACTGGTTTTGTTTTTGTTTATATCCATCTCCCCTCAACCCGCTACTGGTCCCTGAACTGCAGCTCGTTTCTTTCACTCTTTCCCTTCCTTCTCACCAGTCTTCTGTTCTTGCTCTGCATCTTCCCTTCCAACATTTTATACTTCTTTTGAAGGACAGGAAAAAGAAGAGAGTCAGAAAGACAGTCATATCAGAAATCTTCTCTTCTTCACTTTCTCAAAGCCTCCCCAAATATCTTTTCTTAACAAGTGTCTAGTCTCTGCATGAAATTAGTATTTTCTCCTTGTGCTCGCTGTTGTTTGTAAAGTGGAGATGTTGTAACTCAGAACTCATCCAGGCAGGGGATTCACTGACAGGCTCAGCACTCTTAAGGGTCATATAATTTTTGCCTTGAGAAATGGGCAGTCTCCTGAGGAGCTTGTAATGGATCTTAAGTGCTTTGTTTAGTGTTACTGTAAAGAAGGACACTTTCTCAGTTCAGAGAAACCAGCCTTACAGTGTAACTATATTCCAGAAAACAGTCTAGCATTGAAGCAAAGCTTAAAACTCTCCCTCTTGGTGAGCTTACCCTTTGTCTGTAATTAAACTGCAGTTGAAAGTATCTTCAATGTCTTGCAGTTCATTGGAGACAGATCTGGAGTCTGGCAGCAGCCTTGTGTGAAAATAAATTGTGCTTGTGTCCTGGCAGGATCTGCAATGAGAGCTTCGTGCCACATGGACTGAAGGTGGTGCAGTGCTGTGCTAAAGGAGGCCTGCGCTCTCTTATGCAGCTGGAAAGACGCTGGCGGCAGCATTTCCTGGACAGCATGAAGCCCAAACACCTCCCAGAGCAGTGGTCGGTGGACCATAACCATGTCAAGTTGATCCAAAAGTATGGGGAGGATCTTCAGATCAAACTGTCATGAAACTATCTTCCTGGACTCTGGATAGTGTCTAATGGACACACGTTACTGAAGATGGAAAGACTGTTTTGATTTCTATGACTCCGCTAACACCTGGGGCCTGGGTCTGCAAAAAGGCAGCAGTAGATCTGCCAGATGTGCCAGTTGGTTAAATTTGACAGTTTTTAGAGGTAAATCCGTTGAGTTGAACTTGCAGGTGGTTTGGAAGTTTAATCCTAGTCTGTCACTTACTAGTTCAGTGCAAGAGTGATGTGATAAGGGAACCTGTCTTCTCAAAGTGACTATGGAGAATCATTTTCTAGCCCCCAGGATGTCTGATGCCTCCAGACCATCTCTCATAATAGAGTAAGTCCAGAGAAGGGGAACAAAAGCACAATAGATGAATATTTCTAGATTTTCTGACATATATTAGTGCCCTTGATTTTACTTTGAGGATCTTCTTGATAAAAATCTTCCTTTGTTTTTCCTTTTGAGTGCAGTTGTACTCATAAGAGTTCTTCCTAGAGAAGAGCCCCTACCAGAGACAGATTCTGTGTCTGGAAGAAGCAAAGAAACCCTATGTTTTTGCAGATTCTGAGCTGTCCCAGCATTGAAGATAGGCCTCAGCAAGTTTCCTGGTGGTAGGTGCCTGATGAGAAGTGACACTCTGGCAGTGTGGAAATACCCATGTCAAGTCTTTTGTTAAACAGCTTCCAGTAACATAGAGTTTATAAAAATGTTTTTCCTAATTCTGCTTGTTTGTCTTGAGTAGTGTGCTCACATGTGCAGGGCTGTTACAGAGACACTCCTATGACTGGAGTGTTGGAATGGAAGGATGCAGACTCTTTAGGAAGAACAGGCACTGGAGGTGAGGAGGGTGGGTCACCTTCTATGTCAGTGATGGGTTGGAGTGCATGGAACTCAGCCTAGGGATGGATGAGGAGTCCATTAAGAACTTATGGGTCAGGATTTAAGGGAGGGCAGGGACAGGTGACAGAGGGGATCTGCTACAGGTCTTCCAGCCAGGAAGACTGAGTGGATGAAGCCCTGTACAGGTAAGAGCAATCTCACGTTCACAAGCCCCCTGGGGGGACTTCAGCCACCCCATGTTTGTTGGAGAAGCAACACAGCAGGGCATAAGCAATTCAGGAGATCTTGGAATGCATTGAAAACTTTTCCAGAAAGCCAACTGCTTCTCATGGGCTGCATCAAAAGAGGCATGGCCAGCAAGCCAAGGGAGGTGATTCTCTCCCTGTATTCTGCTCTTGTTAGACCACCTGGAGTACCGTGTCCAGCTCTGTGGCCCCCAACATAATAGGGCAAGTCCAGAGGAGGGCTACAAGGATTATCAGAAGGGTGGTGGTTAGTGGATTTAAAGTGAAATAGGCTAGGTTTTGATTAGGTGTTGGGAAGAAATTCTTTACTGTGAGGGTGGCGAGGCGTTGGAACAGCTTGCCAGAGAAGCTGTGAATGCCTCATCCCTGGAAGTGTTCAAAGCCGGGTTGGATGGAGCTATGAGCAACCTGGTATAGTGGAAGGTGTCCCAGTCCATGGCAGGGATGTTGGAATGGGATATTCTTTACGGTCCCTTCCAACACAAACCATTCAGTAATTCTTTGAATAGCACTTGGTGAGTACTTTTTCATATCAGACTGAAATAAGGACATGTGTCTTGTCTTAAAAGGGATGAGAGGAAACAATTTAAAGACCAGAAGCTTTTAAGAGATTTGACCACACGAGGCAAAAATTGGAAAATCTGATATTCTGTACCTGGATTTGACATGTGTGGTGGTGAGCAGGTTATACTCTCTTCATGCCTGTTTCTCTGTCTCTAAAATGGGACTAATAATACTTAACTATCTCACAAAGATGTTGTGAGGCTTAAGAAATTAATGTTTTTGTAAAATGCTTTGAAAATATAAGCCAGTGTGTGGAAATTATTATTGTTGTTTTTTAAGATGTGCTGCTGTCTAACTTCCTTAAATATTCATGTTTTTTGTCTGGTGCTAGACCTTAGTTAAAGATAACTTTTTAAAAATACACATTCCTTTTTGTAAAATCCTTTAGATGGTTTCGATTGCATGAGATGAGTGTGCTTCTACTGAATGATGAAGCTATGCTCAACTTTTATACACCTCTGCAAAGAAGTTTCAGTAAAACCCTTATCTTCATGCTGCTGTGTATAGAGCAGTTGACCCACATTTTTTTATAACATTTGGGCAGAATCCTGGACCTGCTGTGATTGTGGCTGAAACTGTCCCTTATCAGATAATTCAAGAAATTTCACAGGCCAGGGGTAAAAACACTGTTTGTAGCAGAGACTGTTTGAGATAAGTAGGAACCATGGAGAGAAATGGTACATTAATGCCATCCCAGAGGAGTTGCAATAGCAGCATAAGGAATCAAAGATTCATGATAAATACTACTTATCACAGAGCTGCAAATGAGATCATTTTCATTATAAGGACAATTTTTTTTCCTGTACCACTGGCAAGTCTTCACAAAAAATTATCTAGCCAAATGTGTTATGTGTCTGCTCACTCACACAGCTGATTATAATCCCAGCAAGACCTTCCTGCCTACAGCAGCAGTTTGGATATAACTATTTCTCTCCAAAGCATTTCGAGCATGTGTTCAGATAGTGCTATATCCTGTCTCCATCTGATGAGGGTGTTGAGAGCTCTCTGTGTGACTCAGAAACTCCTTTTCTGTCATCAGGAGTACAAGGTGTCCATTTCACCTCTTTGTTCTGCTTTGTTTTTTCTCCCTTTGGTCTGATATAGGAACTCCTGATCAAACTTTAGTGGAACTGATTGGCTGACTACAGGATCAGGTCTTTTCTGTTTGTGAGACAAGAAAGTAGTGTGGAGACAAGAACAGGACTGCAGGTCCTCTATTTTTAAGGAGACAGGTTTTTTTCAAGAGGGTTTTTTCTAAATCTCGTGTTCAGAAATAGAAACTAGGGAGAACTTTCTTCACAAATATTTTCTAAACTAACATTCTTTATTGTTTGTAAGATATCCTTAACTTGCATAATTTTAATTCAATCTGAAAGAAGAGGGGAAGCAATGTATTTATTACGCAGAAATAGATTTGCTTTATTTTATTATGATTTTAGATTTTCTACCAGTCTATAGATAAAACTTCCTTATGTGTCTCCATTGCTAATTGTTACATTCTATAAAAATTTACTCTTTTACCAGACTTGCCACTTTTGAAGTTCTTTTGTTGCTTTCTTGCATGCTTGTTTTTTCTCTTCTTTCGTTTTGTCTTACCCAGTCCTCACAGGTCCACTGTTCCTTACAGTAACACTGGGCCTCATCCTCTGAGTTTCCCTTTCCAGTGCCTTCCCTGATTTATGTGCCAGAGATCAGCTGTGGAGAGCCCCTGCTGGCAGCAATACTGCACTTCTGTGCAGTGGGATAATGAGCTTGCTCAGGTATGTTTGAATAGTGGATTCAGGTGCTGTCCTTGGCCATTTTGGTCATTTTGGTCAGCTATGGCTACAGATCTACATTTGTTCAAATGAAACCTTAGATTTTGCTCAGCCTGAGCATTCATCCAGTATTTTACCTTAAGTATCTTACCTTAACTGGGACAGTCCTAACCACACATACCCATTTTGTCTATTCAGGGGGAGAACTGGCAATGCTCTCTGTATGGGCTGGCTTTTACAACATGGGATTTTTCTTTCTGTTGCTTGTCACTTCACATTTTTACGTTTGTCCAAAGTATGCTGCCAGAGATGGGGGAGAGAATTTTTCTCTTTTACGTAGTGCTTGGTGCCACCTGCCTCAAAGTGATCCTTGCAGGTTAGCGGGTAGCACACCTCATCTGCTGAGATCCCCAAACCTGTCTTGGCTTATGAATTCCCTGCAGAAATTGCTTCTATCCTTTTTATTTCATGTATTTTGCCCATGAAACGGATGTTCTTCTGTATGACTGGGTACAAATTTCCAGAGACATGCCCCTGGAGTGGGAGCAGCAATGGCCCTTAAAGCCCTTCCTCTGTGGGCTACAAACTGATTTCCAAACACTACAGTTTGTGATTTTTCTTGGTTTTTCAGTAACTTATTGCAAGGTGCAGGATTTACCAGGTGGGCAGCATTGTCTGTTGGAGGTGCTGCACTTTTGAGCAGACCATACATAACATGTTAATTGTGCAGCTGACAGTCTTGGCATTTGGAGTGCCTTGGTTTTCCTCCTTTGACAGCCACTAAAGGTCCCAGCTGTCACATCTGGGACTGACAGGACTGAAGACAACATATCCCTGTGGGCTTGCATTTTTCTCTGTTTGGTATTCAGAATGCAGGGATGGGAAACTCTCTTCCTGTTGCATTTCTGTCGCTCTGGCTCCTTAGGGAGTGTCTGAACTCTGCACTGTTTATAACATGGTTTTGGTGGAAGTTTCTCCATGAAGGCAATGTGTGAGCCCTCTCATATTAGCCCTGTGTCAAGGGGGTTTTGTTAAATGCTTTTACAGGTAAAGAGGGTAGTGCAAATGAGCCAACATGATTTAGCTTAGTAGAAGGAAAAAAAATCCAAATAAACATGCCTGGAACATAATTTCTCTTAATCAAAACATATTCTTCTATCACTGTGAATTCTACATGAAGAGCAGGCAGCTCTGGCAAGGATTTTCTGTGCCAAGGTTAGTGCTGCATCATCTCTTGCCACTTAACTGTAATGGAACTTGTTTCTGTCTTGAATTAGCCAGTGTGATGCTACCTGGGGTCTCAGTGGTGTTGGTCGCCAGGAAACAAAGCAAAACCATCTTTCTCTTATTACTTGCATTTGCAAGCTATTGGATAAGTTCAGCTTTGAGATGGGTGGAGTAAAGAGAAAAAAAAGAGGATGGAGGCTTTTACTGTAAAATAGAGATGTCATCTTCAGATAACAAGAAGCCATTTGCTTGTACAGGAAAAACTTCAGCTTTGTCTAGAGATGATAGGAAATATGGCTTCTATCTTTCTTTTCTTAAAAAAGTGAAAGATTGTGCAGTGGTTAAGAAGGAAAAAGGAGAAGGCATTTATGAATCTCGACACGAATGTGACAAGCCTGTGAAAAGGGTACTAGGCAGCTGTCAGAAATGCAGGCTTAAGAGAAAAACTGCCTGTCCAAACTCCCTTCACAAAAAACCCTGCTGCTCTGAGAAGCTGCTTCACATTGTATCATGCTCTGTGGGGATCTGAAATGTGTCTGTTTCACATTGATTAACAGCAAGTCCTTTCCAATTGATTGTTCTTTGAAAAATGTCAGACAGTACTTTGCATTAGCTGAGATCTGCCAGTTGCTTTTCCTTTTTCCTCTATGCCGTGACTCTGTCCAGGAGTTCTAGCTGTAAATAAAAGCAGAGACACTGTCTGACTGCTGAGGCGTGTGAAAATATGAGTGGGACTCCCTTTCAGTGCACTATGAATAAAAAAATCATTATCCCTACTTATCTAGCAAGGGCTATGGAGAGTTCAAATCTGAGCTCAAAGTATGTGTATATAGATTTATGTCATATTTTTGCTATTCAGATAATGTTTTCCATATGTTTTTAAAGCTTTATACTATCTTCTGTACCCCTTTGGTTCTCCTGTGGTATATGAGTAGCAAGACTAGATGTTGTTCAGCTACATGTCTCAAAGTACTGTGCTGATGTCTATAAGACCAGCTCCATTTTACAGATATTTTCTCTACACTAGAAGCAGAGTCGGTCCAAGCAGTAAAATTGGAACCTAAGAAATCCTTACAGAGCTCTGGAAAACATCAGACTAGACTGCCTGTCTCTTGACAAAGTGTTTATGGGGAAGAAAACTGCCTTCAAGTGCACCATAGGTGATGGTGAATGTTAGATCCTCAAGAATACCCAAATACTCCTTTTTTCCCTGCTTTGCAAATGGACAGTGGGACTCTTAATGCCACTGGGCTCCATACCCCAGTTATGTTCCAGTGCTTTCAAGGTTTCCAGTGTATAGTGAAATATTGGAGTGTGTACGGCCTGCTTCAATTTTGGACAAAGTCAGCAGGTGATGTAAACACAGGTAGATAAACATAAGAGCTAAAAAGGTGGGTTTTCTGTATTTCACTCAATTGGATTAATCACCAGTTAAAACCAGAAAGACTTCCTGCTAGCTACCAAGCTTTTGCTGGATGAGTTTCACTGCCGGCTGCGTCCAGGCAGTGAGTTCACAGCAAAAGTTTATACTCCTGGTGGGCTGTGGTGGGCTGTGGTAGCCATAGCTAGTGGGTTGGCACTCAGCTAACCTTGCTTGTCTCTTGGCCTGCTTTGCCCTAACCTTCAAGGGAAAGGAGCAGAGGGAAGCCTGAATGGGTCCTTGCTGCCTTTTTTTCTGAAAACTTGTCACTCTGGAAAGTGAGTCCTGTGCTCTGCAGGGAACATCAGTGTGGAAATGTGGCTTATGAGCAAAGTCTAGAAGAACTGAGTTTGTTGTGTTCAGGGGAAATAACGGAGGGACAAAGAGGTAAATAAGAAATGTGTGTTGAAGAGGAGGGGGATTTTTGTGATTTGCTTTCTAGTCTAGCTAGGACAGGAGGTTATGGACTTAAATGTCAACAAAGGAGATTTGTGCTAGTGCTGAAGAAAAGCTTCCTTACAGTATGCACTGCTTCACAACACAGGTCACATTGCTTTCCTAGCAGCACACTGACTGGCTCCCCAGCTGCAAACCATCTGTGCTGCCCACTGACAAACCCGTCGGTGATAAAAACTAAAATATTTTAGCTCACTCTGTGCATGGACGTTCTGCTCCCCGACGTGCTATGTGCCCTTCAGTCACCCGCTGCCAAGACAGACACGCAGAGCTTCTCTCTGAACTGCTTTAATTAATGAGTGCCTGCTCTGTATTTTTATAGCTCTTAAAAAGTAATTCTGAGTGGTATCTTGTATCAGAGGGAGGTTTTATATCACTGCTGTGAAGCTGCCATTGCTGCTGATGAGGAGGTGACCTTGGCACGTGTTCCCTCCCCTTCGCTCCTCACACTGTGTTAACACCACACTTGGCACTTCCAGTCAAATGCTTCAAAAAAGGACACAGAAGCCAAATGAGGATTTTCTTTTAAGGCAACTTAGTAGCTTTCTAAAAATCCCTGCTTCCTTGAGAAAAATCACAAAACAGACCTCCAGACCTAAATGAACTTTCTCTTCCCAAGTATGTGGTCATTTTTTTTAAATCTCAGAACTTCACTTAGGGGAGACAATGGAGTCAGTAACCTCACAAGCCTTATTTTTCTATAAAATTCCTGAGAGTTTGCTGGGGAGATTTCCCCACCATCCCTGCTCCATGAAGTTAAATGGAACTGCTGTACAAAGAGACAAATTGTGCTGGAATCTAGACGGGAAATACATGCCAGTAAAACCAGCATGATTTTCTCACTTGCATCCTGAATAAAGATGAAGGGTAAAGCCTGAAAAATACAATCAACTCAAAGGGAATTCCAAAAGCCATGGGGTGCTGTGTGTTAGGCAAAAAAATACTCCCATGTGATCCATGAGGGCAAGGATAGACATGTAGGAATTGCTGTGCTGGACTGAAGCCAAAGTCTAGTTAGTTAGACAGTTTCACTGACCTTACAAATCAGTAGTGTGAGCTTGGTTCTCCCCAGATAGTTTGTTTTTCACACTTCATGTTTTCAGGGTGAAAACTGACTGATATTTCCTGTGGTAGTTTGAGGAGAGGTAGGAGAATTTTTTTAACAAACCTCCTATCACCTAGACATGGGGCAGTGCCTGCTTTGCTGGGGCTGGGCTGTATGGCCAGCAGGATTTAATTTCACTTTCCCCTCTCTAAATATCCAGCAGTGAGTAGGCTCTCAATGAGTTGTCTGTCTGAAAAATGCCAGCTAAAGTGACTGCACGTGTTTCTGCCAACACAAATTCCCAAACTGCATTTAGGGTTTGGTGAGGGAGAAGAAAGTCCCCGATGATACAACACTGCTTTAGTTTGCTTCAGAAAGGCTCCTGCACAGAGGAACTGTCAGTTAACAAAGCATTTTACAAGGAAGAACTTCAAAGTCTTTATGCAGAGTGAACTTTGAAGTATTCTATGCTCCAACTGACTCTTTGGATTTTTTAAGGATGGGGGATGCAGCGAGTAATGGTAAACCTAGAGAGAGTCTGTGAATGAAATGCAGGTGTCCAGGCAGGTTTGGTGGTAACAAGCTATTTTGCATGTTTTAACCCCAAAAATTCAGTGCTCTAGGTGTGCTGATTTGCTAAGGAAGAAAGGGGCTTCTTCACCCTCCTTCCTGTATTTGTCAGTGGATTGTGGTGATAGTGATATAAAAAGATGTTGGGGAACATTGTCAGAAGCACATAACTGGGTTTCCCAATTTCAGTGTGTGGCAGAGGAGCAGAAGCTCCTCTATGCATGCTAACATCACTGCTCTGTAGATTTGACATGAAGGAGACAAAAAAGGCATTAGAGCTGCTTTTGTGGTCCTTATTGCCCCTGCTGAAACTGCCTGCCTAACAACAGCTGCACTGCGTGAACAAGACACTTCCAAGGTAGCTGGATGAGCCAGCTGGGGAGATGGACATTGGTGGCAAGGAGACAGATGAACAGGTATCATTTGTTCAGGCTTGAGGAACACCATGGCTGTGTCTTCAGCAGTGAAGTACTTAAATGTCAATGGTCTTCACTGGCTATGGCCTGTTAATGCCCACTGAGATCCATCAAGAGACCTGTTTTCTAAACTAGTAGACACCATCTGGAGAGGACCCTCTGGATGCATCTGTCTGTGTCATGATAGGCAGAAATTCATACCTTCATTGCATAGCATTAATTATTATTTTGATTGGAGCTGGACTTTTGGATGGTCTTTTTGTTTACCTAACTGAAATGTGACCTGATGCTGTCAAGGGGCCTGTTATGTATTTATAGCTCATTCCCCTGGCAATGTTGTGGTATAAACACCTTGAATCCAGCAGCTGTGTCCATCCTCAGGAAGCTGCACTGGTTTAATGCCATCAGTATACTAAAGCAGTATCACTTTTGTATCGACAAGCTCCTCTCTAACAGTGAATAGTAAGTAAATTACATTTTTCTGACAAAAGAGAATAAAAGGCATTACATCTGTGTGTCTCCACCTCAGGCTCCGGGCTATGTGCATTTATGCACTGCTGGCAGCCTGGATTCCTGCTGAGACACAGCAACCTGGTACAAAGGAGTCTGCTAGGGAATTGGGCACTGGAGTGTCACTGAACTGAGGTGGAAAGTGGGGCCATCACTGGGGCCAGCAGGAGTGGAGGAGTAGGAGGCAGTACCAGGGAATGGACATCTTAAATTCAGTCATTGCAGACCTCACAATTTTGACTGTTGCTCCTGTTCCCTTTACTTTCATATCAAGGAGACCCAAAACAGGCAGTGAATGTAGGAAATGTATCACTGCTCCTTCAGGCAGCTCCCATGGGGAAGTCTGTTCTTGTAATTTCTAAAACCTGGGGTCCTTGGAAAGGGGTGCTGCCTCAGTAGCTGAGCTTTGTTTCAGCAGATGAGCTGATGGTAGGGCATTGCACCTCAAGTGCAGCACAGCTGGAAGCTGTGTAACAGGGCTGGAAAAAAATTATTCCCAAAGGCAGCAGAATAGTTGGAGGCTGGAGAACAGAAACAGAGTGAGACTGGGGCACTTTGAGAAGACCAAGCTGCTGAACAGGATTTTCAGAGCCACATCTCATCCATCTTCAGAGACAGGAGGAAAGTTCTTTCCTTAAGGTGTGTCTCTGGTGTCCCAGTTCTTAGTTTCTGACCTCTCTTCCATCCATAAACTATATTCTGAATCTTGCTCAAAGCTGTGGAATCTTGACTTCAATAAATCCACATCCAAAGCATGATGTGTGGGTTGAGGTCAAGAAATTACAAATTCAGTGGAGGTATAAAGTAAGAAGTACCATCAAACCCTTCTAAATCTCAGTGCACTGGCTATAGCTCATTTATTGACTTCTGCTCAGTCTGGGGCAAAAAAATGATTGTGCACAGTCTGCCTCAGCTCAGTCCATGGAAGACAGTGCCAGGTCACTGACTTCAATGTTTTATTAGTGAAAGAACTGCATATGAGCCAAAAATGAATTACAGATTTTGTTATTTATACTGTAGTGGCTGGTGGTCTAACTATGGATAGAAATTTGGGTGAGCCCCAGCTCATGATGAATAGACAGTGACCTAATAGTCTGATGTCATCACAAATAATTTCTGTTGCAGATGATTTAAAACAACTTCAGATTTAGATGAATATGGTGCTAGTTGCACCCCAGACAGCACATGGTCTGTCATTATTTTTCTTCTCCCATGGGACCCCAGATTCACCCTTGCTTTTGTAACTGGACTCCTTCCTCTTTACAACAGACTTGTTCTGAAGCAGCCAATGCAGTACTGAGTCTGCCTGGGAGAGGAACAGGCTCCTGGATTTTCCTTGCAATGCATGGGACACCTGACTGAGGAATTCCTAGTTTTCTCCAAAGTCACTCCTCTGGTGAGCATTTTGTTGTTGCACCTCCCTCTGAGACTCTGATGCTGGACTTTAATTTCCAGATCCAACTGATATTTTTCGTTCTGATTCCTATTTGACATTCTCATCTTTACTCGTTCAGACCTTCAATTTCCCATTTCCTTGCATCACAGAGGGCCTTCAACTTGGAATGTGTAAGCTTTCTACCTCAGAAAGACAGAAAGCAGAAAACACATCTCTTCCTTCACTGCTGATCACACTCTCACTTGGATTATTCTAAGCTTGGTTTTGTTTTTGATCCAGGTGCTACGAAGAACATGATGGATAAGGCAGGCAGAGGCAGAGGGAAAGATGCGGAGTATTTGTTTCTTCCTGCTTAGGGAGGTTGCAGAAGATCCTGAGGGCTGGAAAGGTGTCAAAACAAACTCATCCTTCAGAGTTTGTTGGGGGCCAAATGTCCGTGTGAGTCACATCCATCCTGCTGAGCTCCTCCCTGCACATGATGATAAAGAGGACCTGGTGCCTCCTTCCCTCTGTGTCTGCTGCACTCAGCTGCCCCTAGGGCTGCCAAGTAGGGAAGAGCTGCCTCCCATCCATGGAGACACAGGTACAGGGGCTGGTGCTGCCCAGCTGAGGCAGGAACATGGCACATAAGAGCTCCTGAAGTGCTGTGATGGTGGAGTCCGAGCTTGCTCTGTGCTGGAGTTTGGACAAAGCTTGCCTGGCTGAGCTGGCTGCTTGGAGCAGAAACAAAGCCAGGCAATGAAGCAGGAAAGACCAGTATGACACTTATGCATGGTAGCATAACTGTTGGCAGGCTGGGATTGCATGTGCTATACATGGGGCTTTAAAACTTGGAGCCATTGATACAGTTATTTTTGTCTGTATAGATTTTACTACAGTAAAATAACCTTTAAGTGTACTTCAGTATGCCATTAAGCAATGTGGCTACAATTGTTGCATAGAACCTTCTTCATCCTCTGTCTGTGGAGAAAGATATGCTGCAGTGGACACATTTGTAAAGGAATTAGTTATTTATTTGCTAGATATTCTTGGATCTTGCTGTGACCTTCAAACAGAAATGGTTTGGCTTGCAATGGTTCTTACCTCCTGTGGGACATATTTTCCTTGTCTTCAGCCAGCACCAGAGAAAGTGGTATCTGATGCAAACTTGAGTTAGACTTGAAATAAATCTAAGGGTGTGAAACACATGTGCATGCCTGCAAATGCATGTCATGATGTATCTCTGCATCTGAAAATGCTACAGTGATGTGCTGAGCATCTCTGCAGACATGCAAGTGTTCAAATCAGAGTACCACTTCCATTCACAGTGGCTTAAGCATTTTCAGCCATTTCTCGCTCCTTTTTCTGGCTGCTTTGCTCCCCAGTGACAGCTCTTCATTGCCAAACCATGCACTCAGGTACTGAAGATAATTACGAGGAAAAATTAGGGGTAATTTTTTTAAATCATGGCATTTTTTACTTCAAATTCCCATCCCTCCTTCTTTGCAGAAGTGGTGGAGGACATTTTGTTCAGCACATCTAAAGCATTTACCTTTAGGGGGGGATAAAAATATTTGTCCTAAAATGTGAATATTTAAAGAAGTACTTTCTAAAGTCATGCAAATTACAGCAGCTCCATTTCTGTAAGAGCTTCAAAAGAATTTAGCAGCATGTTTGTGGAAGCTTAGCAATACCTGGATTGCTGTTTACAGAGAGGGATGCTGCCAGGCTCAGACTGTGTGCCTTATTCTTCAACCAGAAGTTGTATCACACTGAGAGAGTTGTCCATGTGCTGCCTCATGAAGCCCCTGGTGCCTTCCAGAGTAATACAGCTGCTTGCTGGCCTGATGCAGGTCAGCAGTTCCTAATGGCTGCAATTCCACTGAAGCTGTCATTTCAATAAATATTCTCGCCACCCCTGATGTCTGCTTCATCCACCTCCCTGGAACTAAAGATGTTACAAAGAACACAGATGGGAATGGTAGAAACATATAAATATTTAATATTACACTGATCTGCCTGAACTGTGCTCCTGACATTACAGGGATGTCTCATGTCCTTTGAACTCCAGCCCCTTTCCTGGCTTTTTTGCACATTCCAGGTTCCACCTGGCGATGGACCTGGATCCCAGTAGGTGGATTATGGCATCAGGCTCACTGAAACAGCACTGCAGTGCCTCTGGAGTTGACTGATCCATGGCTCCTATTTCTGGCCTGCCTTCAGCCTGGAGTTTCTCATGCTTAGTGCCAGGGATGGAATGTTTTGGAAACTTTTCCATTAATTATCCAAGCTATTTTTAGTGATAGAGCTTCAAAAATAAATATATTGCTGTGATTTTTAGGAAACCTAAACATTTTTCATTGCACTCTATTCAAACCCAGTCTGCTGTGCAGGGTGCAAGCTCCTTTTATGGCATGTGTGAGAAACTGGGTTGGATGTTTTTCACAGGTTATTTCTCAGATTGTTGTGTTTTCACATGAAATTCCTCTGTAGTGGAAGACAGGAGTTTCATCATTTTGCCAGATGAGCATTTCAAACTGCTTCTCCTTTGCAGCCAAGAGGACTGTTACAAGCTCTAACCTGGTAGCTACACTGAGCTGTAAAAGCTTTGAATTTCTATGAGGATTAAATTGCAGTTCAGGTCACAGTCGTGGCTGTGATGGGATGCCAGTAAAGGAGAGCAAATTGTCCTCAGATTATAATAAAAAGATTTTTATTGTTAATTAATTCTGAGCACCAGAAAAAGGGCTACGTGCTTCTTTACCATGAAGGTGGGAAATAAATCTGTGTCCTAGAAAACATGCAGCAAGGAAGTGAAGCAAATGACTTGGAGTAAGAAAAGGAGACAAGAAAAATAGCTAGGAGGGAGAGCAAAAATTTGTATCAGGCTCATAAAGTGAATCTGGTTGATTATATGTGGATCTTCTAGTTAATAAATTGTACTAATATCTAATTATTACTACTTAAATATTTATTCTATTTCTGCACTTTTAAAGGGTTATATGAACTTCAAGCATTTTGCTGGGCTGTTGATCACTCCTCCCTGACTGTACCCTAACTCCACTTCTCACTAAGGCCCACCTTGTCTTGTGGTGACAGACAGGTGGCTTCCCTGGCTTAGAGGGCATTAATGGCACCATCTTCCCTCCTGAATCCCAGCCAAACACTCTGAAGGCTTTCCTGGCTCTTACACACTGTCAAAGCAGATTCCTCTTGCTCCTGTTAGCCCTTTAGCAGATGTTTTTCTCTTCCTACTTGAAGAGCACAATGCAACGGGGAACAGTTAATTACTGCTTATTGTGAAATCTTCTCTATGCTCTCATTTTGCTTTAAGAAACATGTTTATGAAACTATGTTAAGATTACAGTGACCTTAACAGCACTTATGACAATGTTTAATTGTACAGTTTAAAGCAACTGAAATCCTGGTTCCCAGTTAACTTTGTGCTATTTGCCTTAACTTGGGCCTGAGTTGCTGCCCTCCATCACCTTACTTGTTTACATGCTGGCCACAAAAAGGGCCCAGACACTTCTGTCCTGGTCAGCATATATGACACCCCAGACACCTTATCTTCTGTTAAATGCAGAGCTAATTGGTATCTACCATCTGTACCTGTTCTGTCTGGGCATCAGGATAAATTGAGCCATTCCTAGGGGATTAATTTATCTGACTGGCCTTTTTATGGTGTCTGCAGCACTAAAGGGCTGGAGACTACTTGAACAGTGTCTAGCTCTAGGCAGGGCATGATCAAGAGAAGCTGTTGGACTTTTGGTGCACCTTGTGGTTTCCCAGTGGTGTCTGAGGCCAGGGATGTGGAGGGTGATATATGACAGCAGTGTGGATTTTCAGAAGCCCACACACATCCATGCCCTCTGGCCAGTATAAAAAAGCTTTTTCACACAAGGAGAGTACTTCAGGCAGTGTAGAAATTTTGTCGATGTAAATGAGTCATGAAGATAACATTTTTCTTTTTCTTTTCAACAGCTGCGTGGTGGAGGATGTTGGCACACACTGTCATCTTGGCATTACATTACAGGTGAGCATGTCTTAGAGGTTTTATGGGGGTATGATCTGGATCTGGATGAAGAGCATGGTGAGAAGTCATGGTCAGACTGTCAGAGGTGCCTCTCATCCATTACGGGGCAAGAACTTCAGCTCTTTCTGCCCATTGAAACAAAGATTTCCCCTTCTCCCTCTTTTTCCTAAATTGAAATCAGGGATAAGCTGTGAGTCCTCTCCCTTTAATTGCTTTCACCCACTCCTACCAATCTCTTCCTGACCTGGAAGCAGACCACTGCCCCTGCTTGGGAAAAGATCAGGAGCTTCACCAGGGAGAGTGAGTGTCTAAGCCTGGGGTGGGCCAGAGGAAGGAGTCACTGGGTGGCAGCAAGCTCAGAGAAAACCATCCTAACATGTCTCACCTCCTTTACACCCTGCCCTGCCCGTGCTCTCTGAGCTCTCTGAGAGCTTCAGAGGAGCTCTCTGAAGAGTGATCTTTTGTGAAAAATCCCTGAAAAGTCCCTGAACTGGGAGTGCTCTTCCCTAGATGCAAGGTGGAGCTCAGCTCCTCGTTGACTGGGCAAGCCTTCTCATCCCATCTCATCATCATAACATGCTACTCTTGTTTCTCTCTGGAGCATGACCTGCTTCAGCCCCTGAACTCTAATGCTAATGTTCTTCAAATGTTCTTAGCTAAACTCTGTATGAATTTACTCAAACAGTTTCTGGAGTCCAGACAGACCTTATGTTCATGTTTCAGATGGCACTTCCTTGCCTGGAGGCCACAAACACAGCAGACCTGATTTCTCAGATCAGAGGAAAACCTTTTGGTGTTCTCCAGATGTTTCATAGTTGAAAGCTCAGTCCCATTTTAAGTCAGAGGACTGCAAAAACATGCAGTGTCTCGCCATAACTACAAAGTAGCCACACTTCATTTTTCTGAAGACAAATCTGGATGATGCTTGTCTCTTCCCTTGCAATAATGGTCATCTCAATTTTATCTAGGCAATTTGAAACACCAGGTCTGTTCTCCTAGATGGTGTGACCTAGTCTGTCAGCCAAAGACCAAACTGGCTTCTCAAGAGCACCTTTTAATATTCATGGCCTTAGGAGATCTCTTTTCACTAAAGTTGATGCTGGTTAAGGCCTTGGTGTTTATAAAAAAACCATAAGGTTCTCAAACCACACACAAAATGCTCCTTGTAGCTGGTTATATTTCTCTTCTTGTTCTGTATCTTTATTACTCACCACATACTTAGTTTATGTTTACGCTAAAAAACCAGCTGTCTGGGATGTCACAAGGTCCCTTGTTCCACTGTACAAAGTTTGTCACAAAATAAGAAAAGATCTAACATCTCTGTGATGAAACTGAAAAAGAACAAATGTGGTAATAAGATCCCATAATTCTGCTGTGGGGTTTGAGTAATCTTGATTTGTTTAGTTTATTATATTATGTTTCTCAGGTCATTTCTCTTAGGGTATTTATTGAATTAGTTGATGGTTTTGCAGAGATCAGCATTGAAGTATTTTTTATCACTGTTAATATTCGTTGTACGTCTACATTGCCAGATGTGTGGTGTAGAGATCTCCATGCCAGACTGCTTCTGGTATTCTTATCTCTGATGGGCTGGTGCTAATATCTGCAAGCAGCATTGCAGCTTACAGTGTAGCTATATCCGAGCTGAACAATTTATATTGTCAGAGATCCCTGTAAAACATAAGGTTAGAAGTGTGTTGTCTTTTAAAAGAAAGATGAGATTTTGGAGCAAAGCTCAGTGGTCAGAGATTAAATCATTGAAGTTCTGGCTGCAGAAAATGGAACCTTCAGAACCAATAGCTCAGATCTATGAGCTAGTAATCCTGCAGTGAGGTATCTGGGCCCTGGAGATGAAACATTGCTGAGGAGACTCTTTCAAAGCATGTGGGAGCTTGGTGCTGTGTAAGTACATGCTTTTTCTGCTGGAGCTGCGCTGAAGGTCCTGTCTCCTTCAGGTCAGCTAGCTCAAGTGCCCCAGCCAGCACCTCCTAACACTCTTCAGCACAAATAGGCCCCACAGCTTAGGCAACATAAATTAAGGACCTCTGCAAATCTGTTTTGTCTGTGCTGAACTGGATCTACTGTGCCACCACCTCTAAGGGTGGGTAACACAGCTTTTGCTGTGCCCTTCATTGGGGTTGTGGGCTGGAGCAGAGCTTCCTTACCCAGCACTCTCAATGTGTTTCTGCAGGAACAGACCCTGCTTTCTACCCTGATGATTCCTACAGGAAGAGAGGAGTAAAAACAACTGCCCTCCTAGGGGAAAGATCTTTTGACCTGGCTTCTGTCTGGGGCTCTGCTGAAGTTTGCCCACAGAGCACTCTGCTCGTTTCTGAGACTTCCCTCCACCCCTCGAGAGGCAATGGTGATTGCATGGCAGTTTATAGGGTGTGCCAGTGGAGCAGGGGGTAACATAGGAAGAAAATGAATGGCTGCAGTGGAAAAGAGAAGCAGCGTGCCTAGAAAAGCAGGAGAAGGCAGTCTGTTTAGTTCAAGTCTTGGGGCAAAGGATTTTCTCCTCTTTCACACAGAAGTCTCCATTGCTATTCATGATTTGTTTTTCTGTAGTGAATCCCACAAAAAGGTGAGAAAAGAACTAGAAGGAATCAAGCACAGTCTGATATGATTTGCACAGTGGTGAAAGAGAAGACACTCTGCCTGGCTCTGCTATCACATGGATATAAGCATATCTTACTCCCTATCTCCCTCTTTTCCGAATCCTTGGTACAGCTCCTCTGCCTCTCTTCATGTCCCTCTACAGCCCAGGCAGCTGCTGGATCCAAACCCATACAGGAGAGCAGATGCTCTTTTTTTCCACTACAACTGTAAAAGAGATTGAAAATAGTGGGAGCCCAGCTTCCAAAGGATGTGGACCGGGCAGCTTAGACTAATTATGTTTTTGTCGATCCCTTGGAAGACTTTGGTTTTGCCTTAAATGTCTCAAACCTGCTCTTGACTTCCTGATCATGACTAGTCAGCCTGGGAAGCTGTGTATGGTTGTCAGGTTATTGGGAAAAGCACCTAGGAGGATGTGAGATGCTTTCTAACATTTTCCACATCAGGCATGCAGTGTGCTTTGCAGGGAGGTTGATGTGGAGCCATGCTGCAGCCGTGGAGGTGGTGGTCCCAGAAACAACATTCTGCCCTGTGTGCCCACAGAACGAGTCCGAGGAATGAATTCTGTACTGTGCTGTACTTCAGGAAACAAGCAGTGTGCAGGTAAATCTCAAAGAGCAATTTAGCAGGGTAGGTTGCAATTACATTTAGAGGAATTTGGTCAGGAAGAAAGTAGGGCAAAATGTTGTTTAGAAGCCCTGATGACATTTTCCATACTGTAAAGCAAATACTCTTATCCCCTCACTGAGTGCCTTGGAAGCACCCACATTTTCTATCTAGCGCCGTTATCAGGTGCCTTGGTACCTTTGTTTCCTAAACATTTGTTTTCCCTGTACGTTTTCTCGGTAGCTCCTCCTGCTCTTGCAAACCTTACAGCCGTAGTTGCACAGCAGCTGCACTGTGCCTAAATGTCACTTGGTTTCACAAGCTGCATGCTCTGTTGTTCAAGCTGCCCGCAGGGCTGGGTTCAGTGAGCTTTGTTCTGCTATAGCTTTAGCAGTGCCCTGTAATGTGGGATTGTATCATCGTTGCCTCTCCGCTGCCGTGCTTGTCCTCCTCCAGGGCTCGAAAGGCCTCGGGGCTGTGGCGCTGGCCCAGGCGCCAGCCCTTGTGCCAGTGTGCCCGCTGCATGTGGAGCGATGGGAGGCCGAGAGCCTTGCTCCGAGCTTCGCTGGGAGATGGGCTCATCTCCATGGGGCGGGTACAGCCTAGATCCCGTGTGCCAGGGCTGCCGCGGTGTGTTCGCTGACCGCCTGCCCCAGGGGAACGACTGTGGCAGCACGGACACGAGTCCCACCGCGGCAACGGGGCAGGAGGGCGGGCGGCTGTGCTGCCCGCTCCAGCAGCCACCTCCCGGGGCCGAGCCCGTGTCCCCCGCTGCCGCCGCGGTGACCCTGCCGCCCCGTCCCCGCTGCAGCCGCGGCGCCGAGCGCATCCC
This sequence comes from Cisticola juncidis, assembly GCA_013400215.1. Classification (NCBI taxonomy): domain Eukaryota; kingdom Metazoa; phylum Chordata; class Aves; order Passeriformes; family Cisticolidae; genus Cisticola; species Cisticola juncidis. The sequence continues at coordinate 294,019 of VXBR01005532.1, read as the reverse complement.
CT
>VXBR01005532.1:197229-293850 GCA_013400215.1 Cisticola juncidis | reverse complement strand
CGGCATCCCGTCCTGCCGCGGCCGGGAGGATGCTCGGGGAGGGAGCCGCGGCGGGCGCCGGCGGAGGGCTGCGCTTTGCCTTCGGGTTGCTTTCTGTTTATTTTAACATTCGTGCTTGTCACCATGGCAGCCGCTACAATCGGGGAACAGGGTGGGCACTCTCGGGGCAACGGAGTGATGCCGTGGGTAAAGTGTTTGCGAGTTGTCTCCGCCGCTCTCAGCCCCGGGCTCTGCTCCTCCGGCTGAGAGCGGCTGCCCTTGGCCGGGGAAAAGGCGCGTGAAACAGCCGAAGGTTTTTGGTTCGCGTTCAGAAGGTGCGTCCGTACAGAGATGTACGCACACACGCATGTATGCGATCACAGTGCTTTCCCGTCAGGACCAGCTGAGGGCCATGACCTCTCACAAGCCGTTCCTCCGCCCAGTCGGGCTCCGAGCATCGGGCCAGGGGGTGCGAGTGACCGCACAGCTGGTACCAACCTTTGCCTCGGCCCCTCCGCTTGGCTGCCAGATGAGGACCTGGGCGCCGCTCGGGACTTCTGTCTCTTTCAAGCTAGAGGCAGCAATCTGAGTCGGGCTCAGGCTGGGGTTTGGGCAGGGAGATGGCGGGAGCCGCCAGGGCTCCGCTCCTAACCCCAGGAGTAGTAGCAGTGCCCTGATATGCTACTTCAGTTTTGTTATAGCCCCACACTCTGCCCACCTTGGGTATCTGTGGGCTCAGTAGGGGGATAAAAATGAGCTCCTGACTTGAGGATGATGAGGACCTTTCTGCCCTGTCCGTGGGGGTGATTTGTCCTCCCTTCAGCCTGTAATAATAGCATCAGTAAAGCTCTCCCAACTCTAGACAATGGCTTCATAAAAAATAAATCAGCGCCCGGAGCAAGAAGTGGCCCAGCACTACCATTCCCAGGAGTGATCCAGCTGAAGCAGTCCGGGAACTGCTGTGTGTCACTCTTTGGCTGCGAATCCATTTGTCAGCCGGTTACGCACACATGGCAGCGAACAAAAGCAGCAGCTCGGTCAGGGTGAGAGCAGGGGCCGGGCGCCGGGGCTGCCCGCCTCCCTCCCTGGCTGGCACGGGGATCATTTGACCTGTGCCAAAAAAAACCACAGGTGTAAAACGGAGATGGGAAGCGTGTGCATAGGTGTTTGGGAAGCCCTGTAAATGTTTGGAAAATGCAGTCAGAGCAGTCCCAGCCGTTAGGCAGCAAGCAAGGTGGGAACTCTTCAGCTGAGCCCCTTGGCTGCTGCTTGCAGCTGCTGAAACTCAAAATCAAGGCTGAGGCTCTTGGGCAGAGCACTGCTGTTATTTGCTGCTCACTAGGGCTGGGGACTGCCAGCAGTTCAGGCTGCTCTGCTTTGGACCCTCGGTGGAGCAGGACTGTGGAAATGAATATGGTGAGGAGCTCTGTGCAACTGCTAATATTGCTGTAGCCCTTTGGGTGCACTGGGAAATGCTCTTAGGCTGGCTAGGGCTGAGTTGAACAAATAGAGGATTTGGAGCACTCCTGCCTTTTTGATTCCACCTTAGTGGCAGAGGAGGCTGCCCCTGAGCCTCTGATTTCTTATGTGAGCTTGAACATGCTGCTCTAGCAGTTTTATTTCTCTATTCCCCTGCTATCCCTTCTGGTTTTTTATAGCATTTACTTTACTCCCTCTCCAAGGGCTCGTGAGGTTACATGAATCTCATCTGCCAAGCACCTTAAAATCCTCATGAGTAGGATGCTGTGGCAGTGCCACACGTTATTATATTGCTGCTGTTTGGGAGAGGGGAAGTATGTGCTCATGGCTAACCATAAAGCCTCTGCTTAGAAGACAGTGCTGTGCAACAGCCACTCCAAATCTGGTCCTGCTCTCAAAACCATGTAAATCATTTCAGCTCTGCTCCATGCCCAAAATCCCTTAGCAAGGAAAAATAATCATCCTTTGCATCCCAAGTCCCTCTGTAACTGGGGTCCCAGGATGTGCTAGCCCTCCCAGTAGGGCTCTCAGTAGCAGCTGAGATGAAGGAGGACTCTTTCCTGAGGATGCACCTGGCAGTGGGGCATGGTGGCAATTTCACATCCTGACCTGCCATGATGTATTTGCATAGAGCAGGGACACAGGAAGGGTTTGTGGTGTTTGGGCTTTTCCTTGTGCACGCAGTTTTCCCAAGGGTTTGGTGGGTTGCTGTGGGAGGCACGGTGCTAAAATGCACTGTGTGTACTCCTGTAGCTGTGCAGTGCTGTGGCTGTGGGGAGCCCAACAGGCTCAGCAGAGATGAGCCCAACGAGCTGTCCCAGCCTTGGCCTCTGCCTGCGCTGCTGGGGCAGAAGCAGGGGAGCGACTGCGTGTGGGCACGGGGCAGGAAGGTTGGTGGAGGTCTGGGGACAGCAGTGGCCCTCAGGGGGTGGCATCTGGCAGGGTCTGAGCAGTGGGTCTCATGGTCTGAGCTGCGTGTGTGAGCCTGAGGGCTGGTCAGGCCGGGGCTGTGCCGATGTCCTCAGCTTGTGGCCGACTTTGTTCCCCAGCACAGCCCACCACCCTCTCCCAGCCAGCACAGGAAATGTGCCAATTCTGCTGCCCTGCTGGAGGAATAACCAATCTAGAGAAGCAGCTGTCTTTTGGCAGCGCAGAGCCCTCAACCCTGAGCTCGTTCCCCTCAAAGTCAGATTATTTGACTTAATGTATGATGGCGGTCATGTATAAGGGGAGGTGTGCCTGTGCTCTGCATGCTTCTCTATCCCTTGGCTTTCTGCAGAGCCACTGAGACAAGCTGCCCATTTTGGTCCTGCTTCTGGTTTCCTCTGCTCTGCATGAGTGATGGTGTTAGAGTTCAGGTTTGGGCTCATCTGCAAATAAGTGTGACTCATGTGACTTACGGGTCTCTGGAAAAATATTTTTTCAGTTTTCTAAACTTGGCTGCTTTTCTGTCTGGGAAAATGGGAAAAAAAATCTTTCTTTTGCATGAGTGAGTCCAAGAGTTCTGCTCTTGCATCTATGCTATGACATTTAAATCCTGGGCAAGTGAAGGTGTATTGCATGGGTTTTAAAACTGAAGTGCTTTCTGGGCTTGTGTTTTTCTTCTTTATTCTCTCTTAATGTGAAGAATAAAAATCACCTCAGGTAAACACTGTAGTCAGTTGCAAGTCTTAGCTTAAAAATGTTTTTTATTTGTTGACCTCAAATTTATTAGCACAACTTTGAACTTAAAATCTGGGTGTCTGATTCCTGAGTCAGCAGGGAAATCTTTGAATATTTAAGCTGGGGCATGGAGCTGTTGGAGATCAATGTCCCAGAAACAGCTTGTGCATTAATGATGATCCTACAGATACCTGCTTTATATATAGAAATCTTGACGTGTGGCCTCTCTGCAATAGGCTCTTCACAAACAGGCTCTACAGATGCTTGAAATAAAAATTCAGATATTGTCAAATGGCTGGGCTCACTTGGTGACACAACAAGCCCCTGCATGCTTCTCCTTCTATTACCACAGATTGTAGAAACACAAGTGAGTACTATACTCCTAGAAATGCGTTTTTTCTCTGGAGCATAGCGTAGTTTCATATCGATTAGAAGGAGCCCTAAGACTTCTGACAGTTGGTTTGTGTGTTTGTGGAAGACAAGCTTCTTCCCTGGACTCTTTTCTGGCTCTTCTTGGCAAAAGGTTGTCTCCTGTCTCCAGGAAATTTCCAAAGGCCAGAAGCTGTGCAATGTGTCTTTGGAAGGGTTTTGGCATCATTCCTGCACTATGTACAGGTGGTTAATTGCTCACCATGTGCTGCATATCTGCTTTAGTGTGGCACTGATGAGCAGAGCCCAGGGCTCTGTTCTTCCTTGTCCAAAGACTGCAGCACGGGAAGCTCGCCCAGCGCACTTGTCCCAGTGGAGAGAGCGAGGCCATTGCTGCAGTGTGGTCAAAGCTTGTCAGTGAGAGGCATGGTTGGTAGGCAGCTTTGAGAGAGACATTTTTCTGTTGGCTGACTGTGAGCTGAGGGTGGGAGTATTTGCTCCTATTCCCTAGTCAAAAGCAGGATGCGAGGCTGCCCACAGGATTCTCTAGCTTGCTGACTTCTCTGGGGTGGCAGGGAAGCAGCAACATGCTGGAAGTTGGAGACAGAAGTATCGTTATTTAAATGCTCTGAATTGTGTCAGGCTGATGCCCTGTTGCTCTTTGGAGCAGGTGTGATGCCTCTTATGTTTGTCAATTGCTCTTCGGAGCCGGTGTGTTGTCTCTTGTCTTCATCCTGCCAACTTTTGTGACCTGTGCAGTTGCCCTGTGACCCACTGCAGCCAGTTTGGCAGTGAAGAGGCCCTGTATTGTAATGCTGGCTGGGGCTGCCTGGGCTCAGCCCCCCTGGCTGCTCCCCTCCTCTGTGGTCATCCATGCAGAATGAGCACTGGGGAGATGAGAGCAAGGCGTCCTTTTCCCTTGTAGCAAAGGGTTTCTAAATGCTCTGCAACCATCATCACTGTCACTGAGACAGCCAGCAGGAGACTCCACTGGGATGCTTTGCTCAGAACAGGTGGTGTGTGTAGGCAAAGAACAAGTTGGCGAGGAAAGATGTCAATTGTTTAATTCCCACACATTGTTTAGCCATAAATAGGCAGCGCTGGGCTTTACCTGCTTCTCTGAATTGCCAAACTGGCACATTTAGCCACGCTTGTCTTTGCCACCAAGTAAGACCACCCTGATGTATGCTCTTCAGACCCTGGAACACCCAGTTAACAGCACACTCTGCTGCTTTTGTTTTGTGTTGCCTTTGGCTCTGGGTGTCTGAATTCCACAGGGCAGGTGCTGGCTGATGTTCACCACGTGTACATGAATGATTTTATTCTTATCCCTTCATCACATTTCCTATGTGTGCAGCTTTCAGAGGATGCTGTTTTCCTCACAACTGGGATAAGCTGCTACTTTTGTGGTTTGCTAAATGATACCATTTTTCAGGGAGCTATGTTCCATGAGGCTCCTGCATGTGTGCCTGCCTGGAGGCAGGTCTTGTAACCTCAGGCATGTAACTCCAGAAACTGAAGTGGATCCTAAATAAATAAAAAAAAACCAAAAAAACCAATAAACAGAAGAGGGGAATCAGCACTATTTCCTTGCATTGGCATATTGCCAGGCTTATTTTAATGACCTGCTGTGCTATAGAGAGTAAAGGCCTAATTTTTAATGAAGTGCCAGAGTTAATTTGAGCAGCTTCCTTACCATTTTACTCATAGCAGGTTAGTCCCTCTTGAGCCTCCTGCCTTCTGGGACAAGGATCAGGCATATGGCTCTGTAGGTTTCTTTCTGCCCCTATGCTGAGTGTCTGAGTTACACCCCTGTGGACAGAGCACGGGAGGCTGTGTGGTCCCCCAGGGCTGTGATGCAGCCTGTAAGCCAGACCACCATGGCTGCAGCAGCAGGAGCTTGAGACCACGAAGGTATGGTGAGCAAACCCCTGAAGCTGCCACGTTCAACAGCTCACAAAATGCTCTTGTTTTCTTAAAACATCTTTCTTTGAAGTTAAAGGAGAAGTGGAGGAAACTCCATCTCTCCGTCCAATCAGCCTGCAGAGCTCTGCTCCCTGTGGCTCTGCAGATCTCTGGGGTGTTGGAAATGAGATGGAAAAGAAGCTGCAGGTTGCAGTGCCAACAGTTTTGCAGGTGAAGGTGCCCCTGCCAGTTGGTGGGTTTGTCTTGTGCTGTTCAGCCTGGCCCATTCCACTGCCAAAATCTAGCACCTGTCTGGCTCTTCACAGCTCCTGTATGGCCTCTGCTTTTCCAAGTTTGTGTCAGGGTGGGGGACACAGCCCTTAATGCTTGGGGTTTTGTGACAGCCATTCCTGCTGTAGCCAGACCCTTGCAGCACTGACTTTTTTGGGATCTCTGTGGCATCACTCTTATGGCACATGAGGTCTGTGTCAGCTCCCTGGGAAAGGATGACTTGGTAACTTTTTCTCTAAGCGTATTACTGCAGGAGGAAGATTCAGTGACAGCTTGATGGTTCAATATTTTATTTACAGTGTTTATGTTTTAAAAATGGAAGAATGGCTGCTGTTTGCCTAAATGGCAAAAAATTATTTTATACTTAACTTGTCTCAGGGGCCCTTGTGATGCATTAAAAATAAAAATAAAAAAAATAAATTACTCACAATAGTAATATTAATAAAATCCGGTTGGCAGCACTGGTCTTAATTGTTGCTCAAAATGATGCTGTAGCTGCAGGTAGGTAGCCAGGGCTTGGGGAACATGGTGGTCTGGGCAGCCTAGGACAGTGTGCAGAAGTGAGGGGAGGCCCAATGCAGTGCTCCTGAACATGATTTATTTTACTAGAACCTTTTCATCAAATCAGTGGGTGAAGCATTCTTTAGTATACAGCTGCTTCCTCAGTTAGATTTGTCTTTGCATTTACAAAACTAAGATTTAAAGACTAATAATTTAGCAGTGTTGCTACAAACAGAAAACTTTGATAGACATCTCAGGCCGGTGTTTGGCATGGTGAAACATGGTCCAGACACTTCATCCCAAGGCAGGCAGGTTGAGAGTCACTTAAAAGGCAAGGGGAGAAGATGTTTTGTTTCAGTGGCAGTGAACAGGGGCCACCCATTTTGGAGCTCTGAAAATTGACTTAATTATTCCTGTTGGAAAAGCATGCAGAGCACAAAAGCAATGAAACAAGCAGAGGCAAATGTGCTGGGGATGAAGCACGTGGGAGAGCAGGGGACCCTAGCTCACCTTGTCTCACTTCTGCAGGAGAAGCCCGAGGGCAGACACCATGACCCACACCACTTCCCACAACAGTGCTGTTGCATTAACGTAAAGATTGAACCACAGTGAGACCCGTGGAGTAGAAGTTGAGCTGCCTCATTGACCGAGCTGAACTCATCTTCCTTACAGGCTCTTCATATGCCTCAAAGTCTAAAATTAAAATTTTATCTACTTCACAGGGCTTTCGTGGAGCTTAGCTTGCAAGTTTTGTAAAGGGCTGGAGATGAGAGAGATAACCTCAGCAAAACATGTGGTTGAGTTCCCCCTTTGTATACCCTCTGAACAAGGAACTGGATTAGCAGAAATGTAGCAGATCAGGGCCGATCTGCTGCAAGAGGAAAGTGTTCAAGGCACAGCACAGGCTGCTCTGTGCACTGAACTAGAGGATTTGTTAGAAAAGGCTGTGTATTACCTGCTGCTGTATTTTGCTGTGTCTTTACAAGCACATATTCTCGCAACTAATAAAAGTGATAAAGGGCTGGAGGTGGACTGTCCGCTTCAGATTTCCATGTCCCAGTTGTGGTTGGGGCTGTGGAGACAGTGAGATATATGGCAGTACATTTAAAACAAAATCAAAAACAAAGTAAAAAAAAAAAACAAATACAGTGGTCTCTTGGGCCCTATCTCAGCAGAGAAATTAGCCATGTTGTGATGTGATTTGAACATATGGCTAATTTCTCAGTGTTGGTAGAGACCGGGTTTTTGATAGGCACCTGCATGCTCCCTTTGGTGCTACGTTCTTTTGCCTCCTTCAGGGTCATCATCTCTGCAGAGACCTGCCTCAGCTCCCTCTGCAGAGCCACTGCAGGTCTCACAGCATTGTTGGTGTCCCTGTGCATCCTCAGGATGTGAATGAAGCTGTCACATACTGGGAAGCTGTTCTGGCTGGTCAGATGGTGCTTGGCTGGTCGTCCTGCCGTGGTGGAGCTGGAGCATTGACTTTGCAGTTCAGCTTCAAGGCTGCCATGGTTTGGGCTGGGGTAGTGCTCTAACTTCTGACTGTTACAGCATGGTCACTGTTTACATTCAGCTAAAGCTGCAGAAAATTATCTGCTTTAACCTCTTGTTTTCAATTCTCCCACTTAACAAAATTTTCACTTGTAAGCTGTAATACGATCTTTTTGAGGAGGCTCTGTTTAACAGTAGCAGAGAGAGAAAGCACCTGTGCTGAAATCTGTGTATCAGACATTTTGTGGGCCTGTGAGGAAAAAAAAAGAGTATTTTTCTTGCCTTTATTGTTTTGGATAACTGCCCTGAAACAGCTAGGGCTTGGCTGGAAAAGTGCTTCTAACCAATGAAAGTGTCTTCAGAGGTTCTCTGAAAAAATCTTTCTGCAGGACAAAAATCGGAAAAATTATGCTTTCCATCTGCTTGCATGCTGAGTGCCCTGAACAAAGTATTTGGTGCCAGAGCATGTCATGCCCAGTAACGCCATGCTCTGACTTTGTGCCTTTTGGTACCAAGTGTGCAGTAAAAAGCATAATGAATAAGGAAGAGTGTTTAAGAGCTGCAAAGAGCACTGCAGCTCCTTGGGTAGCTGGTCAGTTAGTCTCTGAGTACAGGAATCTGGATACAGTGGCAGTGCAAATGGGAGCCATCACACCCACACAACGAAATTGAAACAATTGTGTGCTCCTATGTAGTTCCCTGCAGTCTTGTGAAATTGTAAAAAAATAATAATAAGGTATTGGAGTTAAAAACTGTGAATGGTGCAAGCGCTCACTTCCGGGTCCTGGTGCGTGTGATCATGCTGCATTTCCCAGGTCCTGTAATATGCATGTCATTTTTGGTGGATTTTTTTCTTCTTTTCTTCTTTTTTTTCACCTTTCAGTGAGATTTATTCAGATCTGGTTGTGTGGTAGGAATTACCAGCCAACAGGTTGCTGATGGAGTAGGCTGTATTTGCCTCCCAACCTTCTGAAATGTCTCCATTTGGGTGAACTACCTGTTTTATGCCTAAAGATAGGGAACAGTCTCTCACAGTGACCTCTGAGGGGTTGGCAGGACAGTACTGACAGTAGAGGCATAACCCTATCTCCAGCCTAGGGATGCTCAGTTGCCACATCCCCGTTGGTGCTTCACTTGCAGAGCTGCCCCTCTGTCAGGGGCAGGCTGGGGTGAGCACAGGGATGTTTTCTCATTGCTCAGGTGCAGAGTGGTGTTTATACTGAGCTTGGGTTTGCAGCTGAAGGACAGATGCTCTGCAGTGAGGTAATCCTTTCAACAATGCTGTTGGAGCAAATCTGAATGAACGTGGTGTGTGTTTGTATCCTCCCTTGTTTGGGTAGTCTGAGTCTGGTTGTACCATGCCTTGGAATGCCAGATTGCTGTGCCATGTCTGCTAGCTGAGTGGTCCCATGGGACGTTTCGGGGCATTTTCAGTCTGTGCTGAGAAAACTGGACCACACTGGCTGGGCAGTCCAAAAGAAATTTTGGGAAGGGCTGGGAAATCAGCATTCCAGCAGGACTAACTGAATCTGTCAGGCCTGGCAATGATGAGATGAGGTCAAGGGAGGTCTGGCCTTGGAAATACTGCCCAAACACCTATCAAAAGCTGCCTTTGGCTGAGTGTGGAAGGATTTTAAGTGAGCAGTTGGACTGCTGCTCAGGTCAGGTCCTTGAACAGACATCAATCTCATGCTACATGTTAGGCAAGCTGTGAGGAGGTGGTTAACAGTGAAAGCAAACACTGTCCTTACAGCACAGGATACAGACTGAGTCACACTGGGTAATAGGAAAAATCTGCTGATCTGCCTGCATCATTCTCCTTACAGCATTATTAAAAATTATGCACTGTAAGTTATTTACTCATTAATTTTCTTGGGCCCAATGCCTCATTTTCAGCAAAGACATGTTGGAGTTGAAAGGAAACATGGTGGGGTGATAAAAATCATTGTGTGTGGCAGGGCTAATGTGAAGTACAGGTTATGGCTACATTCTTCTCTCTGCTGCTGTTCACCAGTTAATTGCTCATTACTGCCCTGTGTGGTTGGTACCTTTGCTACCCCTGGTATCTGTGACTCAGAAGGGCTGCCTGGGTGCTTCTGCCACCCCCGTGGGTTTGGATGCATCAGTCAAGGCCTGGCAGTGTCATGGCAGTGGTGTTCTCCTGCCACCACCAGCGTCCTTGGGGCAGTGGGTGTCCACCTGCCCCGTGGAATTGGAGGGGACTGTTCTGTGAGGACCTTGTGAGAGACATTTGATGTGTGCAAAGCTGAGCCCTTTAAATCTTGGTGCCCTAGTTAATGGAGATTTAGTCCTTCCAACCTGTCACAGTCCATCTCATGTTTCCCCCTCTTTCCTTTTAGTTAGAGGATTAAAATTGTCACATTGAGCTTAAAGGGGATTGTAATGCTCCGTATTTTTCTTCTGCTTTTGCCCAATATCTCCTAAGAGACATCATAAAGAATGGCCAAGAATGGATAAACAGGTATTAACACCACTACAAGTGCTGAAGAAAAGGTGAGAAAACTCTCCCTGCCCTGTGGTGCCTGCATTGTTGCAGGGTCTGTGCAGGATGCTGGTGACCTCCTGAGCTGTGCCTGCTCCTCACAGTCTGTATCTGCAGATTGCCTGGAGGCAGGAGCAGGGACCTGGGCACTCAGCTGGGCAGGACCAGCAGCTGCAGGAGGGGAGAGTGGTGATGGGAACTGGGTGTAGGAGGGGATTCCCTTCTTCTTATTATTCTGTGCCTCCTGTACCATAGGAGCCATTCAAGGCTCCCCAGTTCACCAGTGTACAAGAGGAACTTGCTCCTGCCAGTGGGCTGCATGTTCAGAAAACCCAGTACACAGTTCCTCCAGCTTGGCTTCAGCAGAATCCAAGACCTAAACTTTAAATGAAGTATCTTGAGCTGTATTTTGGGGGGTCAGGAGGGGAGTGGTGTAGGTGGGTGGTGCTGTTCACCATGGAAGAATATGTGAAAGTGTTACAAAATAGAAATGCAGCGTGACCATTTGGATTCCCTTGTTCATGTAGCAGTGTGTCTAAGAACTTAGGAACTAATGCTGCACATGATATTTATTAAATATCCAGGAATTTGCTAAACTAAGTCTTCTGACAGATTCATAAAGACAAAGTAAATTTTGAGTATCCACAATACATCATCAGTTTTCTTGCCCAGCTTTCTGTTTCTGCTTTTATAATTCTGCTAGAAATCACTCACTGCTATGTTGAATTTGCTGGCCCTGTGTGGAGCTTAAAGTGTGGTCTTCACCATTTTCTGTGGCAAGGACAGCCATGAAGCATGTTGCCAGAAAGTTATTTTGAATCGTGAGAGACAATTTGTATCTTTCTGGTCTCGAGTAGGTGAGTTGAATTTGAATGGAAAATATTTCCATGGATATCAGACTTTGCTTTAAATTTTCTGTTCAATATTTTTCTTCCCAAGATAAATTCCCATATCACTGTGCCATATCTGATAGGGGTAAATGTAGGTGCATTGTGATCATGCCTGTCAGCTGGGAGCCATTTGAGTCAAATGCTGCTTATTCTGGGGTGGGCTCACCATTTGTGCAATGCAGAGATCAGATTTGCACTGGGTTGCAATGGGAGTGACTCCAGCCATTATCTGGAACTTGGCATTATCTATTATCTGGAACAGCCATTATCTATCCTGTTTGGCAGGAGCTGGGTGAGGGTTGAGAGTGTGCTGAGGGTTCAGGTGCAAAAGGAGAGATGTGGGGAGAAGCAGTTCTCCATGAAAACTCCTTTTCCCTGCCCTAGGTGTAACTCTGTGTACCAGGGGTGTGCACAGCTCATGGCTGGATGTGCATCTCTGTACCAGGTTCTTTCTGTATGTGAGGGACATGTTCCCTTCCGTGAAGGGAGAGTGAAATAGGGAGATCAGTTGAATAATAAACCATTAGGGGCTGCCACAAGCCTGCTTGGAGTTACCAGTTGCCTTGCTATCCTTCCTCGAGCAATTTGCATGTAAGAGTTGCATGAGATCTCCTATTTGTCTTGCTCCTCTCCAAGACCTCACACAAGGCCTGTACTGCTGGGTGTTTCCTGTTTATCTGCAAATCTCTTTGGCTATCCAGACTGCAGTCTCTTTTATGCAAGTGTGAACAGAAAAGACAGCTTCTGTCCTGGAGTTTATAACCTCTGTACATAAGTGAGATAAAGAGTTGGGGATAGGAAGCATGCTTTCCCCCATTCCCCTGATGGAGAGCTGAGATGAAGCCTTGAGCTCTGCTGAAACAAAGCATTATTCAGAACTGCCAACCTCTGGTTATTAACTCTGATGAAAATAGCAGTGAAGCCAAGAGAGCTTGGATATTAATTGTGTACCAACATATATTCAATGTATTTGCTACTGGATTCCAGTTACTACCCAAGGGACAACTAACACTCTCTCCTGTGGTAGCTCCTATTGTAACTGGCCATCCCTCATTACATTTTACATTGATTATATATTTGGACCACCTCCCCACCCCTCGTAATTTCTATGACCATTGATCAGTTGGCCACCTAAAACCACTTTGGCACGTATTGTATGTAACCTGAGTGGGCTGGGACACCTTGGGGGAAACAAATTTGGCTTGTGGCTGGAGGGAATGTCTTGGGAGATCCTCTCTCATGGATCACCTCAGTTACCTCAAATGCCAGCTTGGGTTTTGGCGTGCATTTCTTTCTGCATGTTCATTTTGGGGGAAGAAGCAGCATTTGAGAATAAGCTGCTAGGACAGGAGACAGGTTCCAAAAATCTTCTAAGTGATCTGTAAATGTTAATCATTAAACCTGTTACCACGTAGGAACGTGACTTCTGATAATGATTAAGTGCTTTGCCATGCTGTACTGGAGTAAATTTCAGGGTGTTTGCTGAGCTCTGGGAGCTGCACTTCAGCTTCTTCCACCTCAGCCCAGCTGCTGAATGAAACACTCCTTAGCTGACTGGGGTGATGAACAGCAGGGCTCCTTGGGGCTGATAGTGCTTCTTCATTCTCAGTTCTGCTTTTGAAGACTTAGCTCTCAACTTAATCAGGGTAAAGTGAGGTTCCCCATGTTGCATTGTTTTCAATGCCAAATGACATCCTCAACCAGGTGCTTAAACCAGTATTCTGTGTATTTTGCTCTTCTGACTGGAAAATATACTGTAAAACTTCTAATCATCCTCTCTGCAGAAAAAAGTGTTTTCATCACGGAGTATTTTCCTGGCATTTGTAGCATGTAGTCATTTATTGTCTTGCTACCCAAAAGCAGGATGAATGCTGAAATGCTGATATGCCTAGCCAGTGGCATGTGGCACAAGTTGTCACGGGCACTTCCATCTGACTGGGCATATGGCCTTTTCCCCACAAGTTATTAATAGTTGAATGCAAGTACAGCAACACTTTTGTAGGAGCAGAATTTTCCAAGGGTGAATTTAGCTGGTTGTTCTCATTTTCCTTCAAATAGGAGTCTGAATGTCAGGCATCCACTGCTACCACTGCAGACCCAACTTTGTGCTGAGGAGGGCTACTTGGCTACTTCAGGCTCCAGCAGTCTGGACAACATCAGCTGGGAGATGAAAAGTTACAAGTGGATGGCCAGGCTTTTACCACCATTATTCTGGCAAGTGATATTGAGTAATATTGCCAATAATTCTGTAATGCAGGCAGGGAAAACTTGGCAGTGTAAGTGTGGGGCCCCGGAGTACAGCCTGTACCTGGGCTGGGTAACCCACTCTGTGCAGCATGCTGCAGAGCACCTCTCCTGATCAGAGGGGTGAGGAGTAATGTTTCTTGGTCAGCAGCAATATGCCACCTTGGGAAAGCTCCTAACAAGCACAAGGAACTCAACATCCTTCAGTAAGTCTGTCCTGTTTGACACAGACTTGCTATAGCTTCTTGAATATCTCCACATGGTGCTATTGGAGTACTGGGAGTGGGACAGAATTGCTTCTGCAGAATTGGTTTTTCAGAATGGCTCTGCACTGTAAGCAGAAATGGGCTCTCTGGACTTACTTGAGGAGAAAAGATGGCCAAAACAGACCAAAACCTGATGATGTAAAAGAAATATCTTTGCTCCTGAAAAGGGTGAATAAAAAAATTCCCACCTGTTTGGTAGTACCATTCAGGCTCCCTATAGGCTGTGCTTCCAGAAGAGCTGTGTGCAATTCTCCTGCCAGTTCAGTACCTCCAGTGTTACTAAAGAGTCTGTGGAAAACAACTGCATGGGAATGTCTTCGATGTTAGAGGGCACCTCAGCTACCTTTTCTCAGGAAAGACACCAAGGCTGGCAAGGAGGAAGGTATTTATAGTGTGCTTTAGTAAGTGGTGACCTAAAAGAACTTGTCACTGGGCATTTCTCAAAAACATGTTTTTAAAAAATTCTATTAGCTTTAATGAAATTGATTTGGTACATTTCTGAGAGTGTGATTGTGTGATAGCAATATTCTCCTTGATTTGCTGAACTGGCTTATCTGAATTGGAGGAGCTTGCTTGGTGCTTCCTTGAGATGAGATGAGAAAGGTATATGAAGAAATGTGGAGTGCAAGGACTTTTTTGTCTTTATTGTGTTCTCCTAGTACAGAGAAAGTGTGGAAGTATTAAAACATATTTAGAACAATTTTAATAAATTTAAAATATTTTAATACTCACTGAAATGTAGACTTTTAATATTGCTTTAAAATAACTGCAGCCTCCCTGCAGATGCTGACTGCCTCCTGCTGAAATGGCCCCATGGCTCCTGGGGCTTCTGGCTTGCTTTGGGAGGTACAGAACCATCTGATAGCTCTTCCTTTCCCCTGTCCCATTGAATAGGTTGCCAATATAAAATGCAGTAAGCACCATGCTATGGTTTTAATCTATATTGAGCCAGATTGGAACCAGTGTCTGGAAGCAGCAGGAAAGATTATCTAAGGATGCTGGGACTGCAGAGTAGAATTCAATGTGACTGGGCTGGAGCTGGCTGCCCTTTAAAGATGTGTGGTTTGGGAGGAGAGGACTGCTGTTAGAGAGGCCTGCCTGCTCCTTCAGAGGTAATTTAACAGTCTGCCTTCCATTCAGGCAAGGGAAATGCTATCAGTGGATTTTTTCCTATTGTATTAAATGACCTGTCTGTATGTCATGGCCTAATTGTGTTACCCCTGAGAGCAGTGGAGAGAGGATGATTTTCCTTGAAAGTTTTCTTTGCTGCATTGGAAGGGACTACTCCCATCTGATTCAGCTGCCTGGCAGACAGATTTCTCTCTGCTGGTCAATAAACAGAAACTGCAGTTTTATGCACCAGAAGCTGGGGTACTGGCTGCCATAGTTATGACTTAATTACCAGTGTCAGATTAGTTAGGGCTTGGATATTGCATCAAGCTAAGGATCTATCTGCTAGAGATGTACACGTTGAAAGTAAATCCATATATCTACATTAAACAGATTTGTAGTGGCACCTGTTCTGCCCAATGGTTTTTACAGGGAAAACAGGCCACAGACAGTAAGACTGAAACGCTTCAATCGGTACTTTCAGTAATAAACATTTTTTGCATTGACAGGTCATGTGCACTTGACTCTTCAGAAATGTGGTAAGTGTTTAAGCATCTTCTTTTACAGATCAAGAGTCTGAAGGAGGCTCAGAAAGGTTAAAGTCTTGATTTACACTGATTGCTCAGGCTCCATTGACTTTCTCTTTGAATGTCTTTCCCGCTGGGCATTTAACTGACATCCTCTTCCTTAGAGCTTCAGTGCATGTTTAAATAGTCATGGCTCTTCTGCAGGGAAGGCAGGGGTAATAAGGAAAATTGAAGTGCATATACCCTGCTGATGCACAGTGCCAGCATGCTTTGTCCCCCAGGATGATGCCTCTCCTCACTGGGTATCTTTAGAAGGCAGCACTGAGAGTGCCCAGGTCTCCGTTTGCAAGTGGGACACCTCGCGGTGCTGTGAGGTGAAGGCCTTGTAATGAGTGGCTCAAATGAGGCACACAGGAATGAGTTGTCCAGGAATGGTTTATTGGCTCCTGCCTGGAAGAAGGAAGAGTGTCACTGTGATTTGTGCTTTCCTAGCGATGCAATTGAATTTTGTGCTTGAACTTGGTTCCTGGTTTAGACAAATCCCTCATGTGAAACGCACAGTTTGCACAGGGTTCTTAATTAGAAGAATTAATCATAAACATGGGCATCTTTCTCTTGTTATTATGGCAGAGGATAGAGATTAATCACATCCTCAGAAATTCCTCAGAAATGTGTCTGTTGTTTACTATTTCTATGAAACTGGCAATCCTTGATGTCTGCAGAAAGATGAGGTTCCTTATGATATTACTGTGCTGCCATTATTATCCTTTTAATTAGTTACTGAACTAGTGACTTTTGAGTTGAGGTAGTTCCACAAAGCTTGCTATCTACTGATCAGCAAATGCTTAAAACTTGCATATTCAAACAGATTTAGATCTGCAGAGATAAATGGGGAAAAACATGGCATGTTTAAATTTTTAGCAGCAGCCCTATCATAAAACATCTGCATTCTCTTCTCCCATATTGCCACTAGAAAGGAGGGGATTGAGTGCAAGAAAATAATTTGCTATGATAATTTCAAAATTAACATCTTGGTTTGGGGTACATCTTTCACCCTGCTTTTTCTCTCTGCCCTCCCTCAGGTGGCCAAGGCACGCCATTTTGGAAGCATTCAAAGAAGAGAAAGTTCATTGCCTGTGCAAAGTTCAAGAATTAGAGGTTAAAAATGGCTCATTAGGTTCTTCTGTGGGAAACCTAGCTTCCAGCACCAGGGATTAATTGCTTACCCTCAGGTTTTGAAGGGTCTGTGGCTTTTGCAGAGAATAAAGCAAGAACATCTTGTAGGCTGCAAAGCACATCAGCCTTACTTGAAATCTTTGCCGGGGTGCAGCAGGGCCCTCCTGCTAAGCTATTTCTAGTTTATGAGCTAGCTATTATTTCTAGCTACTGGTCTACAGAATTTATTTTGGTGGATTTTTTAGCCAATAACCCCCATTTATCTCCTTGGGAAAATTTTCTTTTAGCTGGTTTGTGTCCTTTCATCCCCTCCAGATGGATATCACGGTATTAACAGATGGCTAAGGAGAAACGTTTCCTTCTCTGACTAAAAAGGAAGTGAACGTATGGAAGCTGTCTCAGACATGAGTTTTGAGCTCTCTTCTAACTTGGCAAAGACTTTGCCCTCTACCCTGGAGCCTGGAGGAGCAACACCAGTGTGGCAGAGGCAGATGGGGAAGCCCAGAGAGGCGTCTTATAGGGAGAAGGGAGTAAGTGTGTTTTGAGAAGGCCAGTGTTGTAGCAGGTGGGCTCACTTGTACTGTACTGGGCCAAATTCCACTCTGGCTCTCACAGTATGTCAAAGCTGGTATTTTCAGCTGCTTCTGTCCTTTAAGCATCAAAGCTAGGTCATCTGGTGGTGTTACTGGAGAGGAGACAAATATTTGTCCCTGTGTTTAATGAAGACCTGCTCTTCAGTGGCTGCTTTGCTGGAAGCAGTTAAATAAATAAAACACTGTGGATTTTAGACTAGCAAGGTCTTTTGGGTGAAGGACTACATCTGGAAGTAGATGTTTGATGAAGTAGTTGATGAAGCCATTTTGTGCTTTGCAGTTTTCCCTTTAAGCTGAGATGGAAAGGGAGTGTTAATCATTTCTCAAGGGCGCTGCAAGACATGACTGCAGTCTTGTGAACATCATTGATTGTGTCCTTCAAAAGATCACAAATGGCAGAAGGGGTAGACAGCTGTGGTGGCTTGCTGGAAGAAGTGAGAATATTTGATTTGAGAGCCTGCAGGCAATTATTACTGCTCCCCTTGCTCTGAAAAGGCACCAATCTTATATTTTGCTCTGCAGGGTTACAATGAGCAACTATGCCATTCCACCAGATTTTGTCAGCTGCTGGCATCGACACTGCTTGGGAGGTCGGGAAATGCAGGAGAAACTAGTCTTACCAAGACATCCCTCCATCTGTCTGCAAAAAGTGCCTGTATTTCCTTGTCCCTGGGTACTGCCTACTCTTTGGGCTGTGAGAGAGGCAGAGGCTGAGTCAGTACAGTCCTATACCTGCAGGAGATATGGCCCCTGCTGGGTCTAGAGACAGGTCATCTCCCAGTAGCTGGGCTGAGCAAAGACACTTAGGGATGTTAATTGTATTTGGAAGGAGCGTAGGGGGAAACAGGAGAACAAAAGCCACGTTATCTCCACCGGATGCTGGCTATGGTCCCTGAGGAAAACTATTTTTGCTGTTGCCATGATGTTGTTCCCAAGGTTAAAGCACTTGGGTGGAGGTGGAAACACCATTCTAGTAATGTTTTGTTTCAGGTGGGTTGACTGCTAAAAAAATTCCTGTTTTTAGCCTGGTGTGAACTGGGGGGGGTATGAGAGGGATGATGTCTGTTACTTGCCTGATAACAGGAAAGTGTGCAGTGAAGGGTAACATAAAGTCATTATTAACTAAAAGAAGTTGAAGGAGCTCTTCCCCCTCTTGGTTAAAAACTTAGTGCTTCACACAGGTTAATGCACTGCTCTGGGAAGAGATTGAAGGGGTGAAGGTGTGTAGGAAGACAGAGTGTGGGGATAGATGTTCTACATGTGCTTTTCTCACTTGCTCCTTCCCTACAAAATTTATCAGTCACTTGGAAATTGGCTCTGGCAGTATTGCTCTATATATTATAAGAGGAGGAGTCTGTTAAAGGCATATCTGATGGGTGAGGGAGTAAGTGTAGGATCTTTCATCTGTTAAGATGTTACCAGCTTAGAGATGGGGTAGTTGCTGCACCCCAGCTCCAGCTGAGCACTGACTGGAGGACAGGGTGGAAAGATGCTGGCACTAGCAGCTCTCAGTTCAGCTCCAAGGACAGCTGGAGCAGTCTTGCTGGAATATCCTTGCAGTTTGAGCCACTGGGCTGAATATCTCCGTAACTCAGAGAGTTAATATTAACCTGTAGATAGAAAAGTCTGACAGCCTCTGACTCAGAACATCTAAGTGACATGGGATTGGAAGAGCTTGCAGGGGGCCTGGCAGGATGGATAAAGTAAGCTAATTTGGAGGGGAAGTATTTTGCAAGTAGCAAGGTAGGACCAGCTTTGTTTCCTTGTGCTTTTGCCCCCTGCTCTAGACTGCAGAGAACAGCAGCTATTTGACATCTCTGTAGACCTTCCTTACCTTCAGATGAGGAAAAAAAGGGACAATACTTTTTTAGGAAACCAAAGGTACAGCTACATTCACAGCTTCTGAACTGAGTTGTCTGGGAGATTTGTACATGTTATATGTGTGGGTATATACTGAAAGCCTTGGGGTTCTTATTGCAGAGACCTTTTTCAGCACAGAGGATTTTTATCATCTTTGTACTTCTTTTCCTGTTTTGTTCAAAGTAGTAATTCAGATCTATTGTTTTTCCTACTCTTTGAGTGGTACAAACGAAATACTGGCAAGCCATTTGGACACCTGAGCAAAAGCACTGGAGATCAGAATGCCTCCCTGTATTTACCAAAAGAATTGACATACTTACCTAATAAGATGCCAAATCTGATCAGTTTGGCTGATACATTTCCATCCCCATCAAGCAGAGGTTTTTCTTGAATACCCTTAGTTTAAAAACCCCAGAGGCATCCTGCAGAAATGGATGATGGAGCAAACAACTCTGGGACCCAGCTGCCTTCATTCCTCTCAAGCTTCACCTGTCTGGGGCACCCATAAACAGGATTTGGGGCATCCAAGAGCCAAGGACAAGCCAAGTTACCCTTCTGCTGTGGGTGGGCTTGCTCAAGATTGGATCACTAACACATATATCCTTTGATAAAGTTGCCAATAGCTTGCAGTGGGTAGACCCCTTTTTAGCTGGAGGTGATCTCTGAGCCCTGCAGCAGAGACCTCACCAGCAAAAACTAGTGAAACGCTTTCAACTCCATGGATTAAAACCATGATAGATTAGCATTTACTTGTGATTGCTATGAGAGTTGTAGTACCTCCACCCATGAGCTTTTAATGGATTTTTTTAGTGTTCCCAAGTTAACCAGCCTCCTTGAGATAGGTATCTTTTCTCTTGACACCTATGAGCGTGTCTTAGACCTGGTACAGTAGGATTTGAGCTGTTGACACTGCTTAATGCAGAGACATAAATTGCTATTGCATTGCCTTCACCACTGTGCATGGTCTGTGTCAATTGCCTCTCTCAAAGGCAGCCATTTCTGAAGCAGTCTTTCTCGTACTACAATTTTGCCTTCAGCGAGGAAAATCACTTTTCTGCAATGAGAAACATGATTTCTTCCCTAATCTGTGACTAAAGATCAGTGAACTTTTGAAAGGTATCTTTCTGCTGTCCTCTAATGAAACGATTCATTTTCTTGTTCTGCATGACTGACAGATACCTATCAATTCCAGGCCTTTAGTGTTACAGTGTGCTGCCTGTGTTTAAGGAATGATTATTCATTTGCAGGAACTGTACCAGGCAGTTACCCTCTGTGAACTGGCATACTGGCATACAGACATGGGTTGTGTGCAGTCCAAGTGCATTGGCAAGATAGGTGTGCAAAAATTGCTCCATTTTATGATGGACACACCTCACAAAGGTTTGATGGTGGGATACAATTTTCTGTTGTTTAACTTCACTGGTTTCTAGTGAAGTGTGCTGCTAAGCTCTTCTGCTCCACCAGCTTAGGGCATTGGTTGCTAAAGTGACAGCCTTCCAAAATTACCCAAATGTACCAAGTGTTTGACTCTTAAAAAATATAGAAGAAATCTTCTGGCAAAATAATATATTTTTTTCTGCTTCTGGGAGGGTTCTCCTGTGGGTAGCCTTGATTCTGAACATGACTACAGTTAGTTATATTTGAGGAGTAAATAGCTGTCAGTCAACATTTTTGTCTTTTTCACAATCTTTGGAGTAGCCTGTAAATGGTATACTGAAAATCAAGCTGTTGTCCAAGCTGTGTGTTGATATGGCAGGCCTGGAAAACAGTCTTATGATAGTTATTTTAAGGATTCTGTAGATCACTTACCAGACCCTGAAGTAAACTCTAGCCTTGAAGGAAATGTTTGCTTTACATTATTTGTGCTGGTCTTGTAAGCTGCTTTTGGCTTGAGCTGTTTGAAGAAGCTGAATGTGGATGCTCCTAAGAATCTGATGGGTGTTCTGAGAAAAATTAATCACAAGAGGTCCCCAAGAGGCAAGAAGTGATGTGGTGCTGATCAGCGTGGGTAGGAAGCAACACCATGCTGGGTGCAGGCGTCAGGAATGGCTTTGGTGAATGAAGTGGGCAGAGCCCTGCAGTCGCGGTGGGGCTGAGGCAGGAGCTGAGCATCTCCTCTCAGCACCCTGCTCCCAGGCAGGAGGCTCTGCCACATGCACAGCACACTGTCAGGTTTCCTTCTCACATATCTGGGAACTGGCTCTGTGTGCATGATAAGGACTGAGCTTTAAAAAACCCAAAAGCAACAAAACAAGCTAAAAAGTACTGTGGTATTGCTATGGTAACAAACATCTAGAAATGCAGGCAGATCTCTGTATTAACTGTAGGCTTGGGCTTTATAGCCTGTGCCCTGGTGGTTGCATATGCAATCAGAGACAGAAATGTGCTGTAAAGGGAAACAGCAGGAGGTTTATGGCAGCCTGGGATCTTTCCAAATATGAGACCTACTGCTCCCTCTGCTTGTGGCAGGCTAGGAGCAGTTGCAGGCTGTTGGTGTGTGTCTGTCACTGCCTGTTTGCTGCCTGTCCAGGCAATGAGAGATAAGCAGCCAAATTCATTCTGCAGCACTGGAATATCCTGCAGTTTGAGTTTAAGAATAGCTTGGGTCCTTCATCAGACATTTGAAGGGCTTAGACTCATTGAAGGAAATGGGCATCATTTGCTGCTTCCAGCAGGGCATTCAGTGGCAAGCCTGGGAGAAGGCAAAGGGAGTTCATCTTCTTGCCTGGTATGGTGCTTATTTCTGTGTGCAGTAGGGTGTTACTTTGTTTTCATTCTTGTTTTCCATTTTTCCACTGTTTTGGGCAGTGTTAAAATCCTACTAGAGGGAAGGTATCAGTAGCAGAGCACATTGAGTTTCTAGCACAGATGGAGCAGGTCCTTCCACAGCATGACTATGGCGTGGGGTTTCTTGGTAGCTTGGATAGCCATTTTCCTCTCCACAAGCATCCACTGGAAAATACTGCAGGGCTGGGCAATAGATCAGGAGAAGAAGGGAAGGAACTTCCAGAATGGCAGTTACAGAGGTGTAGGGGGCCCTGCTGTAACTATAGAGGCTGATGTTAGAAGAGGGAAAGACCTGTCCTGAGAAGACCTGGCTTTGAAGAGGAGAAGACCTAAAAATGACAAAGATGATGAGGGAACTGGAGCATCTCTCTTGTGAGGAAAAACTGAGAGAGCTGGGCCTGCTCAGCCTCTAGAAGAGATGACTGAGAGGGGACCTTTTCAGTCATGAAGGGAGAGTGTCAGAGGGTGGAGCCAGGCTCTGCTCCATGGTGCTGAGCACTAGGACAGGAGGCAATGATGGAAATGGAGGAAATGATGCACCTAAACATGAGGAGGAACTTCTGTCCTCTGTGGGTGACCATACACATGGAACAGGTTGATCAGAGAGGTTGTGGAGTCTTCCTCACTGGAGATATTCAAGAACCAACTGGACACAATCCTGTGCCGTGTGCTCTAGGATGACCCTGCTTGAGCGGGGAGGTTGGACCAGATCACCCACTGTGGTGCCTTCTAACTTTACCCATTCTGTGATTCTGTGAAAATGCTGCCTCTTAAAGAAAAATCTTGTTTCCTACATCTCTCTCAAAGGGTGATCCTGGTAGGATCCTAGCATGTGTAAAGGAAGCTGCCTCTTGGAATGCAAAGATTTCTCTGGCTTAGTGCTGCTCCGGCTCCCTTTGGGACCAAGTTGCAGGCCTGACTACGATTTCAGGCTTCAAATTTTCTAAAGCTACTGTGTGTGAGATATTGGTAGGGCCTTGATCTGGACACTTTTGGCATGCCACTTATTTCTTTTGTACTTTGCACATGATTGCAGGGAAACAGAGGAAGAACTCCAGAGGGTTCAGCCTCCTGCATGAGGGCACACATTGGCATGTAATAATGTGCAGTCCAGTTAAAGCTTTTAGTGGATGTGCATGGTAGAAGTAGCTTTGTATTGACACTTATAATTCAGGATTGCCTTTTTTGCTGAGTGCCTAACTCTATAAACTTAAATATACCTTTTTTATATTGGCCTGGGGAGGAAGGGACAAAAGAGAGAGCTGTAAGCTGAATGAGTGACAGCTATATAAAGAGCTGTACATACTGACAGATCATGAGGAGTCCTTCATCAGTACATGTAACTTAAATATCTTAATTAGGGAGAAAGATTGAAGAATGCTGTCCTGCCAATTGGCTGGATTGTGAGCAGTGAATGCTAGTGGGCATGAGAGCTACTGTTTATGTTCTGGTTGCAGGGATCTCACCTGGCACCTGCCTTTGTGCTAATCAAAAATAAGACTTGAACAGTTCAGTCTGTCTTGTTCAGTACAAGGTGCTCTGCTAAAGAGTGTTGCTCTTTATTGATATTTGGGTGTGTTACTGGTCCAAGCACCTTCAGCACTGGCAGGGAGAAACTGCCTGGAGGGGGTGTGGAGATGAATACACTGCCTGGGTTCCTTTGGTCCACGGTCTTGCCATGGTCAGACATACAGAATATTCTTACATCCAACCAGCTAAGGCAAGAAATGCTTATTCCAGACTGTGATGCAGAATTACAAGCTGATTTCTCTTTCTTATTAACCTTTTGTAATCTAAGGACAGGCCTCCTGCATCTTGTTGCCTACAACAGTCCTTTCAAGTTTTTGTGGGTTTTCAGGGTTTGGAGGGTTTTAAAGTTTATTTTGTGGTGTCTTTGATGTTTGCAACCACAGTTCTGCTTTTGGTTTTATAGGTTTTTTTATTTTTTTAATCTACTTAGAGCAAATCTCTCAGCACATTTCCTTTGTTCATGTTTGTTCATTGCCCATATTTCTTTGTGGAGCCAGAAACACTGAAACTCAACAAGAGCGAGCCAGAAATGTGAAGAATGTCTCAACTTTTTTTTCTGTTTGGGAGAAAATGAGCTGTTTTACAGACTCCATACCTCGAACAAGCTGTTTTGCTTTTAATCTTTACATCATCACCACAACCTTCAGCCAGAAATGTATACGTTATTTGTCTTCTGGGTAATGAAGGCCATTAACAACATAGTTAAAATGATTTCTAAGCCATTTTCCAGAGCAAATAAAAGTTGTAAAAAAAGGAACCTTAGTGTGCTAAGCAGTTTAATTTTTTTCAAAATTCTGAAAGATAGTGGGAAATTAGGTTCTCTGTGAGTACCCCATGTTTGTTTCTCATTGTTTGTATTTTTGTTGTGGCTGAAATTCTGCTGATGTCACTGGCAATTTTACCACTGAATTTAACTAGTAATTTACAGTCACTCAGACTTTTACATTGTGTTCTTCTAAACACAAACAAAGCCTGTGCACTTCATGCAGCTTTGTGTGGAGAGGAGAAGGCAGAACTCAGTGAGCAGTGCTCATCCTCATGAGCAACCCTTTGGGTTTCATGGAACTGTGACAGGTCTGGATGTGTCTATGTTTATTTTTCATTCATATTTAGAAAGGCTGCTGAAGATCTGGGCAAGGGTTTTTGACCAGTGGCTTTTTGAAGCTGTTCTCTTTGGTGAAAGAGGTCTGTGTGGTGGAAAATGCACCTGCCCGGTGCTCCTCAAGGCCATGGGAGGTAAGTGAGGCTGTTGTGTTGCCAGGGTTGTGAGTGGAGGTCACTCAATCCTACTGGTTAAACTCAGCTGTCATACTTCAGAAGAGAATTTTAAAAAAAGCATCTGATGGATCTTGAGAAGGGAAAATTGTCTTCTCGACAGTATTGGTTATACTCACACAACACGCCTTGAGAAGCCAAAGGTTTGGATCACAGCCCCAGCTACCAGAAACAAACCCCCACATTTCTTGCTGTGATCCATACATGAACTTTGAAAAGTGAAATCTTGCTCACAGAGTAGAAAACTACTAAGCTGGTGACTGGGCGAGCTGGGTGGCAAGGAGAGGAGTCTGGTATGTCAGGAGTGCAGTTTTTGGGTGAGAGTGAAGTGGACTTGGTTGCATGAATCTGGGAGCATTTTAAAAATGTAATTCGGACAAAATTTCATTAGTTGAATATTTGGAGAAAAATGCCAGACATAGCTTTTCATAAATGAACTCAAAACCAGCAGCTTCCAAAATCTGTCTTATCAGATTTATGGTTAAGCCAAGCCGAAAGAAACAGGTATAGCCCAAGGTTTCTGCAGTGGTGTTATTGCTGACTGTAAACCATTGAAACATTACTTGATTTGAAAATCAAATTCTGTGTTCTTTACCTTCTGGCCTTTGAATTTCTAGATACCCACCTTTTTCTTTTTTGCAACTATGAGAGCAAAAATCTATCCTATCCGTGGAAACGCTGTGAGTTCTCCTAACAACATAACCCAAGTTGTGTTTTTACACACAAAAAACTCCTTGCGTTGTGTTACCAGATGTTTTTACTATACAGAACGTTGAGCATTGTGTGTGCAGAATCAGATGATGCCCTTTGTATTGGACAGGGATTGATTGAGTAGTGGATTTTAAAGATCCTCACTATTACTGACTTGGTTTTGCTGCAGTTTGCGCCTGCAGAAGGGGCTGTGTGAGGGGCTGCAGCACTTTGTGCATGGGTGGAACTGTATTTCCATGAGCAGTGTTTGTGGCAATATCTGTCCTAGGTGTATTTTTGTGATGCTTTGATGGTTCTGCTCTTCCTTATGTGCCCAGCTCTTTCCTGGTTGACAGTGACTAAATGGCAGAGCCAAGGGGCTGTGGAGGGGGCCTCTATCATTAGTGTGACTGAAGTCTAGAATGACAGAGGATAGCATAACCCAGGTGTTTTTCATATTTGACAGGCGTATATGAGCCCATTGCGTGATTCTTCATTGGTATGCATCCTTGATTAAATTTGCTGTTGGGGAGGTGAATTTAATGCCTTTGCAAATGCAGACCCAAACAGAAGCAGAGTGCAGCTCTGAGGGTTTTGTCACATTGATTGCTAAGTCCTGAAATTGGAGCAATGCAGTAACTGAAAAATGAATCAATTAAAATGGAATATCATTTGGCTTCTAAACAAAATGGCAATGGCCCGATAGTCTCAAATCTTCACGGACGAATAGGCAGAGAGTTTTTCCACTATTAGAAAACCATGTTGCATGCTGCAGGGGCTGAATGCCTAGCAGAGAAGATGTCAGAGTGAAGAAGGTCTTATACAAAGGGTCTCATTTTGTAATAAATCATGGATGTATATGTACCATCGCTATTGTCACTGCAGAAGGAACGTCAGTACTGCCTCATATGAGTAGATCTCATAGCTTCAAGCCTCCA
Organism: Cisticola juncidis; assembly: GCA_013400215.1. Classification (NCBI taxonomy): domain Eukaryota; kingdom Metazoa; phylum Chordata; class Aves; order Passeriformes; family Cisticolidae; genus Cisticola; species Cisticola juncidis. The sequence goes on along the minus strand of VXBR01005532.1, from coordinate 267,784 downwards.
AAATACAAGTTTACATTGTGAGCTGAAGGTCATTTTTGAAATTCTCCAAGAAACCAGGTCATGATTCAGCAGCGACATGAGGAGCTACATTAAGTTACTCTGCTAAATGTCACTTGGTTGTTGGTTTACAGACAATTTGCATTTTCATATTGGACCTGTCTGACTCCCAAACAATACCTCCTGCCTAAAGCCTTTCTCTGTGATGTTCAAAAGCTAATGTGAGGAGGAGCTGTGTGGAGCATTGTGGAAAATTACTCAACTCTGTTCAGGGGTTATCTCCTGGGAAGACAAGGTCTGTGCAGGCTCTGGGGCTGTGGGCCAGCCTCCAGCAGCAGCATTGCTACTGGGCCCAGCTGGCACAAAGGCAGGAAGGGGGGTGGCTCCATCTGCAGGTGCATCTCACCTGCCTGGTGCAGCCCCCTGTGAGAGGTATGGCAGGATGAGTCTGGTGATTAACGTGGGGAGTGAGGAGAGAGTTGGTGCAGAATTGGTTTATATTTAAAATCGTGACTGTTTGAGCAAGACCTGCTAACAAAAACACTTTAGGGAAAAATCTTTCCTTGCTGGAAGACGGGGAGAAATTCCCACCTCCTGCTGTGGGGCTGGTTGTGTCCCTGGTGGGGATGTGAAATGTCCTGACGTGTCCCTTTGTCTTCCTGGCTCGTCTGTGCATCTGCACAGTATTTTTGTGGGAATGTTGGCTAGTTGCAAAACCACACTATTTTATTCTTAATCTTCTAATCTCCATTTAAAGCTTTAACTCTTGAGGATGAATGATTAAAAAGGCACTTTAGCTTCCTTTCTCTAGCCTTAGCAAAAAGCCTTTACAGCATCATCTTGAAGGCAAAGAAAATGAGCCCCAAGCTTAACATAATTAAGTACTTTAATGCTTTGGGTGAGTGGTGCCCGCTTCTCAGTGCCAGCTGTCCTCTGCTCATCTCTTAGGTAACCAGTTCACTGCTTACTCCGTTAGCAGCTTATGAGGCCTGAAGTTGCTTTCTCCTTTTCTGTGAAAATATCTGTGGCGACATCTGTCACTCCAGACAGCTGTGATTCCCTGGGAGGAGAGGATGGAATGTAGGTCACTCGAGTTCAAAGGGAATAGATTAGTACATCAGCAGGGCAGGCACATCCCCAGGTTGTGTCTGTGCAGACAGCGTAGGTGGAGGAGTGGGCAGAGAGGGATGCAGTTTATGTGACTGATGATTTATGAAGACATGGACCCCCTTCATCTCAACTGTCTTGTTGGCTTTTTGGCTGTTACCAGGTGGCCATGGGGGCATCATCTTGATACAGAATGCTGTATGCCAGTCTGTCTTGATACAGGTGCTATAAATCAGGGTTTCGGTAACACCCAAGTGGCCGCTGAGTGTCTAACAGTTAGAAGACAAATAACAGAATATTGTTTCTTTGTCTTGTTTTCCTAGTTCAAAATCACTGGGAAACCAGAGGCATTCTTCACATATTTAAATGTTTATGAAGACAGGGATATTTTTCCAAAAGAAAAAATTCTTCTTCACATAGCACCTTTTATACTCTGAAGGACCCCAAAACACACTTTTAAAGATTATGTAGGTATGACCTTTAGCAGAGCTATATTCCTACATACAGTAAGTAACCTGGATGGCTTTTGCTGAGATTTCCTGTGTGGTACTAAACAGATGTCTGAGTGCAGACAGCTTCATGTCCCTGTGACCCTCTTCTCTGTGCAAAACCTGCATACCTAGAGGCGCCGTGTCCCCAGCTACCTGCTGGGATCTCTTTCTGACAGTGCTGCTGCTTTGCTGTGGGTGCCTGCATGAACAGCCTAGTCCTGTAAGTATTCAAAGGGTGTGCTGTCCTGTCTGTCTTCTCCCTGACACCAGATGTTGTCATGGATATTTATGGATACAGGGAAATGTGCTTGGAAAACAAGTGCTGTTTCAGGGAACAGCAACCCTACAGACATCACACTCCCCTCTTGTGCTGGTAGTCAGCAATTTTGAAAACCATCCACTCACAATTTCTCATGGGGTTTTCCACACTGTTTTTTCTCCTGGAGTGGAATACTACAGCATAAAGGTTTCTATGAGCAAAAGTGGCAGTGTTCATGTTGCACCAAAGTTTGCTGAATAGGGAACAAATGGCATTATTCCAGGGTATGAGATAAAGATTGAACAAACAGAAACCAGATGTATGCAAGTCTGGACATGTGGGCGTTTATACAGAATCAATGTATGTAAATATCATAAATATATTAAACCAAAAAATTATATTGTACAGTTTCATAATAGGCATCTGTGTGCATTAGACTCCAAAATGAAGGAAGGAAAGCACCTTGGCAACTGCATTACCTCATCTGGGTTCTGAATTTCTATGGTTCTGAGCAGCCTCATTTCCTCCGAGCTGTTTGGAATAGAGTGCCCTCAGGCATCTGTCTTGGAAGCCCTTTTTGCTTCTATTGCTTTGCTTTATTCAACACTCCTGAAAACAAAGGACAAGGAGGATACCTTAGGGCATTGTTTCCTCTCCCTCCAGTTATGAGCAATATCTTCCTGCTCTGGGCAACTGGGCCCAAACAGTTTAGGGTCTAACCCTTGTTAACTGCTGAAAGTCTCTTCAGGATTGAACAGCTGGGTCAAAGATGGACATAGTTGACAGAAGTGATCTCCTTATGCTATATGCTATATCTATATATACTGTATCTGCCTTGGCCAGCAGCAGAGCAGGATAAACAGTACCATTGTGCACCTGTCACATGAGAGGTTGTGTAATAAATTCCAGCTTCTCAGGTTATCATTCTACAATGAGTATACATCAGGACTGTATTCAGAGGGGAATCCAAGTTGGCAGTATTTATGCACTGATTGTTAATCTAGGTGGGCATGGGGAGAGGTTAGTTAGTGTGGAAGCCAGTTACTGCATGTGGAAGTAACTTCTTTGCATACAGTGTGGTGCTGAGCTTGTGTAACCAGCACAGCAGCAAGTACCCCCTGCTCCTTGGGGCTGCTGTTTGCAGAATGAATGGCACTGATGTGTGCTGTAGTGCTGGCAGTTGCACACTCTGTGTTGCTTTTGGCTGTCCTCCAGTTGTCACCCCATGCTGCATTGCATATCCTTGAGAGCTGGGCAAAATGATCCAGCCATGCTTCCTGGAAGCACCTCTTCCCTCCTGCAGACAAGGACATGCAGGATCTGGATGAAATATTACGGGAAGGATGCTTCTCCACAAAGACACCAAAGAGATGGCTAAGTAGGATCATTAGGCAGAGGCCACATGGCTGCCTCAAAAGCAGGACTGCAAGTCCTTACACATGAAAGCTAGGAGTTGGGAATGTAGTAGGGCAGGCACCACCCTTCTGTGTGCTGAGGAGCTGGATGAGGGTATCAGAGAACCACTGCTCATGATAGAGGCAGTAATTTAATTACTCAAGGGGAGTTTTTTTGCTGCTCTCCCTGTAAACTTCACACACACTGTTTTGCTCTCTTGTGTTGCTTTCTTCCCTTAAACTGCCCAAAAGACCAGCTGTCAAACCATGGCAAGTCTGCTTGAAGATTAGTGACCAAATCTTGTCCATCAACACACTGTTGTGACCTGTAGGTCAGCAACATCATGTTTCTAAATTCTTCACACCAACAAGCCATGTCTGCTTGTGGCAGACATCATAGTTAGCCTGTTCACCTAATCCATGCTGTAGGCAGTAACATGGAATACATTGTGCCATCTTCTGCATCTCTTGGAGGAGGGTCTGAAAGCTGAATCCAAAAATTGCCAGTTGTGGGGAGAACATTGCTGTGGAAACAGAACACAGAAATGTAGTTGTTTCTCCTTTCTTATCTTGTGCAGAATTTTCACCTTTGTGGGTCAGATTCTTGAGGACACTTTCCTTGTCAACAACTCCATGTCTGGTAAAACTGTGAGGGATGAAATGAAGAACAAAATAGAAAATACTTGGTGAAATGGTGTGACTTTCTAATCATGAGGCAGGCATAGAGAGAAAGGGCTTCTCAGGGCAAAACCAGAAGAGAGTTGAGATGCAAGTCTTGCAGAGCTGACAGGGAATTGCCTCTGCATGCACAGAACACAATAAATGCCCAGAGACTATGGAAAAGAATAGAGAGGTGGAGAGGCACTTTGGGCAAGCATCAGTACTGGAAAGCAAACCCCAGCAGACAACCTCTGTTTCTCACTTTTGCCATCCCATGGCAACTACAGCTCTGTCCCAGGGCCTGGAGAAGCCATGTGAGCTGGTGACCATGGGCTCTTGTCAGAGGGTGTTGGAAATAGCCCCTGCTGGGCATCCACTGCTGGTCTCCAGTTTGGAACTGGCAGCAGGCCTCAAGATTGCCCAGTGTGAATGGCAGTAGAAATTCTTTTGGTAGCCAGTTAGGTGCCATGGGAGTTGATCAAGTTGCTTTACTCTTTCCATTGTGTTGCTCCAGTTTATGCAAGCTACAAATGAAACATTCAAATTGGTCTCTGGGCTCTGCTGTGAGCACTTGCACTTCTCAAAGAACGGTGATGGTTCTATTTAACTGTGGTAATTTTTGTGGTAAAATTTCATACTAGAAGTTCCATAAGTGCATGGTTCCCAAACCACATTTAAAATGCTTTACACAGTTTAACAAAGCATGAATAAAATAAGCCCTGTACTGTCAGGCACAGGCTTTTGTCTCTGAGGACTAGGAACAGTTTTTTTGAGAACTGTACAGCTATTTCATGAGACATAACAAAAGCCACGTGTGCACTGGGATTCCTAGTGCGGACTGGAAATGCAACACACCCTCTAAAGCAAATGCTTTTGGCAACAGCCATTTAGCTCATGTGATGTTTCAGGTTCAGTCCATAGAGAGTAGCTTGCTCTTTCAGAATTTTTGGGAACTGCTGCAGCTCTCAGTCCTGCCCTGTGATATGTGCCAGCTGTAGCCCATCCGTTTGCCAGTGTATGGGTTACAGAGCTGAGCAGCACCTGTGTCTGTAGCATCCCCAAGCTGTGCTGTGCTTCCCAGTATCTCACTGCTGGTGCTTCTGCTGTGCTGGCTTGTCCTCTCTGGGACTTGTCTTCAGGCCACTGGGACAGTGTGTGGAGCATGTGGAGTGAGCCTGCAGAGAAATGTCACACCAGGCAGGTCTCAACAGCACCAGTGGGGTTTGCAGAGGTCAACTGGCTCTTACCTTTGTTCTGAGAGATGAGAATTTGCATAGCCAGCAAGTCTGTATCTCAGTATGGTGGGTTGATATGGGCATTAAACCAGTTCAGAGGCATCTGTAGGGGGGAGTTGGATGTGCAGAGCTGGCTGGTAGGGAGGTGCTGGCAGGATTGGGGGACATGGCAGTGACAGTGAGTGAGGCTGTGGTAGCAGGGTGAATTGAAGGGGGGCCTCAAGAGGGAAGAAGGTTTGGTGAAGTTGTTACTCCCTGGATTGCTTTGTGACATATTGGTCAATTAGACCTTCCTGGTCAGTTAGGTCTTCCATGCAAATACACTTAGTGAGGATGGCTTGGAATTGAAGCTTTTCACTTCTGGGGTTTGACAGAGCTGAGGCAAGTGTGAAAATGAGCTTAAAACAAAGGAGAAGCATGGCACCCCCTGCTCCATTTGTTGTACTGGCACTAAACGCTTGTAAGAATTGCAAGAGCTGCAAAGTAAATGTCCTGTCACATAAAACTGCTGCTGGACTAATTTCACAGTAACTGTAAGATGATGAGTTGCACTTACCTTTGAGAGTTTTACATACCTTACTCTAATTAAGTAGTGATTCCTCATGACCCCTGGAGTATTGTTATTCTTTTCAAATTTGGCCAAGCCTGCTGTTAAAAAAATGTACCTTGGGACCCTGAATTCCCTAGCTGTGGTTTTAGTGGCTGTTAGCATGATGTGGCAGCTGGTGTGCCTGTGTCTGATGGCAGACTATGACAGTGCACAGAGATGAATGGCACTGTCTCTATTATAGTCTTGCTATTTCACGAGGAATCAGGCCTAGAGGAATACCCCTGTGTTAGTTGAGAAATGAGGATCTCAAGTTTTCATAGACATGTATAGCATTAATTCCTTTTCCTTAATCCCTTGCTTACAAAGTTAATTTTGCTATTTAAATAGTTTTTGGTCTCCTGAACCATGTCAAAACACAAATCAGAACATGCTTTCAACAGGAGAAGAGCACCTGAGTCCATTCTGTCACTGAAAGGAAAAATCATATGTGAAAATGAGAAATGGTGAAACCAGATTAGAAGGTTTACAGTATTTCCTGAAATTTTGATATGTGGATTTTTTTGGAGGTCTCAGCAATGTTTGGGACAAAACCTAATTTGTGCAAACTGTTTGCTAATCCCTAGTCTAGACACTCACATTTCCAGTGCGTATTCATCTATATTTTTGCTTTCATATAACTTTTTTTTTCTTTGATCTATTAGAGAGCATCAGTCATAAGGAACTGGGCTCTTCTGCTCCCCTAACTCATGCTTGTAGTTCCAGCCCTAAGCATGGGTGTACAGGGTGTATAACTACATAAAGGACCTAGGGATATGAACTGTCCTGGTGGCAGGGTAAAAGTCTTGACTGCACTCAGCTGTATATAGTGTGCCTTTAATATACTGAAGCTAATATCTGCTTATATTGACTTCTTCCTGAAGTGAGAGGTGTTAAGGTGCAGAGACAGGAAGAGGTGGGTAGACATTAGTCTGCCCTTCTCACAGGGTTTGGCAGGGTTTCATAGAGAACCTGTACTGTTCCTGTCAAGTATCATTTGACTTCAACAGCAATAAACGTCCTGTGGTGCAACATCTACGTTCTAGGAATATCATCTGTTAAAGCAAGTCAGTCCTTAAGGATAAGCTTTATATTTGCTTTGTCAGGCTAGTTCATAGCTGTCAAGGCTCCACTCAGGATTGTTTTTGCTCTGCTTTTTTAATCTGACTTTGCTGTCGTGCGGTTTGTAATGAGCTGTAATGTCTAGGGCTTTGCTGAGGAGTTGCTACCGTGCTGTCTCTGCCATGTTTCGTGTCAGCACAGACTTGGTGAACTGTAAAGGTCTGCAGTGCCCTTGCCGAATTGCTTTTACTGTTTTCAGATATATTTTCCATGTGTTGAGATAATTTTGAATTTAATCCTGTTAGCCAATGAGTCTGACATTTTTTCTGGATTTCCTATGGATTTGACAAATATACTGTGTCTGAATAGAGGTATTTATGAAAATACTGGATAGTGCTGGATCCAGAACAAACCCCTAAGATGTGCTCTTACCCCTCTGCTCTGACAGTGAATAATTATGCTCTGCCAGTAGCTTTCCAACCAGTTTCACCCATTCTGCAGTAGTTTCACACAGATTATTATTTTTCTAGCTTGCTAACGACAGCCCCTACTAAAAACATTACCAAAGTCATGCTGTATCTGTCTCCTGCTTCTCCATACCCTTGAGCCTGATTACTCCATCACAAAAGAAAATTAGATTGGTCTGACATGACTTGGTCTTGACAAATCTCAGTTAGCTCCTATTTATTACCTTGTTATCTTCTTGGTGCTCACAGATGGATGTTTGGTTACTTGTTGATTATCTATTGATTTGCTGCCTTTCTGGAAGCTGAAGCCAGGCCCTCCTAGCTATCATCCTCTGAATCCTCCCTTTTCCTGTTTGAAGAGAGCACAAAGAGATGCTGTCTGAGATAAAACTGCATGTGGGACTTAACTCTTAACTGACAATAATTCCCCAGTGCTCTTTTACCACTTTTTGATGTGGAAGTAATGTGGGAACCATGGTATCTAGAAGAATTACCCCTGATAGTTCAAATTGAAATATGTTGTGGCTTTTAGAGCAATAAAGGACCTTTCTGTCCCTGCCCCCAGGGTATCTTAACCCCTGCTCCAGTGGTCCTTCGTAAAATGTCTCCTGAAGATATGTTGTCATTTCCAGCATTTTCGAGTATGTTCCTGGCAACATAAACCAAAAACAGCTGTTGCTTTTATGGGACTTGGAGGGGCAAGAGATAAGTATCAAAAGGCAGAGTGACGGCAAAATATTTAAAGTTGTGTGATAAGCTGGGCTTCTGCTTCAAATCAGCGTTCTTTTCTAGGGCAAAAGGAAAAAGAGAAATGGAAGCTGAGTTTGAGGAAACTCCTTGTATGATTTAAGGAAAGAAAACATTTCAGTTTTAGAGGTATGAAAGTAATTATTTTCTCATCATACTGAAAATACAAATTCAAGGAAGATTGTAGGCAGCAGGCTGTGCAACCAGCCATAAAAGTAGCCAAGATGTTCCTGTAAGCCAGCGCCATGCCCAAGTGATGTGGTGGTGGCTGCAAGGGGCAGAGGGTATGGCAGCAGCATCCCTGGAGAAGGGGTGGCAGAGCAGGGCACTCTGCTGGGAGGAGCAGAGGCAGACTCACCCACTGGAGTGTGCCTGTGTGTGTCCTACACAAGGGCAGATCCATAAACATTGGCTTGGTTGTGCAGTGGCTGAAGGAATTTCTCGCTGTTGAAAATAATAGCTCTTTTTATTTTTTTCCCATGAAAAGATGTTTGCCTCACTCTTTTATGGTGGGAAAGGGAAATCTTAGCATCAGGCTAACTTTGGCTGTATAAGGCATAATTTTATGGGCCACCTTCATTTTTTTTCCTGACTTAATTCATCTTCTCTCCAAATGGAATAGTCCTAATCTCTAATTTTTCTTCATCCTCCAGTAGCTTCCTTCCAGATTCAGACTTGACAAATCTAGTGCTCTGGCTATGGCTGCTGAGCTGTCACTGATTTCATATAACTGCTCACGATGGTTTCAGTTTTCTCTGTCCCATTTGCAGTGCACTCAATTTGCCACATTTCCCATCTCAGCAGACGGAGTGCAGAGTTTCATTTGAGCTGTCCACGGGGATGCTCAGATCTGTAGCCTGAGTGGTCATGGTTCATTTGAAATCCATCAATGTACATCAGTGATTCAATTTATTTTTTTCTAATGTTCATTGTCTTGCACTTCTCTATGCTGAATTTCATTTGCCATCATCTTATCTGACTGTCTGGTTCTCCTAGGGCTGTCTGCACTGAAGGGTAGCCCTTGTCAGAGAAAGTTGCAGAGATGAATGTTCCTCTAAGCACTCTCCTGCTTAAGGAATTTGCTGTGATGTTGGGTCTCTGAATTCTTTCCCAACCCACTAGGATGGCTCAACCAACATTCTGAGTTATCTGGGGACCATTCTCTGGTCTCTTGCCCACTGTAACTCCTAAAAGGAGACCTTTAGCAGAGGGAGAAACATGATCAAACCTGGTATTAGAGACTATCCAAGGTATTTTATATAAAAGGCTCTTGAGATCTGGGGATTATCTAGTGCGTTGAATGAGATGTGTAGGTGCTGGTGTCTGCCTCTTGCAGCAGTTTTAGGGAGCTCTAGCACTCCCTTGCAAGGCTCGGAGTAATTTGTCTTCTTCATTATTTAGTCTATCAAACAGCTACCACAGATAATTTGTTAAACTACTTTTATTGTATAAACAGTCTTGATTGCTTTATAAGCAAATATTTTTAGAGTTTATAGGTTGTTTCCAAACAGAATCATGTACCTAAGAGAGGGCCAGAGCTGTGCCTGTCCTCCCTCCTGATGATGCCAGTGAATGGTTTTCAGGTGCTGATATTGTACTGGCTCTATGGCTAAGGGAAGTTAGAGGAAAACTGGGAGAGGAGAGGAGTGGCCCTGGTCTTCTAACTCTTGTGGGGTACTGGGGACAGTCATGTGCAGCTTTCAGCTGTATCAGGGACATCTGTGAGACTGGGCAAGTCTGTGCAAGGCTCAGCAGGGCACCATTAAATCAGCTCCTCTGTGTTTGTATGAGGTAGTGATTGCTGAAAGGCTGAAACTGCTTTTCCTCAAAATACAGTGTCCCAGCCGCCGTGGCTGGAGACTGCTCTCAGACACTCGTTGCCTGGAAGGATTTCCAAATGCCTGCAGTCTCACACATTCTGTGTAACAGGTGCTAGAGGGGATTTGGCTCTGTCTGAGCTATCAGGAAGAGCAGCTTTCATCCCAAGCTCAGTCAGGAAGGATAGAAAAGCCTGCAACTTTCCTCAGAGATGGCGATTTTAACACCCTATGTGTGAGGACTCCTGCTTTCCTTTCCAAGCTCTTGCCTATCCTGCCTTCCCCCATACCTGAGCAACGTGTGGCAGTGCCTGAACTTATCACCTCTGTGGGACCGTGGGCCGGCCGCTCTCCCTGACGCTGTGATGCTTTCTCTGCTCCAGATGACGAGGGCCCCCCAAGGAGAGAGGAGCGGCCGGCGGGGTTTTGACGAGAAGGCCTACTTGTCCCCCAAGGTGCTGAAGGCCGGAGAGGACCCCTACCGCCAGCACGCCTTTAACCAGCTGGAGAGTGACAAACTCAGCAGCGACCGGCCCATCCGGGACACCAGGCACTACAGGTACCCACAGCCCCCGGCCTGGCCCTGGCTGCGCTCCGGCGTTGGGCTGCAATGTCGGCACAGGATATTCTGGGTTTTTCTTTGCTAGCCATGGTGCACTGTTTCACTCAATTTCATGGTTCATCTGGAAAGGTCTCAAATGCTCAGAGAACCTTGACTAATTCAGTCCCAGCTTGAGACTTTTCTAACATCTCTTTTTCCAGGTCCAAACATCATCTTGTTTTAGCACAGACCCTCCACTGCAGCTCGGATTGCTCATTGCACAGTTGTTTTTTGCCCATCTGCTCCCATACTCACTGCTTCTCTCAGTATCCTGAGATACCTTCTGTCCTGGCTGCAAAGTACACCTTTGTTGCAGCCTTGCTTGACTCTGGTGTTCCTCGTCTGCTGTGTCCTGGCTGTCTGAAGCTGGTTTGGTGCTTCTTTCCAGCCTGAGCATCACTGGATGAGGGCTGCTGGGGCAGGGATGGAACTAACATGCAAATACAGTGTTTTGTGTCTTGCAAAGTGCTTGTTGTTCTGTCCTTGTTTCACTGAGGTGGTATTTACTCTGCTGAAAAAAAATCATCTTTAAATTGCTAATAGTGTTTGGGTAACTATTTTATAGTTTCTGGAGTACAAAAAGGTAAATGCTTTAGTACAAAAAGGTTCTTGAAAACTGTAGGTTTAATAGTAATAGGATAGTGTACAGTAGTCCGCTTCAGTCCTAGACTCTAGCTAGAACTGTCTGTGGTTCTAGCTATGGTATGGTTGCAAAGCAACATTTCACAGCTGCTGGGAGCAGGAAACCAGGCATCTAACTTGACTGAGATTGTGAAAAGAATGCCAGGAGGCATGGAGCTTCGTGAGCCTGCCAGCACAGCTCTCAGAGTGCTTTTTGAAGGCAAGCAGTCAGGACAATTGTTGGATCCGAGTGTTGTGCTGCTGTTCTCCAGCACAGTATTTGGGACCGGCTTTCTAGTGACTCAGAGGCAATGGTGCCATGTTCTGTGTTGCTGAAAAGTCCCCTTGCCATGCAGAGTTGCTGTTTTCTGTTAATCTGCTGTCATGTTCTGGCCTAAACCCAGCTCACTTCAAAGGTGAATTATTGTTTATTTTGATCTGTGATAGCATGCAGACCGTGCTTTTTGTGAAGAGCCTCATCTGTGCACTTCAGTCAGAGGAACAAAATATATGATTCCCTGCAAATGTATAGTCATTTCAGACCCAGCTTTTCAAGGATACCCTTGAGTAATGGAGAGTCCAAAGTAGTAAATAATCAGAACAAATAAACCTATTTCCATGTTTCTCCCCTTTAAAGGGAGCAATTTGGGAATGAGCAATCTGTGTTTCACTATCTTATGTTATAACAACATTGGAATAGTTGCTGAGATGGCAATTCAGGATGAGGACTTCAGCTGATTCAAGTTAGATTGTGGACCTGGCTCTTTGTTTAAGGAATGGGGAGAGTCTGTAAATCACTAACATATCAATTTTTCTTCAGGCACCCAAGATAGAGCATGGACATACTTGACTTCACATGCTACAAGCTCCTTCTGACTTTGCATGTAGCTTTTTCTTTGATCCTTGTCCTTGTTCTCTGTGATGCTGTAGTAATGCTGAAATATTGGGAAAACTTCCCCAAATAACACATACATCAGTCTCTTCTGCTGTTCCACTTCCTGATTCCTTAATACATTTTGTATGCATTACATCATGGAGTTATTTTAAAACAATAATAAATATGGTCAGTCTCGGGTCTGTTCTCACAATGTTCACTTTGTCAGGTTTCTCTATATGTTTGAAAATTGCTGTGTGAAGTTGCTGTCTCCTTAATAAAACACTGCAATGAAAAAGTCATAAACCAGTAGGATTGAAAGTGATGATAAAACCAGTAACAGTTTAGCAATAGTCATGAAAGAATAGTAAGTAAATGTGGAAGTGCAAGTGGGTCTAAGAAGCGAATTGTATTCCCACTCAGGATGGAGATTCAGTCTATGCAAAGCCTTGAGCTGGTAAAAGTAGGTGTGGTTTCTTCATCAGGCAGGAAATTAGAGCAGACTGACTGCAGTTTGGTACTGTCTGGAAGTTAAAAAGGCAGACACTTTGGAGGAGCAGGTCAGCCCAAATCAGCTGTGCTTAGCATCTGCCAGAACTGGATTCAGGACTCACATCTGTGAGTTATTCCCCTCACAGAAACTTTGTTCTCCTCAGGGGGAAGCAGCCTGGTGCAAGTTCATCCTTGGTTCTGAGTGTGAGAATGTATGTAGGTACATAACATTACAAAGTCAGATGAGAAGATAGAAAGAATTGCTCTTCATTGCCAGCAGGTTGATTAGTGTTGAGCCTCAGCAACTCCCCAGCACAGATCACAGAACTAGCTATTGTTTTCCTTTCTGTGAAGTTTATCCAAAGAATTTGAAGTGCTTCATACAGCAATGCCTGCGTGTACCAGCTTCATGTATCCTTAGCTTGTCTATGTCCTGTGCGTGAATAAACAAAATTTTATGTGAGTCACAGGTAAATCCAGGGACTAGAATCCCTGACTGAAACTTATTTCACTATAAAACCCACATGGCCTCCTTAGCATGCAGCTTTGTGAGTTTAGGTCTCCAAACATTGCCTCCAAACATTGCTTTTCAACAGGCACAGTTCTTTTTAAGCTCTGCCAGCCTTGGTGCAGGGGCTACTGAGGCCTCCCCTGCTGCAGCTCAACTGTGCTGATTCTGATTTGAGCATAACACTCTGTTTTTAGAACTTCCAGGTACAGTGCTGCAGTGGCTGCTGCTGGGTAATGTTTGGCTGACACTTCTGCTCTCCCGTGCTGCAGGTGCACCTCTGTGCGCTATGACCCCGACCTGCCAGCCACCAGCCTCATCATCACCTTCCACAACGAGGCGCGATCCACCCTGCTCCGCACGGTGAAGAGGTGAGCTCAGCGCGCTGCCGGGCCTGCATGGGAGGCTGGGAGTGCCTGCTGGAAAATCAGGCATTTGGCAGCAGCCAGACAAGCAGGGTGGCTGCAGTTCCCCAGTGACAGCGTCCTGCTCTCCAGCTGGCCCAGTGGGACAGGCCAGAGCTTGGACTGGCACTGTGGGCAATCTGCAAATGCAGAGCGTGTCTGCAGTGAGCCCCTGCACGGCTCCAGTCGGAATCGTGGGCAGCAGGAAGGGGCAGCTGGGCCTGCACCCATGGGTGAGAACAGTGTGAGCTTGGCTAGGAAGAGGGAGGGGGGACCAAAGAGAGCACTGTGCATTGCTGGGTGCAGCAGAGGGGTGCAGGCTGGGGAGGGACTGTGTTCCATAAGCAGAAATAAGAAGCCAGCTCCCAGCTAGGGCATGTGTTAGAGGTGCTGAGGCTGGCTCAGTGTGGGCAGGGCTTGCAGGTCTCCCAAGCACAAAGTGTGGAACAAGTCTCAGGGAGACAGAGTCCTTGCACAGGGTCTCTCGCTGGTAGATAATTGCTGAACCTGCAGGCCCACTAGGTGCTCCTTGGGGCTTTGCACACAGCTCCTGCTGAGCCTGCAGGACACTTGCTGTCTTGTACCAGTGTCTCCTCATATCTGAGTATGAGCAGTGGCCAAATCTAGCTAAGTAAATAGTGGCATAGAGTCTGTCAGCAACCCCAAATAGATGGAAGCTTGCAGTCATCTGTACCACAAAGTGATGTTCCAGCTGTTCCTTCACTGCCCTCTTCTATCACCCCACAGAACCCAGAGAGGCTCTTCTTCTTTTAGTTCCCACAGAAAAAAATTGCTCTCTGACTTCTTTAACTTACTAAGTAATTTCTCAAAGGGTCTCTGAAGCCTGCAAGCAGGCCCAGGAATAGCCTGTAGAGGCAGAAGGGAGAGGGAATTGTCTGTGTATCTTTTGAGCTGATGGTATCACTAACAGGAATGCATTATTCACCATTGCCACTTCTTCTCTTGACAGTCCTGTGGACTTAAAAAAATGTGCTATGTGAATAACAAACAGGCTTTTTCAAATTGGCTTCATATCTAGAGGGCTAAGTTTCTGCCACCAAGTTTGGTGCTATTGTGTTTCCAGAGACCTGTATATATTACATTTTGCCTTTTTATTTCTATAATTTTATTTTCATTTGAACCATACAATGAGTTCTACAGAGTCACTGTCCAGAAAATGGGCAGACTTGTTTGGAATCATGGTGCTGCTAGGGCAGATGGAGGAGATTTCTGCCTTTTCAGTCATAGATCAGACAGTCAAGTCATGGCTGCACTGCTAGAGGAGGCATAGGTATAAGTCTGACTTACAGGTTGACACTGATGTTATAGAGGGATTTGACAGAGCTCTTCAGGGGCTATTCTGTAACCTGAGAGTCCCATCTTTCAGCAAAACTCATCTGACTGTGCCAGGCTGAATTACTGCTGTGAGTGTAATTGTTGCTCCAGTCACATACACAGTCAGTGCACCAGTCCTATGTAATTACTTTGCATCCCTGGCACTTTGGAATAAGTCAAGTATCAAAGGGACAGGACTGTTCTGTTCTGTTGGGTTTATGACCTAGCTGTGAGTCTGCTGAGGACCACAGTGATATTAAGCATCAGGAAGCATGTAATTGCACTGCCTGCTTACCTGCTGACTAGCCAGGCTTGCAGCTTGTCATTATTTCTATATCTGCAAAAGCTTTCTTAAACCAGGTAGAGCATGATTATTTGGATAATTAGAATGAACCATTTGAGATGCATCTGGTGAAAATTAAATATTCTACTGTTATTATGGGCCTTTTCCCAAGTTCAGTTATCATTATTACACTGTGGGGGTGCTATAAGAAAAATGGCTGTGAAGGAGGAAAACTGATAGAAATGAGCAGCACTAAAAGCAAAATTTTCTGTGCCTGAAAACATTTTTAGAGGCCTGATCTTTTGAGGTGAGTAGAAAATGTATTACCAGTTGAAAATTTCATACATGAGATCTTTGCAGGTATGGCTTTTGAGTGTCTGAATTTGGGCACTCAAAAACCAGCCATAAGACTTTGGGAAATTCTAAAATGAAGTACATGAAAAGGGTACTGGGATTGAACTGATCTTTAACCCAAAGGGAGCCCAAATGTGATCCCCTGAGCCAGATACTGGCTTACTGCAAGGTAACTCAGCGAAGTGGCAATGCTGGTACCAAAAGTTCTTGGGAAGTGACCCGGGGATGATACTCCTGCATCACAGGCTTACTTCAGGGTGATCTAAACCTGGCAGCTCCAGGGGCCAGATCCTGGTCTGCACACCCTTCTTGCTAACCTCACATGTACATAGGAACACGTGGACTTAAACACCTCTGGCAGCTCAGCAGTTGCCTTCTTCTTTCTCCTGTCTCTGGGTGGAAGCAACAAAAATGATGTGCTGATATTGCTCCTTGAGAATGGGAGAAATGTTTATTTATGAGGGAGAGGGGGAAATAGAGGACTGACCATGAGGAGGAATAATGTATTCTCTCAAGCACCCTGTTGCTTGTCCCTCCTGGTCTTCAGAGGCAGCGTGGGCTGCATGCCTGCCTTCTGGTGTGGGCTCCAGCCATATGTTTTCAGAGGAAAACAGTGCAGAGGGAGACAATTGGTTAAAAATATCCAGCAAGAGTCTAAAGAAGAGGAATAGGGGGGGAAATTGGGAAATGGGCTATCAGACAAAACCTTGAACATGCCAGTTCAAATGGCTTGTTGCTGGCATCCTCAGTCCTGCAGGAGATGTGTGTCAGTCAAGAGCTGCTTGCCTGCTTTGATCTCTTCTCCTTGCTAGGGCATAGCTGTCACTCTCAAATCAGTCACTTGCTTGGCATCCTGTTCTCCTTCAGAAACAACTGTCACTCAAAAGGCATTTTATATGATTGATGTCTATGCATGATTAATCATTAAGCCATACCATCACTTCTGCTGCTGTGACTATTCTTGCAGAAGAAAAAGTCAAGTGCTTTGTTGTTTGGTCCCTCTCTTTCTCTTTCTGATTTCAGAAAGTCATTACTGCAGGCACCTTTGGTTTTGATGCAAATATAAAGGTGAATTATCAGGCTCTAAGTCGATGGATTTGAACAGCTGTCAGTGGTTCAGTGTCTATGCAGAGGGCCTGTGAAAACTCTGATTAAGAGAATGCTGTTGTAATGCTAGAGCATTTGGTGTAGCATCTCTTTACAATGACAATTTAAATAATGGCAAAAAATGAGATTATTTTAGAGCAAAGGGAAAAAAAGATACTCTTTGCTAACATCCAGAATAAACAAGATTATCTGTGAGCTCAGGGGGTTGGACAGAGGAGAGAAACACATTGGCAGTGCTGATGTCAGGTTCATGTAAGAGAGCAAGGAATCTGATACTGAAAGAAAAAGGAAGCTGTGAGAAAAGGCAAAGGAGATAGGCAATTCATGAGAAGAGGGGGGAACATTCCATGTTTCTGCTGTAAAAGGCAATTGTCATTTGGATTTTGGAATTCTAATAATATGTTTTTGTGCCCAAAAGTGTGTTTCATGTCTCTTCACCTCAGTGTGGGGAAATATTAGGATTACTATGCTCCTTGTTAAAAAGACAGGGACAACAAAGTGCAAAGAAGATTAACTACCTTTCCCAAGGATCTACAGCGAGTTATTGCAGAGCTGAGAGAAGAACAGGGCACTGTACAATGAGCTGTGAACTCCTCAAGGGATGTGTTCTCTCCACTGGGGAATCAGTGGACAAGTAAAAAACAGAGAACAAAATGGGGCTTTTTTCCCAGTTACATTGAGTTGAGAGACCTGAAACTTGTGGAGAAAATGTAAGCATTGCCAATAGTCAAGCTACTGGAAGAAGCTGTGGAATACCATTTTGCAGCCATTATACTGCAGTCTGTCTGGGTTGTTTTGCATTGTGTTTGCACAGACAAAAATTTCAGTGCAGGACAACCTTGTCTGTAAAATATGCAGATGATGGTTGTGCTGGGAGAAGCTGCACTTAGAATGGCACAGGAACATCCCCCCACCTCCCACCCCAACACACTAGAGGATCCAGAGAGACATAAACCAAGAGAAGCAAATAAGATTCAGCACTGGAAAATGCAAGCTCAGTCATCTAGGGACATGTAAGCTCAAAATACAAATACTATCAGAGGCGTATAAAGCAATGTGAATCTGAAATAGTGTGGGATGTGATGCTGAGCAGCAGAACAGTCAGAATTTTGCTGTATGAGAAAGCAGAAAACTCTTCCAAACTGAGGGAACGTTACCTCTGTATGTAAAGCCATCAGTGGTGTTACTTAACAAGATGGCAATTTATTTCTCTGCACCTTCATTTTTGAAAGTATGGGACTATTCTTGTCTGTTTCCTATATAAAACAACCACAACAACAACAAAATCCAAAAGAGGAAAAAAAGCTGGAAATTTTTCTCCAGTATTGCTCAAAAGAGCAGGTGCCACTGAAATGAGACAGGTTGCTAGAACTAGGAGGACAGTGTTTGCCTCTGTTTTCAATATTAAAATTGGCATAACTGCCCTCTTCACTGGACTGCCTAAGCATCACTGAGCAACCTTGTTGAAGTTAATGAGAACCTGCCTGTGCACAGAGGTCTTGGAGGAGGCTTGAAGGGGGAGTCTGCTACGTGATGGTAGTAAAGCCATGGAAAAAGAGTGCAAGCATTTTAAATGAGTGAGACTGATACAGAAGTCAGAACTGAACTGCTCAGACTCCAGACTACCACAATGCTTTGACATCTGAGGAGGACAGAAGCTTTTCTCTGCTTTCCTTGTGTGTGTCCTGCAGATGCAAACTCAGTGCAGACCCAAGGGTCTGGTGGTTGCACATGGTATGGTGCAACCAACCTGAGGAAAGGGGGTGCTTTCAGCAAGTGTGGTGCTGGTTTGAAAGCCAGACAGGTAACAAGCAAGAGACAGGAAAAAATTCCAAATCCAGAATATTGCCAATACTTCCTTCCAAAGAAGGGAATTGGTGAGAAAGCCCTAGCAAGTCACACCTGATGCACTGAGATAGAGCTCCTTGCTGGGAAAAGTGGCAGCTCTTTCTGCTCTGTAGCAGTGATGACTATTACCCAGAGACTGGCAGATGGGAATGACCATCGGGCTGCCTCAGGGCAGGTGGTTCTCTCCATGTCACTTCTGTTTAGGGCATCCTTTACTAGCTACCCCACAGTAAGTCCCACAGTCCCACCCTGGCTGTGGATCCCTGTAAGGTCTGGCTGAGATGCTACAGCTCTCTGGGATATTCTCACTTGTGGTTTGGGCCTGCTGATGATCACTATTACAAGGGCAAGGTCACTGCTTCCACTTCACTGGAGGTTGGTATTCCTGCTGTAATGCATAGCACAGCAGATTTCTATCAGTCCTAACATTGTCATTATTGTGGCAGCTCACAAAGTGGCTTTTTCTTTCCTGGGTCCCTGCAGTGTTCTGAACCGCACCCCTCCCAGCCTCATCCAGGAGATCATTTTGGTAGATGACTTCAGCTCAGATCGTAAGTTTGGACCTATTTTCTTTACTCTTATTTCTTCCCTTCTGTTAACCTGTTTTTTGTTTACTCTGAGTCCCCCTCCCTCACAGATTACCTCCTGTCTGTGTGCAGGAGAAAAAGAAAAAAAAAGAAGTCTGTGTTTAATGTCTATGCATGGCAGAGGCCAGAGCTTCTTCCTCTCTCTTTCTTTCCATGGGTCTTCCTTTTCTGTCAGTGTGGCAGTTTTTGCTAGGTAGCCAGAGATCTCTGTCAAGTTTCATTATGCACCATTTGGTGAGCTGTTTGGCAAGATATGTTTGTAGCAATGGTAAACATAAGCAGAGCAGGTACTTACAGACCAAGGGGCAAGAAGAGGATGCAGTGGAGCATACAGAAAATTGCTGCCTGGGGTCCTGCAGGCAGTCCTGGGTGAGACTGGCTGTCTGCCTCCATGTCCTGGGATCCCAGGTGTCCCTGTGGGAAGCTGTGGCAGAGTTACTGCTTTGGACAGCACCATACTTTGTTCTGCAGCTTGGCACAGGGATGGAGTGTCTACTGCATCAGTTCCAGCAGACCTGCAGACTGGAGGCTCTGGAGTCTTTCTGTCTGTACAGTTGCTCTTGCTCCTCGCTGTTGTGTAGTAGTTGTGAGGTGGTGGGGATAGAACACTTCTTCTTCTCCCATGATGTATTCTAGATTCAAGGACAATCTAGTTATGTACCATTTATAATAATTGATAATTACTCCTCCAGAACACTTTACAGATAGCTGCGAATGCCCACCTTGGCCCGCTGAGGTAAGGAAGCAATGCTATTTTAATTTTGAAGCTAAATGCTTATGTAGCTTTGGCCACAAAAAAAAATTTTAAAGGTGGATGCTGAGATGAGGGATGTAAGTTTCTGAGGGCCTTACAATGTGTTTTGAATAAGTACTGAGCTGTGCTCAACTGTTTAATTTCAGTGTTTCTGAGCACTTCCAACAAACAATCCTAAGTGTTTCACATTCTGCACCTAAAAATTCAGTTCTTAATGGGCAAAGTGTTCCAGATCAACAGTGTACCTGTTTGGCACAGGGTTCAATCAGAAACTCCCATTTAGGCTCTTCAGTGAATAGAACGATTTTTAAAAGGCTCCATCCTGTCACAGCTCTTATTTTTTCACTGGCAGCTGTATATTTGTGGATGTAGCCACTTCCCTGAGACACTTTCATGGAGGCACTTGAACACATGTTTGAGGTCTAACACGTTCCTTTAATACTTGCCTCAGTTTCTCCATATATACTGAAAGTCTGCCATCTCTGGCAAGCAGCTACAGGCAGAGTGATGTGCTCCACTTCTGTAGAGTGAAAGACTTAACAAGGATTCTTATACCTGAAGCTGTGACTTGGCAAAGATAAGAGCATTGCCTTCCCTTGTAGCAGAGTTCCAGCAAAATCCTGGTGCTCTATAGGTCAGCACACCTGCCACTGACCTTGGATGATGCAGCATCTGCCCAAGTACCGACGTAAGAGCAGACTGCAGATTGCACGTATCCGTGAGCATGGAAATGCTTGTGCAGGAACGTGCTGAGAGGGGCACTTTGGCTAAGGGCCTTGGCAGTCTCCCCAGAGTGCTCAGTCTGTGGGAAGATGACAGCAGGAAACAGGGGCATGAGACATGAAAAGGAATATGGAATAAACATGGAAATTGGGGTGAATTTGATGGAACAAGAAAAAAGAGCTAGTTAGAAATTGCTGTTCCTATGACATCTGCTAGAGCAGAACTAGAGACGATGATAGAATTAAAGACTCGGTACTCATTGGTATCTGGCTGCAGCAGGTAACTCTTCCTCTCCCTCATCTTCCCTAGGTAATGAGGTAATGAGGGATGCCAGGAGTTTCTGGCAAGCTGCCAGCAAAGCCCTTGGTCAGGCATCCATGTGTCAATGTGATGGTGTCTTCAAGGAAGCAGGTCACATCCCAGTGGCCTTTGTTAAAATCAGGTGGAAACTGCCCTGAGAACAAATGGCAGGCAATGCCCAGATGAGCCACTGAAGGCAAAGAAACCAGATAAGATCACTTTCTGTTACAGAACTCTCTTTTCCTTGGCTCTTTGGTGATTTGCAGTCCTGCTTCCCTGTGTTCCCTCCATTTCATTAGTGCCCAGTGCCACGCTGCCAGCACATGCCCCATTGTTCTTGTGAAATGCTGAGCAGGGGAGATGGAGGCTGGCTGCTCAGAGGATTGGGAAACATGGGCTCAGCTGCCTGAAGAGGACAGCAAGGCAGTGCTCTTCTGTGTACTCTGTACACAGTAGGACTGAGGCCATCAGGCTGATTAATGCGATATTAAGTGAAAGCAGAATTTCTCCTCCCATGGAGAAGCAGGAAGAGAGTTAATTGGAGCTCTCTGTTGAAGCCAAATAATGCATGCATGTATGCTAAATGTCTTTTTTGCCTTCCCCAAGCTGAGGACTGCCAGCTCCTTACCAAGATTCCAAAGGTCAAGTGTCTACGAAACAACCATCGAGAAGGTGAGTGTGGAAAGCTCTCCCAGTACAAAAGTTTTGCCTGGTTTTCCACATGACCCTGGTTGCCTCCCAGCTGTTTACATGTTGTTTCTTGGAGTTTGTTTTTTCAGAATAAGCATCTGGAAGCTCTGTGGAGGGAGAGCACAGCTTATCATCTCTCAGGCTTCAGGGGTCTCATGTAATATTTAAATAATGAGAAGTGCTGTCCAGAGGAACACTTTGTTCCTTGCCTGGAACAAAGGCCACATTTTAAGATCTTTATGAATAAAGATCTAGATTAAGTCTTGTCCTTTTACACGCAAGCTAACTCTTGCACTTCCAAGTGCAGGATAACAAGTTGTGTAGGAGACATGGGAGAAGGAGAAACAATCATGTATCTGTCATAAAGAGATACAATTAAGGAAAGTTTGTTCTCATTTATCTGCTATGTGCATGAATGACTCTGACTTTCCCAGCTGCTCTTTAGTTTGACTCACATGTGCTGGCTTATTTCTAAAGCTGTCAGTGCGCACCAGGTTTGGAGTGAGGACCTAGAAGGAGAGACAAAAATGACTGTTTAGTTCACAAAGAGCATCCCACATAGTGGGATGGTCTGTAAGAAAGTTAGGGGTAATCTGAGAGCCAGGCTGATATCTCTGCAGGGCAGAATAAAGGTCAAATGGGAATAAGGCAGATAAGCAGTAAGAAAGGCAAAAAGCAGAGAGTAGAATTTGGCCATGGAGAAGTGATGATGGAGGCAGCAGGATGCTCAATGGGAGAGTGAGTGAGCAGGCAGCTGCCAGGTGTCTGTGGGGAGGGCTGGAAGGGAGGAGCAAGGAGCCAAGTGGAAGTTCTGTGTCGTGGACAGAAGTGACAGCAGAGGTCATTCATTGTGTGCTGGAAGGGCTCATCAGGCTATCCCCGGGGAATGCCCTGCTCTGAAGCTGCTCTCTGCTCCTGATAGAGATGTGTTATAGGAGACTCACCTGCTCTTCCCCTGTAGTGGCCACACCAAGTACTTTTTGTGAAGGAGGCTCAAATGTTTCCTTTCCTAACCTTCCTGCTCCTTTGCTGTGCTTTTCTCTGGCAGGCCTGATTCGCTCTCGGGTGCGAGGAGCTGAAGTGGCAGCTGCTGACATCCTCACCTTCTTGGACAGTCACTGTGAGGTCAACAGCGAATGGCTGCAGCCAATGCTTCAGAGAGTGAAAGAGGTGAGCACCCTGTCCTGGCCCGGGATGGAGGGAGCAGGCCTGTCCTGTTGGATCTTCTGCCCTCACAAGTGCCAGCAGAACTGGTGAGAGTGAAGCCTGCCAAGGTACTGCTCAGGCAGGCTGTTACAGAGGAAGGTACAGCCTGAGCTGGCTGGGCAAGAGATCCCTGATGGGATTCTGTTCTGCCAGTGTGATAAGGCAGGAGGTGCAGAGTGATGGGATGATTGCTGAATGCTGGCACCACCAACTTGTACCTCTTGTCTCCTGCAGGCATTGTGCTTCCTTGTCCTGTTCACCTGCATGTAGGACAGCCACTTGGGCAGTATACATTGTGCAATTTTTCCATGGTTTCCATCTCCCTTGCTGCTGGACCCTGCCCTCTGCCTCCTCACTACCAAAATTTTCCCTCCATTAATGTTCCCTCTGAGCAGTCACCATACAGCACCTGCATGCAGGCAGCTTCCTATCACAGAGAAGCTGCCTGTGAGGGCAGGGATGTCCCTTTGATGGTTCACTTGGCAAGGGATTGATGTAAGGCTGCAAGAATGAAAATGAGGCAGAAATATTAGCAGCTGTCACCCTGCCTGCACTGTAGAGCTGGAGGGAGAGATCATACAGCTCTGCTGTAAGAAAAGACGGGAGAGAGGTGATGGGAGAAGCCCTGCTTGCAAATGGCTGTGATTGTTCCCCTCTAAAAGGAGGATCCCACGAAGTAATGGGCGTCAGGAGAAAAGGTGGAGGCTTTAATGATGCTTTGTAAGCATGTCTGATTTGCTTAATAAAAAGGAACAGAAGAAGGCGAAACTTCAGAATTGATGAATTAAAAGCTTCTGCTTTTTATTCTTGTTACATAAAGCCCATAAATGTTTACTTTACTTACTGGTCTTTAAGTCAAGCTGCAGCACCAGCATAGGGGTTCCTAAGTAGAAAGAACCTCCCTCATTTCTTTAGGGAGGGATCTAAATTGCAAAAGCCCATGTGATAACTCTAGTATACAAAATTTTTAGTGAGCAGATTTCAACCTATTTCTGACCTACTTCCTACATTTCTGATGTGCACCCTATTTCAGATTTCAGTCTTGCCCTAGCCAGTCCTGGCACAGATTGGTTGGAGTAATGGCTGGCACACCAGGCTGCCAGGTGGGTGCTGGAGTCTCAAGCTGGGCAGACGTACTCTGGCTGGGCAACCATTACAGCTCAGAGGGGAAAAAACATGAATCCTCTTACCAAGGATGTCCCGTCCTAGCCAAGTGTGGTACCTCATGAGGAACTATTGCAAGGCACAAAATGAAGGTTTGATAGGAAAGGCACGGATGCTGGCAGCTGCCCAATAACAAAGTGCTGTTTCTGGCATTGCCAGCTCAGTTTCATCTTACATGTCAGCTGTCACAACACTGTCTTTAATGCCCTGTCTCATGATGTTGAAAAATTGTCCAACTTCTGCTTACTATAAGGATTGCGAAAGGAAACTGTAAATGTCTACATGCCTTAATGGCAATAAAGTACTCACAATGTCTTGATATTACAATGTATACAATGTGTCATATGTATTAAAAATTATGAATCTTAAATGTGGGATCTTGATTCAAAGTATTTCTTAGGAAAATGCTTTATTAGGGGTTTGATAATTTCTAGGCTGATGATAATGAGTTAATTCAAGGATGGCTGAGCAGAAGGTGTGCTGTCAATAGATATCAAAAGCAAGCACAAAAATCTTTGGGATAGTGATTGATGCCCTGTGACCTGGGCAGGAAATAAAGAGCTGTTTCTTAGCAGCATTCCTAGGTGCTGGAGTCCGACTCCATTCCCCACATCCATGGAGTGCACCCACCATCTCCATGTTTGGATTTCAAGGCCACAGATCCCTTGCACAGCTACCAGAACCATATTGGAGAAACCAGACAGAGATTTACATGTGCAACTTTGTGTTTCCTGATCTCTGGCAGCTTTGCCAGACATTCAAGAAAGCCTGACTCCAATTTTTTTCCCCTTTCTCCCTCAGGATTATACCCGAGTGGTGAGTCCAATCATTGATGTTATCAGCCTGGATAATTTTGCCTACCTGGCAGCATCAGCAGATTTGAGGGGAGGTGGGTATAATGAGCGATTTATGTAAGTTAGACCTGAGGGATAGTGCATGATGAATAAGTTGTGTTCTCTTCAGCTTTCCGAGATAACAGAGTGATGATCTTTCCTGACAGGATATCTGTCCCTTTTTCTCATGCCACTTGCATGTCCCGGTGTCCACCCCACTTCCTGGTGCCCTTCTACATCTTTTATGGCTGGGGCTCACTTCTGCACTGCTTGCCAGCCAAAGGCTACCTGTTCTTTGGCTGCCCTTAACAATGGTATAAAGTTAGTGACTGTGCTGTGCTCTACTATCCACCACAGGCCCTCTATAAGTACATGGTCGTCTTGACAGACAAGGTGGTTACAGTGATCTGCAGGCCTTTGTTCCCAGAATATATCACATCCCACAAAGTCCTTTATTAAAGCCTCATAACCCTGGCAGACAGGGTTGGGTAAAACAAAGTGGCCAGAATACAATTACAGCTCAGCCTGACAACACCCTGATGAAAGTGTGGAGTGAAATTGAGGAGAGATGTGTAATGCTAAGGAATGATGGTGCCAAGACAGAAGCTGGTGAAGTCTACATTAGGATAGGCTATTGCCATTTTGGATAGACTGTAAGAGAGGTCAGGGAAGGAACATAGGGATAGGCTGTGAAATAAAAGTGCAGACTATCACCGAAGCTAGTAGTACTGTTTTTACAATTAGAAAACCAGTTTGGCATGTCTTTTTCCTTTTCAGGGTTTGACTGGAGCCTTCACTTTAAATGGGAACAGATTCCTATAGAGCAAAAGATGTCCAGAACAGACCCAACTCAGTCTATAAGGTACACTCTGATGGACAGGGTACACTTCTCCAAATACCTTTACTAAGCCTTCACCAGTGTGGTAAGTAGGGTACAAGGGCTGCCTTGCAGAGGACAAAATGCTACAGCATTCACCCGATGATGACAAACTCTTCATGTTGTTTTCTGAATACATTGAAGTCTATACCCTAGGTGTGAGAGTACTGCTGTCTGAATATTGTAAGAATAGTGATTATTTACTATCATGCACACCACCTCTACAAGCCACCTCTTCTATATGTTTTTGTGTTCTCCCTAACTCAACACTCTGAATGCCCCAGAAATTGCTTTGGGTTTTTTTAATTATCTCCATCTCTCAGATGAGAACTCAAAGAATGAAGCAGATAAACAGCCATTCCACATGTGTAAAGCAGATTAGAAAACTGAATCTTACCTAGTAATGTGGGCATAGAATTACTCCCACCTACTAAATCTGCATGTCCATGGACAAAAGAGATTCTGTTGGCTGGAAAACTTGTTGCCAGCCCCATTGCAGGGTACATGGCTCTGAGACATGTAGAACGTAACAAATCCTGATATGAAGAGTTATGGTGCTTGTCTGTATAGGCAGACAGCTCCCTATTTATAATATAAAAGTATCATGTAATTCCTCAGTGTAATTTGTGAGCCTCTGTTTTGCACTCCAGAAGCAACCAGCTTGCTAGCAGCACAGCAGTATGTGCAGCAGCCTGTCACACCATGTCTAATTGGTGAACACAGTCATCAAACAGTGCCCATCATTCCTTCACACTGTGCAGATTTGTATAAATGCAAAAGACACAGCATTACTCTTGTCGTGCTTGGAAGACTATCTAACAAAGGCATGAGGATGATCTAGTGAGGGACATCTCAGAAACCTGCTGCAGGCTCACGTTCCAGCTGTACTGTTTTTCTCTTTTAAGTGGGGCCTTGACAAATTGTCTGCCCTTTAGAATTAGGTTTGTGGTGCTACATAAATGTGTGATTATTTTTTCTGGATTTCTGTTTTCTCTTCCAGAACCCCTGTCATAGCAGGAGGCATCTTTGTGATTGACAAGTCCTGGTTTAACCACCTGGGAAAATATGATACTCAAATGGACATCTGGGGAGGAGAAAATTTTGGTAAGTTAAGGACGTTTCAAGTCAATGATACACTAATGCAGAACTGATTCCCAGCCTTCATTGCTTACCAGAGATATTTTTGAGAGAGACCTAATCAGTGTGTCAGTGTAAGGTTAGGTCATGTAGTGATCAGGTAATCCACAAGGTGGTCAGAGCTGTATCGCTGTCAGCATAAAGTACATGAGGGTTACCCTCTCCTACAGGTATATGTGCTATTATACAGGAGCTTCCACAGTATAAAAAAGAAAGAGGAAAGAGGAATCTCCTGATATTTAAATTGCTGCTTGTTTTTGGAGAATATTCTTCCAGTTCTTCACATGACAATCTGTGTTGCCCCAGCTCTGAAGTGGGCAGCCACTACTGCAGCCTCTTCATATACCTGTTCCTCTCTTGCAGATAAGTCTGAATTGCTCTCCCAGCTTGACAGATCAGAGAGATACTTCTCCTAATAAAACAAACCTCTTTGTAAATGGAATTTGGTTACAAATAGACTCAGAATGAAAACATGTAGAAGCAGGCTAGGGCATCACAAACATCTGAGGAATTCAGAGGCCCAGTGTAGTCTGTCCACTGGCATGCTGTTTTAGGGCATGGTGCTCAAACCCATCTGCGTGCACTTAATAGTGGCACAGATATTCCAGGCATCTCTCTTTGCCCCATGTGAAGGGATGCTGCAATGTCAACTGGTGTTAATTACAAAAGAAACATGAATGTTAAAGAGGGGGGGGGTGGTTCATGGAGACATCAAATATTCAGGGAATTAATTTAGAAATGGTGCAGATGGAGCTGAGGAGATATAAGCCTTTTTGTAATCAACTTAAGTAGATTTCTTTATTTCTTTGTAGCTAGCACTGCAAAAAAAAAAAATCGGTTTTTACAGGTTCCATAAATATCACAGATTTGTAAATAAAACCTTTCAAATAAGAATTTGTATGGTGTTTCCTAAGACCTGGGGAACCAATTAGAAAGAATGAAATAGTCAGGAAGAGGAAATGTGTTTCTCTGAAGACAGCTAGGAGAGCTGCCTCTTTCTGAAATGCTTTCTAAAACCATGAAATAATATTTTGGGCTGATAATAGACTCTCAAGGTACCACATCTTAAAAACAAAATATCTAATAATGAGTCTTTGTTTTCCCAGATCTTGACTCAGTTTTATGGTATTTGTCATATTAAAAAGAGAGATTAAATAATGCCGGCATTGGAATCTCAGCAGTCCTAGTAGCATCAGCTAAGCACTGTGTCAGAAGGAACAGAAGCCTTTACCTGGGCATGAAGATCCCCTCCCTTATGTCCCTCAGGAGCAGAACCAAACTTAGCTCCTTGCCATCCTAGCCCTGCTCCAGCTGCAAAGCCAGCCACTTGGCCATTCTGCCAGCCTCTGAGCTGTGGCCATGTAAAAGCTGTACACCCCAAAGATGGAGAAAGAATATTTCTTTAGGCTTTTCTTTGTCTGCTTCTGCCCACCTGGGAGTCCAGTGTTGTAGTTTGATCTGTATGTCAGCAGCAGGATGCTAAGTAGAGCTCTGCCATAAGTAGTGTAAGTAAATTATTTGCATGCTCCCAGCTATTCTTCCATAGAGAGCTTATCAAAACCACAGAATCTCTCCACAGGATTTGCTTCATTCTCCTTGAAACAGCTTTTGAAAAGCCTGGCAGTGGCTGGGCCAGGCTGTGTGGGACTCAGCCACATGTACAGGGCTTGCCAGTTTTGCCTTGTTAGTATGTTTTTCTGTAAATTTAGTCTCTCCTGTCACTTGTCCCTCATCCTCTATCAAGTCTGTTGCTGCTGAAAGCAGAGGGATAGAAAACAATCTAAATTTGACAACAAAAGTATTCATTTTCCTTGAAGAATTCTGAATGGTTAATCAAACCTCTTTAAAAACAGTTTACCATACTTAATTGAAAACTGGATTTTCTGATAAAGGAAAAATATCGGTAATGTTCTGAAACATTATTTTTACTAAATATTACAATTTTGAGTGGGAAGGGACTGTTTGAATTTGGTCCTCATTTGTAGATGAGACGAGAGAGTAGTTCTGTCTAAGATGGTGTGAGAAATCCTCTCTATGTAAATGGACATCACTTTCAAGTTACACATGCCAGACTGAGAGTTTTGTTTTTCTGGTAGGCCAAAGTGAGTCACAAGCTCATTCCAGGAGAGCAAATGTCAGCTGGGCACATCACCAGACAGAAACTCATGTCTTGGGTTTTTTAAATTTGTTTCTAAAACCCTTCCTCTCTTCAAATCTGGAACTCTCTATTAAAAGGAACCTGAAAATAATTACCTCTGGATAAGAGTCAGGAGAGAATTTTGTATTTTGTAGTAAGGCATACTACAAAATACAGTCTAATCAAATGGGGTTTTTAGTGAGAAGCTACATTAAATAGACCATCTTCTCCCACCGCTGCAAGTCACTGAGCTACCTCTCTGTATGCAGAGAGGAAAGCTATGGAGAAAGATGAAGGTTGGGAAGATGTTAGTGTGTGTACATGGTTTCAAACATCCATTAGATCTGGATACATAATTTCTTTTAATTTCTAAGCATCAGAGCTGCATAAATCATGCATTACCAGAGGGAGATCCCAACTGAGTAAAGCTTTTGAAGTTATCGGTCTATGCAGTCTCAAGCGCTTTTGGTAAAGACTACCAAACCACCCAGGTAATTTTCATTTTCCTTCTTCTCTTTTCATCACCACGTAAATTGAAAGTGGAAAATCCCTCTGGTGTGGCAGTGATTAAACTTGCGAGGACAGACCCATAAGCTTGAGCAAGGTCACATACCTTCTGTGATGTAAATACGTGCCTGCACATCAAAGCTCCATGCTCTTCTAATCCTTTAACAAAATGTTGAATCTAGCTTCAGGATAGGATGGATTTCTTCAAGTAGCAGGATCCTCTCTGTATTTTCATAGTCCTGCTGTATGAGACTGGTGTCTGCTCTGAGCAGTTCCCTCAGCAGAGGCAACTGCAACACAGTCACTTGCTCTATTTCATCAGTAATAGAGCCAACCAAAATGAGAAGAAGGAACTATTGTAGGGTGGATAACATAGAGGTATGAGGGAGAGGACTTAGCTCTAGGTATTGACTCCCTATAACCTCGTCTTGTTCTGTTCTTTCCCCTTGCCTTCTAAATTCCCCTTCTTCCTCACATGATTTGCTTTACACAGTAAATTCTTCCTTTTTAATTCCATCTATGTGCAGGGATGAGAGTAACAGAAGTCCGAAACAGGGTGTGGTGGGCAGTGGTCTCAGTCTGTTGCCAAATGCCATCCTGAGGGCCTGACATCCTGAGCAACCTTGAACACCTGGCCAAATGCACAGGTGTCTCATTGAAATGAGACCAAAGAGGAGCAGGACTGGAGAAGGCTTGGAAGTCCCTGAGCTGCAATGGTTGCCTCCAATTTAACAAAGGGAGGGCAGTTTCTCCGCTCTCACCATGACATTGCTTTCCCTGATTTTGCTGTTGCAGGCAATGCACCTAGAGCAGAGGGGTAAGAAAATTGCCCTTGGAACTATTGCAGCAGTATGACTCTTGGGGTCTCTTCTAGAGCTCTCCTTCCGAGTGTGGATGTGTGGTGGCAGCTTGGAGATTGTTCCCTGCAGTCGAGTGGGACACGTGTTCAGGAAGCGCCATCCCTATGACTTTCCTGAGGGCAACGCGCTGACTTACATCAAGTAGGTGTTGAGTAGAGTTCTTGGCAGCAGCCAGGCCACCTTCGTGTTGGGCATGTCTAAATAAGTCTGAATCCTTTGTTGTGCTTTTGCCTGGTAACGGAGAACAGCTTGTGGCTGAGCATCTGTTCTCAAGGGAAGGATGAGTTGCTGTTTTCTGTGAACAAAACCTGTTCCCTTCTCTGCTGTTTGTATTCGTGTCTCTTATTCCCCCTCAGTCTCTGGTGGCGGGGTGGGGAGCAGTGTGCCAGAGAGACACCCTGGCCCTTCACAGATGCTGCCCTGTGACTTGTGTGTGGGTCTCAGCAGTCCTTGGACATCTCTGTTGTCTCTGAGCTGTACATGCTCTAAGATAAACCCTGAGGACAACTTCTACTGCGGGACAGATGGAAAGAGGAAAGAGATGAAATAAAGTGCTTGACAACGAGAGTGGTCAAGCACTGCTGCAGGGCCCCAGAGAGATGGTGAAATCTCCATAGTCGGAGATTTCAAAACTCAACCAGTCAAGACCCTGAACACCATGACCTAATCTGAAGCTAGTCTGATTTGGGCAGGAGGTTAGACAGAGCTGCTTTCCGAGCAGAATTATCCCATGACATTATTCTAACCTGGGGAAAGGGTGTAATGGTGACAATCAGGCCCGGCGTCTCTGCAGAGGAAGTGTGTGTGAAAAAGTCACCGTAAACTATGGCTGTTAAATTTTTTAACCTCTGAAGTGTTCTTGCAAGGCTTTGTAGGCTTCACACATTCATTCTCTGCACACCCACGCTGCCTGCTCGGTGTCGTGTTCGGGGCTGTCCCCCGGTACCTCCCGGCAGGCGGGCCCTGGGCGTGCCCGCCGTGCGGCTGCCCGGGAGGGCCGGGGCTGCGCGGGCCCGCCCTCAGCCGCGCCTGCCGCTGCCCCTGCCCGCAGGAACACCAAGCGCACGGCCGAGGTGTGGATGGACCAGTACAAGCAGTACTACTACGAGGCCCGGCCCTCGGCTGTGGGCAAGGCCTTCGGAAGGTAAGCTGCCCCGGGTCTTGGTGGGAGGGCTCTGGTAAACCCCTTGGTGGCAAGAAATAGGTTTTAGGTCTTCTCTGGAACTAAGCCTGAGAAATAGAGGTGCTGTGAATGCCTGGCCTGCCAGGGAGGTTGTAGCTTGAGTGTCTGGCTAATGAGGTTTGCTTCTAATTCACTTTATTTTTTCCCTGATAACACTACATAAATCATTTGTTAGCAGAAGGTCAAAGGAATCTGTAATGAAATTTAAAGACCAGACACTTTAAGTGGATAGGCAGGAATATTTTTCTATCACAGCATGCAGCTGTTATGGAAATTTGAGCTGTATCTTGAGCACTCCCTTGGTGCACTCCCCACTTTCCTGATGGATGGAGAGTAGTTTGCCTAGATTGTAGGGCAGGAGAGAGCATGGCCAATGGCAAGATTTGGAAATACAATCTGCAGAATTGTGCTTCTTACAGCACCTTTGCTAAAGCTGTCTTCAGGCCACATGGAACTCATTGTTATCAGCTCAAGAGTTCTCTGTGACCCAAAAATCAGTGATGGACACCAAACCTGGGATGAGAGGAGAGCTTGCTGTCTGTACTCTCAAACCCATATGACTCCCCAATAAATGTAAAAATCCCAGGAGTGCTGTATTCCTGTGGGTTTTATCTGCCTGTGAACAAAAGGCTATTGTTGTGTAAGGACTTGGGAAATGTGGTTGCATCTCAAATGTACAGCTGTGTGCACAGGATAATGGTGCATCTCCTTCTTATTTATGACAACCAGGTCATTTTCTTGCTGTACACTTTGCTTTATAATCATGATGCATGACATATCTTCATAAAAATAGCTTTGCCTACCTAATTTATCAGTCCTTGAGCTGACTGCAGCAGCTGAGCTGGGACCACAAAGCAAGTAACCCTGCTGCTTGTGGAGGAAGCCAGACCATTGCATATTTTATGTGGATATATTGCTCATGTGTTTTAGTGGCAAAATCTGCAGTTCTTGTTCACAGAGACTTCCTAGTGACTTTACTGGCAGCTGAATAAAAGCTGGAGCAGAGCCTAAGACTTTGATTTAAGGCAATTTCCTGTAGTAACAGCTCTGTGAACCTGCATTAAATCTAGATTTTAAGGTGCAAATACTTTTGACACCATCACTGACAATTGGGCCTAAAATGGACCCTCCTTCCCCTCAATTTTGATGGTGATATAAAATCTAAGAACATTCCCCTGAGGTATATGGCCTCACTACTTGTGGTGTCTGTGGGCTGAGGATGGAGAGGTACACAGGTACAGCTGAAATTCCTTCTCAACCCACAAATGTAGTGTTATAGCTTAAATACAAGCATTCTTGGTTTAGCTGCTCAGTAGGAATGCTGGAGGGAAATCCTTTTCTTCAGCCAGCCAAAGCCAAACAAATCAGCAGTGGGAGGACTGCCACAGTGCACAGCTACTGAGATATTGAGGTAATCTCCCCTTATACTCCCACCCGTCCCCCAAACTGCTTAACAACAAATAATTAAGTTCTCCAGGTCTCAATTCTTCAGCCTGAGCCTAGACTTGCTGCCATGAGCTAGAGACATGCTTTAGCACACACAGATTAATCATCTGTATGTACCTGAGCACAAACACTTTCAAGGCCTTTTCAGCAGCTGATTGTTGTGCAGGTTTCTTGGTATGCCTCTACAGGGGCACCCAGAGGCAGAAACACTTTCCTGATCTTACAGCAGTTTTACTGCAATGTATTATTTAACACAGTGGGACCTGGGCCCTGCCATAGCTCTGAGCCAAAGGAAGGGCAAGAGCAGCTCTCTGAAGGTGTTTGTCTTCTATTTCTATTTCCTGCCACTTGCCTCTCTCCTCCTCATCACCTCAGGTCACTACTAGTGCTCTGAACCCAGCAACAATTACGTGGGAGAATGAGTAATGGCAAAAAGTCATGTAATTCCCTCAAACCTCCTGGTCAATCTTCATTGTTCCCCTCCCTCCTGTTCACTGCCTTGTTCTCAGCAAACTGCCTGTGTTTCCAGTGTTGCAGACCGAGTGGAGCTGCGACACAAACTGAACTGTAAATCCTTCCAATGGTATCTGGAGAATGTCTACCCCGAGCTCAAGTGAGTCAGTTCTTCGCTTGTAGAAATCCCTGAAGGATTTGGGAGGTGGGTCATGGTGGGAAGATGAGCCTTGACAACAGTGAGCAAAAGAGAACCTTATGCTTGGAAAAGATTTTCTCTATTCTTGTTTTTGGTGAGGAAGCTCCTGTGTTTTCCTGGCTTGTATTATCACAGCTCTGCAAAAGGTCTGCCTTCTGTTCTGCCCCCCATGGCTGTCCCTTGGAGATGTGCAACAGTGGTGTTTTCAGAGGTGTGGGGTGTGGACAAGTGCCAGAGGACTACACCCCTCCCTGTTTTGACTCAGTCTCTGCCTGCTGGGTGCTCTGTCTGGAGGGAGTTCAGCCAAGTAGAACTGGACAGCCTCAGTGCAGAGGTTTGGATGGTTCAGAGAGCCTCCAAGGAATGCCAGAAGCAGCTGTGCCTGTGGCTCCCCCTGCCCTGGGTCAGGACACGGTAGTGTTGTGTCCTTGCTCAGCTGGGAGGCAGCCTGGGTAGAGCTGTGTTGTTGGCATGTGCAAACCAGCACACCCTGGCAGCACATCTGTACACCTCAGCCTGTGACTAGTGTAAGTGGAGACTGGAACATGCAGCTGTAGTCTGGCCTGGACAGATCTTTCCTGCATTCTTGCCAATAGAATATGTGTTAGCTGGGGAGGAGACTGAGAAAGGGGGAGGAAGATGCAGAACAAATCAGTGTGGATATGGCTTTTTGCTGGAAACAGCTTCTTTCTATCTTTCAGACTCTTTCAGAATCATCACATTAAACTGCTTAGGTACCCCTAAAGTTCCTGGTATGCCTTCTGAAACAAAAAGGTACCAGTCCTCTGACCAAGTTCTCACTTGATTTGTGCCTCTTCCAGATATTTCCAGTGGGCAGCATGATGCTGTTTAATTTCTGTCAAATACAGGGGGCTGTGTTTCAGTGAGGAGCCAATTATACCCTTATATAAATGTGAAAGTACTTTGGACATTTCTGTGTATGAAGTACCATGCAACTGTCATTTTACTTCAAGGATTCCTGAAAAGGAGTTGATTCCAGGAATAATTAGACAAGGAGGAAACTGTCTGGAGTCTCAGGCACAGGATACCACAGGGAATATGTTGGCTGGCATGGGAAATTGTAAAGGGACGGTGAATAATCCACCTGTCACTCAGGTAAGGCAAGCTTCAGTTTGGTGCTTTGCTCCTGCTCCTACCCTTTTTATTACCTGAATGAAGAGGCCTGAATCTCTGTCCTTGGTGGGTTGATACAGAGGTGAAGGGAGGAAGGATTTGACCCTGTAATGATTTTAGTAGTAAGCAGAAAAAGAAGCCCGTCTCTCAGAGCTCTGTTGGCTCAACAGACTCAGCAGTCAGACATGGAATGTGAAAGTTTTCATCAGTCAGAGACAGCAGGTAGTGCTTAAATGCTGAGGGAGTGACAGACTCATTGAGAATCATTTTGGGGCTGTGCTTGGCTAGTACCCTGCATGTGGGTAAGAGATTTTTTGGATTCCTTGCTCTGCCAGCTCAGCTGTAGCTGCAGATGATTGGAATTGTGCTGTACTGCAGGTGTGTTTCAGTATAAAGCACAAATAGAGTTTAAATACCTGACCCCCGTGGCAGTAATGTGGTGCAGTGGAGCTGTGATGGTATATACAAGCTGGAGATCTGCACTCAGACTCTCTGTTGGTCACTGAGAGCAGCAGGGAAGCAGCTTGAGAAATTTTAGGGTCACTGTAGGGGATTTTATGCCAGAAGATACATATTCATGTCTGTTGACTTTTGGAAACTAGTTTGTAGCCAGCATTCAGTGTGCCATTTAACCTAACTCATTGCTCTGTGTCATTATCATTTGAAATCTCTGAAACTTACTGCATTTTGTATGTCTTTCTTGGGGAAAGTATAGTAGTAGCAGTTGATAGGATCAGGTATCCGTCTAGTGAGAGAGAGGAAAAATTGAATCAATTTGTTCCTTATGCGTGCTGGTGATACATGGATATGCTTGCCTGTGTTATGCTTTGCTTGACAATCTGTAGGTCCCAGATACCTGTTAGAGAACATGTCTGCTGTGTGAAATATGCAGAAGCAGTTGCACATCATGTGTCAGGGCTCGGTGTCCTCTTTGTTCTGTAGGCCTGAATCTGTAAAGCTGCAGAGCAGAGAGTTGCATGGTTAATCAGGGGTTAATCAGACACCAGGGTTAATCAGACACCTCAGATAGTGAGGGGGTCAGCTGCAGGCTTTGAAATGGTCATGATGCACCAAGCCTGAGCATAAACTTCTGATCAGGTGACAACTGCTGTGGTCGGAAGCTTTTTGTAGGAAGAGAACAAAAGACAGAGGTTTTAAAGATAGCTGATAGAAAAAGCTCTCTCTCCCTCATCTGATCACTGTTGGGATCCTAATGGAACCTTTCTTTTCCCATAGGAGTGGATATTTAGTGACCCTTTAATTAGACAGCAGGACAAGTGTCTTTCCATTACCTCCTTCTCTACTGGTTCCCAAATCACACTGGAAGCTTGCAATCAGAAAGACAGCAGACAGGTAGGTAACTGTGCACCTCTCTCTAATGCCTTCATTGCCACATGCCAGTGTACCTGCATCAGTGCAGCCAGCAGGGGCAAACCCAGTACCATCCAAGCACGATAAAGTCCTTTCCATCTTCTGCATCTCCCTCTCTGGTGTGTTTCTAAGCTTGGATGTATGAGAGAGTGTGTGACCAAGCAGGAGGAGCAGTATGTGGGTGTCTGCCCTGCCTGGGCCCTTGGCAGCATGGTTGGCTCCAGCTCAGCAGCACCCCAGCTTTGCTTCTTGGATAAGTTTATTGTGCAGCCAGATTGGTGCATGGATGAAGCACAGCACCAAAGAGAGGTAGGTGAGGCAACTGCTTTGAGATACCAAAGGGAAGAGTGGTGTGTGCCATCATTTGTTTATTTAATTTGAAGTGAGAGAGCTGTGTTCTTCTGTTGCTGTCTTTGGACATGTGAGCAGACCTTTAAAACTGAGTCTGTGCAACCCATTGAAGAGATACTGACTGACACAAAGCACTGTATGTTCCACCTGAACTGCTCCTTAGAGGAAAAATACACAGCAGCAATGTTCCCAACAAAATGCAGCTCTTTGACTTATGCTGTTTCCAGGATGTGCATCTCTGATCTGTCAGGACAAATCAATCATTTTGCCAGGTAAGGGATGGCCTCTGCAATGGCTAGGGTGCTCTCAACAGAGATGTGATGTACCTTTTTATAAGAACTGGGCAAAGCACAAAAAGGAACAACACAGCACTGGCAGACAGCAGATGGGACTTGTTTCATTCCCAGTTCCTGTGGTTCCCTCTGCACCAAGAGAGAACAAATCTTCTGTCATCTAAGGCTGTGCTGACTCAGTGCTTTCTGACATGTTTGTTGTTTTGATAGCCCAGAGGCAGAGGACGGCTCAGCTTTGACCAGTTCTCATCAACATCTTCTATTGTCAGTACTTTCTAATGCTATATGAATCCTTGAATTTAGTTCTTCCTGAAAGAAAGTACTGAAATCCAGTCCTGCCCATTTATGGAAAACCTGTGTAGACTTTCCTCTGGAGGGATGGTTGATGCAGAAATGCCTGGAAGAGTTGTCACCATGAATACACT
The DNA here is from genome assembly GCA_013400215.1 of Cisticola juncidis. Taxonomy (NCBI): domain Eukaryota; kingdom Metazoa; phylum Chordata; class Aves; order Passeriformes; family Cisticolidae; genus Cisticola; species Cisticola juncidis. Next base: position 230,905 of record VXBR01005532.1, on the reverse strand, counting down.
GGAAAAACTCTGAGTTTGGATTAGTCTGCAAGGGTATCCCAGGTGGGCTGTGCTTGCCTGCTCCTTTTTCTTGTTGGCAATCACTCATCCCATTGCTGTGTAATTAGGTCACTTAGCTTCTCCTTATGTGCCTCGCAGTATTCTTTTCCCTGGCAGGAGAGAGGACTTCAGCAGCTGCCAAAATGAGCTGTCTTTCCCTGCTTCCTCTGTCACGGGAGGACAAGGATCCCCCAAGGAGGGTGGAGTCCAAGCTGTATCAGAAGCCAGAAGAGAGATTAATCCACAGTAATACAGGCAGGCTTATTCTGCTGCTGGAATAGGATTTATTGAGTTTTCATGTGTTGATTATATACAGGCTCATTGTAAAGACATACACACTCTTAAGGGTGTGGGCTGTTGTTTTCCATTGCCTTATGTGAGCAAACTGCACTTGCATCAGGGACTTGACCTAGCAGATGATTTAACCAACTAATTCTAAGCAAGGATTTTGTTTAAGCATTTCAAATAATTAGAGACCGATTTGAATTGCAGTTGCCTTTCCAAACTGCCTTGAGGCTGAAGGGATAAGGTGGGGTGAAGTGGGAGAAATGTGTTTGAATTTTTAATATAATTTGGGTTGAAATGCTCTTAAATGTCAGGGTCTTTTTCATATTCCCCAACTCCCATTTAGCAGTTTGTACTTATAAAGCCAATTCTACTTGCAATGCTCAAGTTTGTTGTGTTCCTAGGGAATGTTGTTATGGTTTTTTCCTTCCATAAACACAACAGTAATTGTTGTTAACACTGACATTACATTTTAATTAGCTAGAAGTCAGTCATCTTGTAAACTCTTCCATTCTCTCTCCTCCTGGTATTTGAGAGGTTGATTTCCAAGAAAGAGCAAAGCTGGAAGGAACAAATTCTCTCAGTAGCCCTACAGCTTGCCTGTCTCCCCATGGATACTCACAGCTCAAAGTGCAAGTGCTGGGGGAGAGCAGCACTTCCGAACTGTGCATGAGTGTATCCACTTCTCAGTTCAAGTGGGCTTCTCAGAAAGTCGGAGGAGCTGAGTAGAGGGAGGGAGCTGAGCTGCTTTGCAGAGCTGGGAATGACAAGCAGGAGTCCTGACTCTGTGATGTGGTCTGAGTGGAGGCGGGTGAGCGTGGGCAACATGCATCACACACATCACACGTACAATACCCTACAGGGAGACAGCAGCGTAATGCAAGTCCAGCTTTGAACATCTGTCCTATCACTGTCACCAGAGACCGCTGGTGAAAGATGTTTGGGTTTTTCTGGATGTAGATTTCATGTCTGTGCTTGAGTCATGAAAAAGCAACATTTCTGACAAAAGATGGTACATGTGATAGTTTTGGTTTCTATTGTCCCAGGAGTAGATTGGTTAGATCATTATGACAGCACCACACAGCTCCTAAAATTGATTTTTCCTTTCAAATATGCTGAAGCTGTGCCCGTGCTACACAGCTGGTCTGCATTGAGCATGTCCCAGGGACAGTTAATTTTGTTGTAAATTTTGAGTGCTAAAAACAGTCCATCTAACATATAGGTAATATTCTAGCAGAGGTTTTAGAGTATTATGATTTGTGTCTAGAGTATTACCTCAAAATAAGTCTAGAATTTTGCAGGCAGGAGGATATGAGATAATAGTCACGCTCCAGATGATTTTTGGTGTTGTCAGACTCCCTTGGGTTGAAAGAACCCAGAAATGAAATCTATTTGGCAACATGGTCCTGTTGATCATTCAACAGCAACAGCTGGCACTGCTAGCAGACGACCAGCCAAAAGCTATTCTGCATAATCAGAACTAGATTTCAAAGCAGATGGATGGTATCCATAATGTTATTTGGAGAATAGCATTTTTAGTTGAATGCACAATAAATTATTGCCTTCAGCTTGATTTTTTGGCTCTGACTGACAGTAGGAGTGGTGTTTTAATTTATATTATAGTGAAGACAAATAGAAGGCAAAGTGAGAGTCAGACACTAAAACAAGAGAATGAAAATGAGAAATATTGGCCCAATATTTCCCAACAGAACAAGAAACGCTGAGAAATCCTATTAAACAGATATATTTCATTAAAATGTTCTGAAGGAATGTGACCTCAGCCTGAAGATGAGGACACTGAGTTTTCTTGTGAGACAAATACTATTTGAAATCCTGTGTCCCTTTTATACCATTGGGAAATTTTTTCCCACTTTACTTCTCAGTGTATATTACCTGAAGATGAATGCAACTTTTATATAGAGTATCTAAAAAGAAAAGGAGTGAAAGCCTGTCTGTTTTGAAAGCACCTGACTCAGCATCTTCATGACAATAAGTAGGTAAAGCAATACTGGCAATATGCCATACGTTGAAAGTTGTTTTCAGGAGACAAGACTTTCTCTTAGCTGTAATTTAGTTTTACAAATTTAGGTGCTCAGAGGAAGACAGTACTTGCTGGATGCTGGTGAGAGCTTTTCTGTCCTCTGTCTCTGCTCATTTATTTAAAATTTAGTGTTCAAGACCAGCTTCAGGCTGCCCATGGCTCTGTAAATACTCAATTACAGCTTACAACGTCCTTGGCTACTCTGGTTCTCAGGTCTCCATACATTTCTGTTTGAAGCATCTTGGTCCCCATAAGCAAAATTTGTCTTTCTTAGCTGTGCCTCCTGGGCTTGGCCAATTCCACTGTTTCACAGTTAGGATTTAGAGAGAAGCCCTGGACTGTATGGATTACGGGGGGTTAAAATAGAACTTTTGATTACTTTGAAAAATTAGGCTAGTGTAAACAATTCCAGCTCTTGTATATATGGGGTAGAAGAGGACTGGCTATTTCTGACTTTTCTCTTAATAACTGTACATGGAGTGCTTCCATCCAGCCACAAAAGTACATTGAAATGATAGATAAAAAGAGGGAGAGAGATTTACAAAAATGGGGGAAAATTTGGGTTAACACTAGGGAAGAGGATCAAGACACAGTTTTTCAAAGAAAAAAATGATTGCTTTTCTTCTTCCTCCATCTTCACTCCAAACCTACTCTTACCAGTATATTGTATTATCTCCATCTGCACAAGAAAGGGAGACCAAAGAGATTTTTCATGCCAACATTTTTCAGATTGTGCAATGCCTGTATCTTCCAAAAGCTTTCTTTCCAAGTACAGGCCAGTCATAATTTCTGGGTGTAGGAGAGGAGAGGACTCCCTGTAACGTGTATGCAGGAGGTGTCTGCTCTGTTTATTTTTTGCTAAAGATGGACATTTTTGCTGTCATTTAAAACTTATCAGTCTAGGCTTCCCTTGTGGTCTGTGGAGAAAGCTGGGCCCTGCAAGAAGGGGATTGTACCTTGGACCCCTCCATAACTATGTCACCAGGCAACTAGTTTAGACTGAATTGCTCATTTCTGAGGTGGCTGACAGTGGGAGATGAGTGTCCTGTCTCCTGATCCCATCCATTCCTACTGCCCACCCTCCTGAAGGGTCTGAGATATGATGTGTCCCTGCAGGGCAGGATGTTGAGCTGCCTTTGGTAATCCTGTGGTCTGCAGCCAGGCCTTGTGAAAGGTTCAGGTGAAATCAGGGGAGTTGCTCTGGTATCTTGTGAAGGGCAGAAAAGCACAGTTTCTGATCAGAATAAGTGAAATCCATCATTCTGAAAATAGCCCATGCATTTGAGATGAGGAGTCCTACCTTGGCTTTTGCTGTCAGTGTGCTTTGTAACAGCTGCATACAGGCACCTCCCTGCAGCCCAGGTGAGCCTCACCTTCACCTCTCACCTTCTCTGCTCCTCCCCCTTCCCCATCCTTGCCCCATTTTATTTTGAACAAAGGGATCTGGGGTGACTTGACATGCTGGGCTTTCCAGCGGTGTGGCTCACTGAGAAGCTGATGGATTTCGTTAGCAGCAGATGTGCTCTGGGAAGTGCTTGCTGGTGTCCTCCTGAGCCTGTTGCTGCAGACTCTCCCCACAGACATCACAGTGGGTACCTGCCCAGCATGGACAGGTGCCACAGCAGCAGGTCTCTCATCTGAAGGAATAACATGAGCAAGCCTCCCATGGTGCTGGTTTTCTCCTGAACAGCGAGGGGGAAGAAGAAAACCAGTGTCTCTTGGTAATGGGCCTTGTCCTCCACCTCAAGTCTCGTAATACCATGTCCTTTTGCAGCAGAGTCTTTTGGTGGGCTCCGGAGTGTGTGTGCATAGGGGAGCATGGAGACTGAGAATTCACAAATACAGAGAGGTAGTGGGAAAGTGGAGGGCAAGGAGGTAAGTGTGCTTTGGAGAAGTCAAGAGGCTCCTCACTGGGGTGTCTGTGGCCCTGGGAGACACTGGTGTGGAGGCTTTCGTGCAGCAGTGGCACCAGCTGGGCACAGAGCACAGCTTGCCAGGGGAGGAGACCTCCTCCTTTACACTCCATCATTACAGCTGCTGCTTTATGATATTAACTCTTCCTCAGCTCTTTGTAGAGAGGCTTATGCCAGATGGGAGCCAGATGGCTCTGGGACCTATGTAGGCAGTGGGTTGCAGCAGCTGGTGGGGGCACTGTAGTGCAAAGACTGCATTGTATCTTCCTGTCCGTCATCACTGCATTCCTCTGCCCCCTTCTCCATTAAAATCAGCTTCTTCCTGCTGCACAAACAGCTTTCCTTTAGTGTTGTCCTGTGAAATACTGCAAATTGATGCTGCGTCTGGTATTAAGATTTGAAGAAATACATGATACAGGAGTAACAGATTACTCTGGACTTTGCAACTGCCCTGCCCTCCAAGACACGTAACAGCTGCCAGCAATATGTGAACATGACTGAATATCTTAAACTACACAGCATGTGGCAGTCCTTTTGCTGTGCTACCCAATAAGTAAAATGTTTGTAGATTTTGACATTGTCCAGATATTGCAGGAAAATTTTAAATTCCCACTGCATCTTTTCTGCAATGCTCTTGAGGTCCATCACTGTTGTCAAACTGTTTCTTTTTCTTCATCAGTCTCATGGGTTAGACAAAACATCCTCATAATATTCCTAACCTCTTTATTGACTGAGCACCCAGATCACAATTTTAACTGGATCATCTGTGTGAATGAAAATAATGAAGGGAAAATCCCTGGAGCTTGGACCCCTGAATCTTTTCAACCTGTTGAGCTCAGCTGTGCCACACTAGAGATGAATCTGGGATCTCACATCTGGAAGATCCTAAATCCACAGACTAGTTTCTACTTCTTTCTCTTATTATCAGCCACAGTGTTGCCAGTTTTTGGAGGTTTTTTCCCAGCAGGGATGGAAGGTACAGCCCTTTCCCAGCAGAATTTTAAATTCAAGGTTAGAACATATTTTTGTTTCCTGTTAAGTAACATGACCAAAGTGGACCTTCAGAAAAGGATTGTATATTGGGCCTTTTGAATTTGATGAAAAAAGAGATGAGAGAACAGTGGATAAGAGAGAGGTCCAGTCAAACAGTAGAAAGTGTGATTTTTGCTTTCTGTGGACAGGTTGCTTTCAGTGTTGGGAGACATTTCGGTGCTTTGCTTTCCATGGCTTGGAAAGCAGCCATAGGAGGCTTTCAAGTTTTGGCAGGTACCTGGGTGCCCAGGACAGAGAGTGGCCTGGAAACTGTGACTATAATATGCTTTGAAAATGCCATTACCAGCTGATTTTTGTGTTGATAGAATCACACAATCATAGAATGTGCTGGGTTGGAGGAGATCCATCTAGATCACTGAGTCCAACTGCTGGCCCTTCACACAACACCCCAGCAGTTACATCATCTGCCTGAGAGCGTTGTCCAGGCGCCCCTTGAATTCAGCCAAGGCTTCCTGCTGTGACCACTACTCTTGTTTGCCTTCTAGATGCTTCTGAGTATCCAGCCCTGTAACTCAGCTAAACCTTAACCCTACCTAACTGCAGGTATCATTAGTACAGGAAATAGTGATTTAGAAATGCTGGCCATACCCAGATTTTCCTTTTCCCCAGTTGTTGGAATTTACTTGAAGTTATCCTCAACTTGAAGTCACAGTTCTGCAGGGGAATGGAAGTAACATCATGTTTTTTCTATCTTCTCACAGAAGTGGAAGATGAAAGGCAGTTTCATTCAACACTTTGTCAGCGGTCTCTGCCTGGAAAACCAGACTGGAAGAGTGGTGACGAAACCCTGTCAAGCAGGTGTACCTGGCCAACAGTGGGAGCTGCTGCAAGCAACATGATGGTAGCACAGAGATCTCCTTGTTTCTTTGTGCATGAGACTTTGGGGACAGAGTGGAATCAGGAAGGGAGGAATGGTTTTGTATGTCTGACCCTAAATGTTTTCATTGTGCCCATCAGTAAGCCACCATTTCAGCTGAGCACTTGATGTTTTTGAGCTTTTTAGAGAAGCTGGGGATGAGAGGGATCAGGACAGTTGTCAAAATTTTCCCATCTGTTGTCTCAAGTTCTCCTTTGTACTTGTGCACAGCTGCACCTAGAGATGGAGGAGGACCCAGCCCAATACTTGCAGCCCTCCCCATCCTTTCCTTTCTCTGCATCCAGAGTCCACAACCTTCAGTCCAGCAGCGTAGGCTGTGCTTGTACAAATGTTGGTAGCTCTTTGGCTTCCCTGGCTTTTGGCTCTAACATTGTGCATCATTTATGCATATGTCTCTCAGTGAGGACTGGCCAGAAGAATCATCAAGATCAATGTAGAGGCTGAAAACAGCTATCAGATCCTGGGGACAGGTTTGTCACCTCTTTTTGGTGGGGTCCATTCCTTCCTCTGCCCACAGTAGCTGCCCTACAGCCAAATGTGCTGAGGGTGGGCAGTGCTAACTAGAGAGACTGAAAAGGGACCAGCCTAACCTCTTTTACCAGCCTAACCAGGGATTGTTTCAGGGACTATTCCCTGTTGAAGTCTTCCTTACAGCTTTTTTATGTGTGGAAGGCTAGCCCTGCCTCCAAGAGTGGCCCATGCCTGCAGGTTCAGGGTACCATGCTCTGGTGAAGCCAGTTAGAGACTGGTGCCAATATTTGGGGATGTTAGGGAAGCTGGGCCTGTTCTCTGGCTGCTCTTCCTGGTGCTACCAGCCACTTCAGCCCACACCAAAGGTGGTGCACAGAGCTGTGTGGGCAGCACACACAGACAGAGGTGTGGTGGCAGGAGCCCACCCAGATCCCCACTGTGAGAGACAGAAGGGGACAGCCCCTAGGTCATGGCAGACTTCTTGCTGTTGGCTAGGGAGTTCTCATGCTTGTGTCTCCAGTTCTGTGAACAGAGCCTGACATGACAAACCACCCACTCCCTCTGTCTAGTTGCTTTTCCTTCTCTCTTTAAAAAAGACGAGGCAAAAAGGCTGGGACTACTCTACTTTTGACATTCCTCTCTCTTCCCAGTGAGCACCTTGGGGAGAGGTTAGCTGGTGAAGCTGAGACTGCCCCCTGCATAGATGCTGCCACAGGGCAGGCTTGCCCTAAGAGAGGACCCTTCAAGTTCTGGAAATACCAAAGACACTGGTGGTCTCTAGCTAGCATCCCAACCCTGCTCCCTGTTACCAGTCAGCTCAAGCCACGTGTGGGTTTTCAAACCTGACAAGGGATGCTCACCAATTCAGATGAAGTCCCCTTACTGTCTCCTAACTAGGTCTGTTAAACTTTCCTCTTGAGATAGATTTTGTAAACGAACCCTCCTTTCCAAGAACCTGACAGGGGAACCAGATGAGGGAACCATCTTCTTTAGGCAATTGTTTGCCTAGATCCTTTCTGATCTGGTGTAGAAGAAATAGGTCATTCATTTGGATTCTGAACAGCTGTTTGCCTTTGATCATGTTTGTATCTCTTTTAAATTCTTTCTCTTAGCTTGGTTTTAGCCCAAACAGTTGACAAAAGAACAGATAATGTTCTTCATACATTGCATGTGCTTAGTGTGAAAACTGGACAATGTTTTTTGTTCTTGGTTTAAAAAAATTAAATCCACTATGTGGCAGGAGCTCTTATCCTGTCTCCCCCTTCACCAGATCCCCATCTTAGCACTGATTAACATAGAAGAATGATCTGCCTGCATTGTGAAAACTCACAAGGGAGTTCTTTTTGATCTGTACAGAATGGTGCAGCTGCTCTTCTGTGTGGAAATGAGGGCACTGACTCTGCAGTGATTTCTCTTTCCCCATGTAGAGATGCTTTGGGTCAGAACCACTGAGGTCACAAGAGGGCAGAAAAGAAAGGAAATAGCCTAGGAATGGAATGAGAGCAGGCCAGACAGATCCATTGAGGGGAGTGATGCCATCCTATTAGCTACTGCATTTTTGAACAAGAATGTACAGGAGATGGTCCTTTCAGAATGGCATCATTATGCAGTGCGAGACAGGAACAGTCAAGTTCTTACCTGGCTTGAAAAATATTGATGCAAATACAGATGAAGGGCCGCTGAGCTGGTACTGTTTGTAAGCTCTGTTTACAATGAAGTGTGAAAGGATTACATTTTCTCATCAAAACATAGCCTAAGTGGACCATCTGACCTGTCCCCACTTCCCTCTGCAGCAGCTTACGTGTGGCAGCTAACAGCATGTTCACTCCTCTACCAGGTGCTGCCTCCTTCCTCCCTGCTCCCACTGTGTGTGTGCAGCTTTCTTGCAGTTCCTTCTTCATAAGCACTCTGGGACCAGGACCCAGCTCCTCTACAAGCAATGCTCCTGACTCTGCAGACCACAGAAGCTCTGCTTGTTGCACTCTCCAAGCTCTGGGCCAGCCCTAATTCAAAGGGCTCTTGTCAGCACGATGACTGCTGCCCTTGACTGTTTGGCTCCCATGCTGGAAGCTGCTGACTGCTCCTGTAGCAGACCTGGACTAGCTGTGTTGATTTATGCCTCTCTTCCTACTGCTGTCCTGGCAGAGTGTGAACTGGCATCCTTCTTGGGCTGTGTCTTGGTTTAGGGTAAATTTGGGAGGAAAATTTACCAGTGGGGTAAGCTGGGGCTGCTGAAGATGGGACACTCTCCTTCTTCAGGTGCCCTGGCCTGGGGGAGGAAAGGGAAAAGGGGGATATATGCTAGGTGTCAATAACTCAAATTGCTTGTGGAGTTTGGAGTTTCATTTTTGAATTCTACCTGGTTTTGGACATGCTCACCTGAGGTCACCTGTTCACCTGAGACTCTTCTGTCTGCTGAAGCATTGCTTTAGCTCAGCATAGACCTCCCCACACATCATCTTTTGGAAGCTGTTGGTTTCCAATGTATTTTAGCAGCTGCTGAAAAGGAGGTACATCACAAAAGGCTGCTGACAAGTGTGAGCAAACTGAACTTCTTGGAATAAACAAAGTCTTGTTCAAACTCATTATTAGCATACTCTACATTTCCCTTGCACTGAAGGGAAGGAAGAACAGTGTTATCTCTACTTTTTTCCCCAAGGTCCCTGCAGTGCCATGTTTTGTAACAGGTGTCTGTTAGGATTTTTTCAAGCAAACTGACTGTTTTTAACAGTCAGAACAAGCAGTTGCTCACCCTTGTTTTCCTGTTTACTTTAAACAGCCCCCTAGACTGTCAAGACAGAGCATTTGCATTGGTAATATCCTTAAAGAAAGCTGTTACTGTATCAGAGCATCCAATGTAATTTCCTGTGCTGTGAACCAATGGGGGTTTATTTAAAAGGAGCTGAATCTACTGTTGTACAGGAATTGGTTTCAAAAGATTTATTTTTCACACTCACTTGTAAGTTGCACTTTGCCAGATGTAATTTATGTGGAACCCAGATTAGTTTTCCTTTTCCTTCAAAAAAAGCATGTGCCAGAACCTGTTAATGCCTGAAATAAAATCCATTTTGAAATAAGTGTTTCAGCATGTTCTTATTCCCCTTCACTTCCTCTACTGGAAAAGAGCATCCTTTCTTTTCTGGTCCCCTCCTCTGTCTCTCACCGGGTTTGTTCCCTAGAAATACACACTCCAGTTCCTTGCATGGGTTCGTGGGTCCTCAGGAGGGAGAGTGGCTGGAGCAGGCAGAGGTGCTTCTAGGATACAAGGGTGCACCACTGGTAAAGGAGTGAAGTAGTCCTCCTCAGCTGGATAGGGAGGCAAGCACCCTTCCTGACAATTAATGGGCTGACTTACATGCTGAAGGAAATAGCTGGGGTTGTGGGGAATTAATTCTTCCTGTTACTCCCTCCTTGATATTTTCCTTACGCTAGCAACCTGCCTATTTTTTACATAAGCCTCCCAAAGACCTTTCTTCTGCTTCTGGCTTGAGGCCAAAGGAGCATCACCACCCACAGATGTCTCCTAGCATGTGCATCGCTGAGCTTCAAATAGTGTGGCTCCCCAAGGAGGCTGGTAAGCTTTTCTAACCTAACTTAATATTATTGAAAACAAAAAGAGAGCAGGAAAAGAGAAAGAGAGATAGAAGAAAAAAAAAAAGAGAGAAAAAAAGGAGAGAAAAAAGAAAGCCCAGCAAGCAGTGCCAATTTGGAGACTTTAAGATCAGGGCTTAGCAGCCTGCCAGTTCACCTGGCAAAGGCTTTTTCAAACTAGGATCAGCTGGGTCTGCCTATACAGAAAGCAACTGTGCCAGAGCATCTGTCTAAGGAGGGCATGCTGGAAATCAGCTGGTGTGGGGGGAACCACTGCTTATCCATGCTGCCTGATGCTTGAGTGCTGTGGGAACTCAATAAAAAGGAGAAGAGTTGGGGCTTTCTCTCTTGGTGCTGCTCTTGTAGCAGGACCTATTTGGGCTGTGGCCCTGGGGCCCTGCCATGCACACCCTGAGTGATGACCACCCAAGTGCCCTAGAAACCAAGAGGTTCTCAGGCTGCAATGATGGCTGGGAAGATTTATTTTTTCTTGTCCTGCCTAGGAAAATGATAGGGTTTTGATCTTCTGAAGAGCCAGACTTGGAGGGCTGCAAGGGAAGGAGAAATGGGTGAGGGCTGGGTTACCCTCTGAGGAAGATAGGGTCAGACATGCAGTGGTCTCACACATACGTAAGAGAGAGAAGTTTGGAGTAGAAACAGGTGCCTCAAAAGGGACTAGGACATAGTGGGGGAAACATCATAGGGGAGTAATTTCTCTGCTGGAGGCTGAAAACCTAGAAACACAGTGTCCACAGCAATCTTACAGCTGGATGAAATTTAGTATATGCTTTATCTAAAAATGAAAATCAAATGTTCTTAGGATTTGTTGCTTTTTGTTGGGTTTTTAAAATACTCAAATGCTTTATTTGAGAACTCACAAAGCAGATTATTTTCTTAGAAACAGAGGTATTCTCCAAGCTACATTTAGTAACTAATCTAGGTGCTAAGGGACCATCTTTTTCTGCAGTTTGTTAAAAGGTATTTGCTTGATACAGAGACTTTATGGGAACATTTCTTAATTCTCAAGACCCTCTGCCACTGGACTGCAGGGTGTGTGGAAGGAGATATCTCTAGCCCTCTAACTGGACTTCTTCAGTATTTTAGAAGTACATTCTAAGTTCAGGAGCATCTGGAAACTTGACTACTGCTCTTCCCTCAAGCAAACATCCTAATATGCTCTCTGCATCCTTTCTCTCTTGGTCTCTACTGCTTGGTGAGTGTTCAGACAGGAGCTGAAGATCTCCTGTATCCCTCCCTTTAAGGGGGCCTGAGATTCGTTCCTTCATCATGACTTGTGAGAACTTTAAACAGAAGCCGAGAAGCCCTGGAGAACTGCAAATATTGAAATTAGATGTTTAGATCAACCCGAAACAAAACTTGTTTTCAGTGTGTTTTGCTGCTATAGTAGCAAAAAATCAGCAGTACAATTCCCTATGCAAATAAACAGGATATCTGCAGCATCCTGGGCTTCTGGTTCTGCTTTTCCAGTGGACAACTCTACCCATGTGAGGAGAGGAGGCATCGCCTTTCCATCACTGTCCCAGCTGGGGTGCAAGGTAGCAGCCATCCCCATTTCTAGGGCTTTCTTTCTGTAAGGTGTTTTGCAAACAGCTATGATACACTCCAGAGCTGTGTTAAAAAATGTTTCTTTGCTGCAGCATATTGCAAAGGAGCCACTGGGCAACTGAAGCCTGGAGACTTGAGGGAAATTAACAACCTTTTGCTTTTTTGAGTGATCTGCATCTGTTTGAGAAGTGCTGCTTTAATCTCACCAGTGACTGACCAGTTATTAAAACCAGACCAGAACAAGGTAGTATTTCTGTGCTGAAAATGACACTGGTAAGTGTACAGGCTTGCCTTTTTTTGAGACATCCCATCTGAATGGAAATAGCTACTTCTGCTTGACTTATTAATAAAACTTGTGCTTTACAAATCTGAGTCATTAAAATAAATCCAGTTTCATCTGTACTGCATGGTGGAAAAACAAGAATGAGAGAAAAGATAACAAAATAAGCCACTTGGGACAAAATTGTGTTTTGAGAGTGATTTTGGTGGAAACCAGCTTCTCTCTCTTTGATTTCCATGGAAACTAGTACAGCTCACCATTGCCTGCAGCAGAGCTGAGCTTGGCAGTAACAGCAGCGGTGTGCTGGGTGATGAGCTGGCCAGTGCCTGGGGGAGGCATAAATTCATGAGCATGAAGTGAACAAAATGTGTTCACTGACCCAAAAGGCCACCCATGGACCCCTCTGCACTTCCAGGTCTGTCTACTTTCTTTTCCTAATGCCTCTTCTCCCTGAATTTTGTGTTCAAGAGTGCAGGGCTGCTTTGCCTTTCCCCATCCCAGTCTCAGCTGATGGGTGGATCTCAGTATGCCCTTCTCAAGCAGCCTGAGCTCCTTGTAAGCATGGTGGCTGTTATCTGCTGGGATGATTGTGAGCATTCCCAGGTTTCATCCCAGCTCTTGATGTCCCTCCTGCCCTGGCATTTCATGTCACTGCCCCTTGCAGCTGCCATGGGGTCTCCTGGTGGTTGTCTGACCTGTGGAGCTGCTGCTGTCTGCTGTTGGCTTCCTTTCGGCAGCTGGGCACCAGAACTGGCCCTGCAGTATGGCTGTAGTTTGGAAGTGCCCACAGCAGTTTTAAAGAAGTGGGACACCTGCATACAAAGTACAGAGAACAGTTTATTTGAAGAGATGACATATTTTATAGTTCACCAAAGTTAGTGTGAATTTCTTTACCCACCAAATCACCTCGTTCCCCAGTCCTCCCAACATATAATGAGGGCAAACCAGAAATCATGTCTATGCTGGTATGTTTTGAAGGTGATGGCTTGCTGAAGAGATGCAGAGTTGTTCCCAGTGCTGTGGCAAGCAGAAAAGCATTGGATGGAGAAGTGCTGAAGTAGGTGTGAGGACACTTAAATGTGGCCATAGTTTCCACTGTAGGAAAAACAGGAAGAAGCTTGATGAATGCCTTTCAGCCCAATCAGTAATAAAGCAGCAGGATGAAGAAGAAAGAGATGTGAAAGGAGTAGGAGTCCTCCTGTAATGACTGGGGGCGTTTCTAGGACAAGACTGTTGGGTCAGGCTCTGAGGAGCACATAGACCTATCTCTTGTTTCTAGTCCCAGCTCCCCCCAGCCTTTCTGCAAGCTGTCCCATTTGCATTTCAGGAGACAGCTTGGCCTGTGCCAGCCAGGCTGCACTTGGAAGAATGTGCTCAGACTGACTTTTAAACTGGGCTCCCACAGAAGGGTTGTCATGCCACTGGCAGCAGGATGCACTGGTGTGAGGGTGTCTGTATCTCAGGCTGCAGCAGAAACTTGGGTACTGGGGTGAGCTGAGGCTGATGTCCCAGCCCAGTCTTGGAGCCACCTGCCTCTCTCCTTTCTGTCTCTGAATATTGTTTCTTGAGTCTTGTTTCTCTGGATCTCAGTGAGCCTCAGACAGTCCAAGACTGACCAGGACTGAACTAGATCTTTTCCACCCCTCACCCCAGTGATTCCTTCCCTTTTAAAACAAATGCAAGAACCATTGGTACTACAGCTGGAAGTTCCGTGGTGAGAACATAAATAGGGACAGATAATTCTCAGTTTTGCCTCATCTTAACAAGGGTCAGTGCAAAACTAATGTGTTGTGCTGTCAGCCGTGATCCTCAGAGACTGCAAACCAGTCACATCATCCCAATACTGCAACATGAAGTGAACTTGAATTCAGCCATCTTAGAAAAGCAAATAGGAACCATTTTTGTTGATGGTGTTTCCTAATAAAGCTCCTCCTGTGAGTCATTTAGTTCACTGTTGACTTTTTTCCTTGCTTGGTTGATGCCTGAGTTCTCTGTGCTCATGGTACAACATGAAAAAAGGAAGCCCTCCCTCAGGCACCAGGCTCAGCACACACTTGCACTGCAGCTGGCACTGCCTGGACTTCAGGCTGGGCTGTACAAGCTGCTGGGGCCACCCTGCTGGTGCTGCAGCAGTTTGCCTGTCCTGATCCCCTTGATGTGCTAACCACAGCCATGACATCCCTGCGGCTGCTGTGCACACCTACACCTACAGCCTGCCTGCCCCAGGATGAAATTCCGCTCTATTTCAGCCTTGTGTGTGCTGCTATCACCTTCACTTACCTCTGCATTCCTCCTTTCTAGTCTCAAAATAGATTTTATGGGTGAGGAGGCTGAGAAGAGAAACATTTTTCTAAGCAGAAATTGATGTTGGACTCTCTTTGCTGCTGCATTTTTCTTTCTCTTTTTTGCAGGGTTGTGTGGATGTTATTCATTAGTGCAAACACTTGTCAGATTTGGGAAACAGACTCGGTCTGAATTGCTCCTGCTTGGTCTAAATTTCTGTTTGTGAATTCTGACATTATTTGCTTTAAGAAATGTGAGTGGCTGGGAGAATGCTGCTTGGCAGTCACCAGCTTTGTGGCAGAAGCAGCAATAAAGAGCTGGACAAAGGCAGGTGTGAGACTGAGGGCTAGAGGGCAGCTTGGTGGTTATCCTGCTTGGTATTTCTTCAGCAACAGACACAGGGAAACTGGTAATACAAATCTTGAAGGAGCTACTAGGAAGGACAGAAACACAGCTAATGGTTGAATTGGGTCTGCATTCTGTACTGGCAGCATTCAGGGGATGCTCTGTACAGAACCTTCCTCAGTGTCCAGCATCAGTTCCCTTCAGAAACACCCTACCTATCTCAAGTTGTTAATCTGCAGTACTGCTTACTACACGGATACTTCTGCCCATAAGAACATCTTAGTACAGCTGTAGATGAGGGCTTGACTATATTGGCTGATCACCTGGACTGCCTTTGCTGCTCAGCGTGCTGCAGGGCAGGGGGCATGCCAGTGGTGTTTCAGTGACTCAGGTGTGTTGGGATCTATTTGAGGCAGAAGTCATTTTCTTCAGGCCATTTCTCAGATTTTTGAGGAAAAGTGACAAATTATAGCAGACCTATTCCGAGTTGCCGGGTTTGCTCACCCTGGTGTATTAGGCTGGTTGCTTTGTCCTTCTGGCCTGAGAAGTTTTAATTCATGCCCTGGACCAGGCTTACCAGCACAGGCTAGCACAGTGCAGCCTGACTGGGTGGAGATGCTCAGCTGCCAGAGAGGAATTGGGTTCCTTGCTCTTACCTCCTGCCGGATCTGGGATTTTCATGGAGTGTACTCCTGTACCTCCAGGAGATTTGTTTAGGCTAAATCACTCGGCATTTGAGAGCTGGTGATGTGGCAGCCTGTTGATGAAAATGTGTAATTAAAGATGCAACAGATGTAGCGAAGTCTAAAAGCGTTACCAAAGGGTCTTCTGCTGGGGGTGGAATTACAGAGTTCGAATGTTGAGGCTGGTACTTTCACAGCTCCTCCCAGAGCTTCAGTGCAGATTGTTCAATGTCTCAATTTTATCTCTCTTAAACGTTCTTTAACTGGAGCCTGCCCGTTGTATCGCTGTTTACAAGGACTGTGATGTCGAAGTCCCTCTAATTACCCCAGGATGAAGTGTCTCCTCTGCTTGCTTTCTGAGGAGATGAAAGCAATGTTCAAAGAGACCCACTTGGTACCGGAGCGCTTTTCAAGGCAATCAATTTTTCCAAGCTCCTTTCCCCCCAAGCAATCTAAATGCTAAATAGATCTTTAAAATAATTACCATCTCGAAGATGAGGAGCCATTTTCCCCTGCAAACACCTGATGCTCGTTAGCAACATTTAACGTGTCAGCATCACCTTTGTTTACTCTAAACTTCCATGGCAGGAGTTTGTCAGATGTCTGCAAGTACTGAGTTTATGCTGAACAGTCTGAGAAAGCCTCTAGAGCACAAATCCTCTCTCCTGAGAGGGAACTGGTCTGTATCCCTTCAAAACTCTTCTGTTTCTCCCCTCCCCATTTCATTTTGATCTTATTAAAAATAAATAGTGCCAGTACACCAGCCTGGCACCAGTGTAAGCCAGGTACCCAAATCAGAGATGAGCTTAGCCTGGAGCAGCAGGATTGTAGAAAAGTTGCCTTCTGTCTGTCTTTGCAACTTCTCTTTCCCGGGTTAGAACAGGATACAGCTGGGTCTCTGGTGGGTACTTGCAGCATCCAAGAGCCCTTGCAGGACCAGCAGCTGCCAGCACAGCTGGAGCCCCTTTGCCCTGGGACAGCTGCAGCACCTGCTGACTGTGAATCCCCAGGGCTGCCACAAGGCTTGTGCAGTGGCTTTCCCACCGTGAGCAGAGTCCTACTAGGGAAATCCATAGGAGGGGGCTGCTCCCTGTACCTCATGTCAGGGATCACTCCCACCCTTGTACCAAAGCAATATATCAGAGCAGGAATAGACTCTGGGAAATTGAGGTTTCTGAAGGTGGAACTGTTCTTGCTCTGCCTGCTAAAGCTGTTCTACTTTGGACGGGATAATAAAGCTTGGTTTGAACAAAAGGTGTATGATTCTAACCTAGTGGTTGAAGAGCTTTTAGTCTCCAGAGCAAGGCCTGGAGCCCAAGATTACTTCTGGAATTACTTTGCATTTTTATTCACTAACTATTTAATTTCAAGCTCATAAACAGCCTTTGGAACAGTGCCTGGAATGAAAGACTTTCCTGTAAATACCTTAGCTGCTACTAGAAAACTATAATTACTTACCCTCTGGTGCAGGTCATCCCCAGATATTCCACACCAAGGATTTCAAAAGACCCTCATCATAAGACATTCAATATTTTGTCCTCTAATCCCTCTTGCCAGCCTCAGACAAGCCTACATACCTTGGTGAAACAGAAAGCTTTGACTCTTTATTTGCAATAAATAAATAGAAATAGGCTGTGTTTGGAGGAGGCTTATCAAATCAAGCGAAATGGAGGAACACTTTGTTTATGAGTTCCCTTAGCACTTACTCATGCAGGTGGTCTGAACACAGCTGAGGCTAGAGTGCTTCTGTGTGGGTGTCGAA
Source organism: Cisticola juncidis (assembly GCA_013400215.1). Taxonomy (NCBI): domain Eukaryota; kingdom Metazoa; phylum Chordata; class Aves; order Passeriformes; family Cisticolidae; genus Cisticola; species Cisticola juncidis. The sequence goes on along the minus strand of VXBR01005532.1, from coordinate 213,716 downwards.
GCAGATCCTGAGTTGTGAAGACTGAAATGTGCATATCTGATGTGTATCCAGCTTTGGACAATAGCTGAACAGAGACTTTTGTAATTCCAAAAATCTAATGATCCAAACGATTCAAACCCCACCTACACCCTTTGGATATGGGCTTCTGGACACCATACATCACGTGGGGTACAGCCTGGAAAAGAGTCTGGAATCGTCTGACTTTGAGTGGTGTTTTGGCTCGGATGCCACAAATCCCCTTTAATGCTCACTTCTTAAACTTCTTATTCAAATGTCTCATTTGAATAATGTGTGCTTCATTACCACAGGGGTTCTTATCCTGTAATATACTGCAAACAAGGCTGAAGGTCTGGAGTGAGGGGAGTTCACAGGACACTTTCATGGGTGTGCTTTGCATGGCAATGCTGTCAGCTGTGGCCTTGGTGAACTCAGGGCCTCCAGCCACCATGTTCATTAAGTAAGAAGGATGATAAAATCCCAGAAGGTTTTCTTTGGTGTTGCTCAGAGGAAAAGCAGGCACTGCTGTACAAATTCCCTCTGAATTAGTAATAAAACCTGATGCAGAGGACTGAGATTATGTGTGAGAAGGGTTGTCTGGGGGCTCTCCCTCATACCCCAGGGTTCCTACCATCTGATCTGTTCAATCACATCTTAATCTGACCATAATCCTAGCAAGTGAGTGAAAGGGAACTAGCAGGAAAGGGCCAGTGCCTGCTGCAGTGATGAGTGACCAGGCAGATCCTCAAAGTTGTAAAAGGTTTTAAGGAGATCAATATTCCCTGTGCACTCATTTCTAATTGGACTTTATTGCAGGTCTCTGACTCATGTACTTCATTACGTGGACTCAGATGGAGTTTCTATACCTGAGTTTATACTTCTAGGGCATAGGATCAAAATAGCAGCAGCAAGCAATTGCCAAGGCCCCTAGAACTCGTCTGGAGAAGTAATTGCAGGAGTGCTGAAGCATTAGACTTCAAAGAAATGCGGATGTGGCTAAATCAGTATTATTAATTACATTTAAGTTTACAAAAAAAATGTTAACAGCTATGTTAGGGGTCACTTTAAAAACCACCCAGTGCCACAAAGTACATATTTCAATTAATTTATTGCACCACTTGCATTCTGGGGCAAAGTATTTTCTGAGTTTTCATGAAGCCCATGAGTAAACATGGGCTTCGAAACAGTAACTATATCAGCCAGTTATATCATCACCAGTTCTCTCATTCTCAGGACACCATGCCCAAAACATCAAACTTGTGGAAACGACGAGGAAAATATGTGGAAAGTACCTGGGTAAAAACACTACCTTTCTACCTTAATCTGCTTAAACCCTTTTATCTTCCCTGTAAAATATCTGTGGGAGATGTTTGCCAAGTAAACAAAAAAATCCAACAATACCCCCCCAACAGTAGAGTTCCTCTGTATATCTGATCAGATACAAGCACCACAAAGCCCATTAACCTCTTCCTGCCAATGACCTGCACCAAGTGTCTAGGGAAAAAAGTAAGAACAGGGCAATCACATGGGAGTTCCTCTCCCAAAACACTCCCAGGGCCCTGAGTCACTTCTGATGCACTAACACCCTGAGCCAGGACGGTCATCCTTGCATTTAGTAGCCATTATGGGTTTCTCTTTAGAAATAGGTTTATCTAAGTAAATAGGAAGAAGGTGTGTTTCCATTCCCTGAGGATCCTCTGCATTAACTAATTAGCGCTATTAATTGCTAGTTAGGGTGGCTATCAGATTTTTGACAAAGGCAGAGCAGGAGATTATCAGTTAGGTCGATGCATGTGTGAGGAGGGAAAAGGAGGAGGTGTACCAAAGGGCTCATTATCAAGCTGGATTGGGTTGGGACCTGCATTTTACTCTTCCATTACTCCAGGAGCTGTAGGGGAGTCTGGGCAATTTTTTCAATCTGAATTATGTGTCAAATACATTGAGGCTGGAGCTCTATTCTCCTGCAAGTAGGTTGGAGTGATGTCTAACTTCTAAAGACAGCATGCCTGGAGGTAGTCATGAATTTTCTATAGAAATAGTTTAAACAGAGAAGTCAGATTTATGGAGCTTAAAATGTGTTATTTGAGGTGTCTTTGGGGGCAGGGGGAGGCTGATGAAAATTCTGCTGGCTGCTATTCCCTCATAAGAGGCATGTGGGGCTCTAAGTGAGCCGCTGAGGTGTCCTGTACCTAAGGAGAAGGGGGTCTGAGTGAAAGAGTGAAGACAACACACTGAGCAGAGAGCTGCCCAGGTTATGCAACATGCTATCAAAATGTTTAGTCCATTAATTATGAGATGAAGGGAAGTGCCTGTTTTTCCTTGGACTTTTCAGAAGGGAAATACCTCCTGGAGCTATGGCTGACCTGATTTGGGTGCCTTTCTGCCAAGAAACAGAGCAACACAGTTAAATGTAGCTCCTACTCTGCTTATTTCAGACCAGCTTTGAGTTCCCTGGAGTATCTGAGGTGAGTGTCCTCATTAAGATCAAATATTTGGTTATTCTCATGTGATTTTTTCTCAAGCGTTCTAGTTGATGTTATTTAATTTTGTATATATAATAAGTGCTTTTACTTGGACATGACAGAGGCAAGGAATAGAGGGTGCACTGAGTGGTCACTGAACAATTGTGTTGTAAACACAAAACCAAAACATGCAATTTTAGGGGGCATTGAATGATTAATTCCTGGTTAAGACTAAAGCAATGTCATTACCACAGTATGAAAGGCTGGTAATCTTCATTTAGAGCTGCTGGTGCATGGTTATTTCATTGAACTAGGTTCAAAGACAGACAGAAAAACCTGCTGAAAACTGCTAGCATTAGCAGGAGATGAACATAAATAGAAATTAAAATTAAACTCACTTGGCCCAGAATTCAGAAGGATACTAATGAGCTGAGAAATGTGTTTGAGAAGACCATTGCAAGCCGGCAAGGAAAGCGGCACTGGTTTGGTACTGGCTAAATCTCTAGAGACCATGAGGACGGAGGAGAAACAATTCTGGATTTGAGGAATGCACTTTGAAGAGAAGATTTGAACACTGACTCTGCTTGATATGTTCTAGTCAGTGCTTCTACTGTGTTCCAATGGGATAGACATACAAGTTGAGAATTCCCTCAGAGACCAAGTTAATGTATTGAGAGATGAAGAAATTCCCCCTGGCCCTCATTTCCATCTTGAACCTGAAAATAGACATAGTTAAATAAGGAATGTGAAACAAGGCTTATGTTTAGTTCTGGCAGCACTGACTTTCCACTTTCCCTTGCAAGTACATTATTTGATACTGCATGAAGATGTCTTTGCCTCCAATGAGAGCAGCGGGGGGAGTTGGTGTAGAAGCACAGGTGCAATGGCTTTTTTTCTCCATTGCCATCCATGGCCTGCTTCTTACCTTTCCCTGGCATTTTGCAATGTCTATGAGATTTTCCTAATTACTACATCACAGATTTCTGAGGCCTTTTATATTTTTTCTCCTTTTATTTGAGGGCTGGAAAGGTGTGTGGAGTATGAAGGGTTGCATCTGGGTGGCAAGTCTGATGACCTCTAGGGACTTAACCTCTGTGACAAGGCATTATTCTCAGTGTCCCATGTGAGCCTTCATTCATATGAAGAGAATATGACAACAAAATCAAATTTGACTTTCTGCACCCTGTCTTTATCACTGGGGAGCAGCTGCACTTTCTGTAGCAGCTGTGGTGAATGCTACTCTTGTGTCACCCAAATCCACTAGGAATACATGATGGCCTACCAATTTCAGCACTATCCTCAATGGCCTGCCTGGGAATACTGAGTTCCAGCAGCTGCATGAAACTGGTCAGAGTATGGACTCAGATTTCCCATTTGTCATGATGGGTGATTTGCTAATAGTGACTCCAATAGATTGATGGATAATTTAGATTGGAAGAGAGGTCCAGAAGTTGTCTAGTCAAATGCTGCTCAGAATGGGTCTAATGGGTCTAACCAGATCAGTGCTGTGTCACATCTTGAACATCTCCAAGGATGGATATTCCCCACTTCCAGCAGGTTTGGGCAGCAGGTTTGTGTGGTGTGTGTGTGTGTAACCCAGTGCCTACGGTAACTAAGAACATAATTTAAATTTGGGAGTCTGTTTTCTGCACAATTAATGAAGTGATGCAGAAGCAGCAATGAAATACACTTAGATGGAAGCACCAGTGTGTTAGAGATCTGAGCAATACAAGTGTTGGATCAAATCAGTGGTAGAGCCCAAGCAACAGCCTCCAAGTACACTGCCAAATTTTTCACTTCTGTGGGTCTTGTTGACTTAGCTGGCACAAGCACAAGGCAGGCAGCAGCTACAGAGTTCCAGAAGATGTGTGCATATCACTGATACACACCACAGCCCGCAGTAAGAGTCTTGGTTGGGGGCTGGGGAGACACTGCAGGGGTTGCAGCTGCAGATGACTGTGTGTACAAAATTGGTAACAAAACCCTTGCTAATGCTTACCACTGAGCAGGCATATGCAGCATGCAAGTTTTACTTGTGTGTCACTGCAAACTCAGCACAAAAAGTTTGAATAAAACCTATGAATTGGAGCTATGCCCAAATTTCATCCAGATAAAATGTTCCTACAGGCATAGTTCCGATTACAGTAATGAAGAAACTAATTCTTACAATCTAATGTTTTCCTATGACAAATCAAGACAAGCTTTAATTTAATCCTTTCATAGTGAGGAAGAAGCATATATTAGTGGGTGATAATAGAGAGCTGCCTTGTACTATGCAAAGCTGAGCATCTCCTTTCAGTGAGTTTTAGTGGCACATTCATTCCCCTGCTGTTTCCATGAATGGTACCTTGTATTTGGGCAACACTGAGTAACATTATAGCAGACAATACACTCAGTGTGGAAAACCTGAGGGAATTGACTAGTAGGAGAGAGGCATAAAATTTTCTATTTTAACAGATGTACTTTTGCCAATTATCTATAGCTAGTACAGATTATTTATCATTTTACCTTGAGTTCAACACTTTCAGACTTCAGAGGCCAGTGGGTACCTAATGTGAGTGGCTCAGATGCTCACTGAGGCTGAGAATCTCTAGCCTCATCCACAGCCCATCTCTCCTGCTGGAGAATTACTAATTTAAACTCCCTGCCCCTCTCAACCTATAATGGTAAAACAATTTGTTTCAATGCTCACCAAGGACTAGAAAACACCAGTTTCATAGCAACTGAAAAAACACAAGGTTTTAAATATTTTGCACTTGTAACCCAGCTACCCTTGATTTTTCTGTTTATTAGCTTTTTTGATGGATTGAGTTTTCAGTGCAGCTGAGTTCCAGTAGAATCAGACTCTTACTCAGTTTTGGATTGCAAATGTACATAACTGTTTATATAAAGTCAATCAGCTGGAGCTTTCCTCTTCTCCCACTGAGAGTAAGTCATCCTAAGAAGCATCCTTGCTTTCAGTGCATCATGAGCCAGCACAAATTGCTTGGAATATGGTAATGAGAACCCAACCAGCAACTTTGCAGCTTACCCTTTTCTGACACAAGTGAAAAAATCTGGTAGTTCTTTCAACCTTAAGAATACTGTGGGTATGCAGGTCTCCTCTTGCTGTAAAACGGTTTGTTAGTTACTAAGGAAGATAACAAGGTGGTCTTGACTACTTCTTTCCTCCACTGTACATTGACAGTGGTGACAAGCACAAGAACAGGCTGATCTAGCAATGATGCTACTTTCCTGCTGTGCTTATAATGCATTGTGATGGATGTCAAGATTTCAGTCTGTTTTAAAAGAACATGATGATGGAAGCAATAGTAGACAAGTATTTTAACTACCTAGCTTGTTTCACCCTGAGAGCAGGAATGCAAATTCAGTTTTGCTTTTCACAATTCTCTTTCAGCATACTGAAGGAGTCTGCAGAGTGGGATTCCTGTAAGAGTGATCCTGTTATTATTGTGGTGTCAAACACAACACACATTCTAATCTTAGTAGGATTACTCCCTGACCCAGTGCATTACTGATTGGCAGGAGTTTGCAATGGTAGATAAATGGGTGCTTTATAGACGCACCCATTTACCTACCATGCTTGTCCTTGTTCTCAAAATATCAGGTTTTATTTTTTTAAGTGACCAGCTGCCTTGCTTGTCGGTGCTGACTAGCAATCCTGTTTTCCCCTTCTCCACAACACTTAGTATTCCTTTTGTACATAGTGTGAAGTAGCATTACACCTTTCAACAGCAGGGAACTGCTGCTTCAGCTCAGCCACCTCACATAACTTCACTTGCTTAGTGAACAGCCCTACCAAAAAATGAGCTGTGCCAGTCTGGTCATGTCTCAGCTTGAAGTCCATGGCAGGGCCGGTCCCGTCCAGAAACTGTGGGAGGACTTCCCGAGTCCGTGATTAGCAAAAAAGCAGCATGGCTCATGGCTCCACAAGGCAAGCACCTCAATTCCTCTGCAATCCTGGCAAATAGCTCATACAGCTCCTTGGTCTGAGGCTAGGCTTCCTTAGTGGACTTGCTTTTAAAAAAATTAAGTATTTCCACACATTTTGAAATACTAGGTCTCTGAATTACACCCTTAATCCCTGTTTTAAAATACTGCACCACTCTCCTGCAGAAGCAGGCAATATAATTTCCTTTGTCATTTACTCCCACATTGTAGCAGGCATGACCAGCACAATTACTTGTATCTATCCTTAAGTAAGAAGCACTAGACAATTTGCTGCAGGCAAAGCATGCATGCGATGATAGATTCTTTTTTGACACACTTTCTGTAATCATGCCATTTTTCATAACTTTACCTGCAAAATGCTGCTACTCAATCTCATTTATATAGTAGCTGAACTTGGGCAATCATCACTATGTTGCTATCAAAGTGCTGATGCCTCTGAGGACAAGTGCAACTGCAGAAGGTACTACATGCCCTGCTGTCATCCATTACTCAGTAGGAGCAAAGAAGCAAAGTGAAGTCACTTTTCACAGACTGCTAGAACAGCCCACATTACTAGAGCGCCACTCTACTAGCAGGTGCTAAGTTTCCAAGTGCTCATAACCCTCTTCACTAAATTTCTGAAGGCACCTTGTGGTTAGTGGGAGACAACTTTCTATATTCTTCTTTCTAGCTCCTTGCACATGAGATAGATACTGTAGAATTCTTTCTCCCTTTCAGTGTATTTGGTCAGCTGCTCAACTAAGCAACAAATCTATTGTTTCATAAATAGTTAATCAAGAAAAATGCACTGAAGGACTATGGAAAACAGCAGCTCAAGAACTATGAACTAGAGTTTTAAGTAGTAGCTTATTTCAGAAAAAGAAAAAAAGTATTTGTAGCTGGGCAAAAAGTGGGAAAAGATATGATGCCTAAGTCCCTTCTCCTTAAGTGGCCTACAGACCACACTCTTCTATCTGCAGAAGGCCAGATCTGGATCCAGAGGTATGAAAGGATCACCTTCTTGCATTTTCCAATTCTGTGAACACTTCAGTTAGTGAAATGACCACAGCAGTTTGTATGTTTAAAAAAGTGAGCTAACCTTTAAGTCAGTTAGTGAACTAACCTTTAAGAGCTTGCAAACCTACTTTCCAAAACACGAACATACCTTACAAAGTCCCTTTCAAGAAGCAGAAAGGTTAATTACCATCTCCTTTAAGGTACCTTCCTCCTATTTTCTGCCCTAATGTAAGAAATTTGTATTTTATACTTGTTTACTGGTCTGAGTTTGCACAGTTATTATAGTAGAGCCAAAATCAAGGAAGAGGACAATTTTTTAAATCAGATCAAACATAAAGTACCTTTAAAGGAAGAGCTGTGCTGTGTTACAGTGCCTGATTACTAGAGATTCAGCATATTCCTTTGTGCTTTTCACAGTAAGGAGAGAGACCACATTGCTGATTTTCCTTAAATTGAAAGCCCGTTCACAGAATGAAGTAAATATTTGGCTTCATTTAAAGACTGCAAAATTGCATTCATGAGAATATTGGAATTTTTACAAAAAAAATTAAGTTAACCTCAAACACATTATGAGAAAACATGTTATTTTAGTATGTACTATTTAGGATGATAAACTATAAAAGCTGTTTAAATAATATTGCTTGTATTAAATCTGAATGTTATTATAGGGACAATAGTGAATTTTCTAAGTATTACTTACTGTGTCAAGCTGTATATAAAACTCACATGTCAAAGTGTTTTCAGATTTGATAATCTCAAGTGTACTAATATATTTCTGACCTGCTATGTTTTGAAAATCGCTATTCATTATAAAGAAGCATGTTTTGATGTTAGCAGATGGAATTTATTCCTGGTCACTATAAATTCTAGAGCTAGTAAGTCTAATCTCCAACCTGGATTTGTGCTGAAAAGAAGTTTAATATCCTCACTCAGTTTCTAAGAATTCATATCCTTTCAGTAATTCGATTCCCAATCTTCAGCAGCTATTACTTATCACTTAAGAGCTACTTTCATTAAAGCTTTACTACAGTCACTTTACCTCAGATTCTCTTCAGCCAGTGCATTTGCTGTGAGGTCCATCAGAAACTACTGATGTGTGTTAGGAAGTTAAGTGCATTGGAGAGAATTGCATTCCTGTCAACCCCAGAACCCCTCTTGGTCGAGTGTTATCTTTACAGTCTCTTCCTACAGTAGGCAAACTCTAAAGGCACAGAGTACCAAACCAGCCTCTCTTTTCTACCTGCTCTATTTTTTGGTCTGATGTGTCCTCCAATCCAAGTATTTTCAGTATAGCAAAATCACAAAAACATCAGCATTTAAGATAGATTGGAGCAGATATAATTTATAGTGTGGGCTGACAGTTACATCTTTATCTTCTGTAAAGAGAAAATGAAGTTTGGGGCAGATTTTCATGGGAACAATCTGCTTTGCCTGTTCCTTTCTTGGGGGAAAATTGTAAGCAGACTAACTCAAGGGGCTTGTAATGAGATACATTCAGCCTGCTGCTATCCATCACCAATCCCAGAGCAGACACACCTATATACAAATGCTGTGTAGAGAGATCAGCTGTGCATTGCAAGAGGGTTGCTGTGTTCCCCAAAGATGCCCAGGGAAAACAGTGCCAAGACTAAGCCATGAATTTGAGCTGTTCTGTAATACAGGAAACAACTGCTGGCTCAGTCCACATGATCTTTCAAGCCCTATCCCTTGGATAACAGGGAAAAAAGATTTGTGTTTTTTGGCAGAAACCACAAAAATTGAGCACTCCAATTTAACTAAAGGGTCATTTTTTATTTCCCATTAAGACATCTTGAGGACATAAATGAATGTTAAGAACCCACAGAAGGGCACATACAGCAAATGTGGTGAATTACAATGTGAACAGCCCCAGGGGTTCAAATAAGGTAGGACCATTAGCAAACTGGAGGAAAAAACCCCAAAACTCTGCTGAAGATGTATGTTCTTCTCCATTTACACTGAAAAAAAGTCAAATCCAACAAAATCCTCGTATCTCTAAAAATACAATCAGTCCTGGCTAACGAGTTTATCAAGATGGCAACAGGATGACTGTAATACAAAACGTTCACTACTACACTCTGTACACACCTGTTGTTCCAAACCCCCCCCAAACCCACGTAGCAATGGTGCCCTCATTATTTGCTTGCTTGCTGGGCCTGCCTGCGGAGGAGGACGTAGATCTTCTCCTTTATCCAGTCTTTGTTGTACGGTTGGTATGTCTGAGTATCAGCACGGTAACTGCAGAGGAAACAAAACAGAAGAAAAAAATGTCAGTCTGTTCTGCATTACATTTATCAGAAGAACTTCACTGTGCTGGTTTTGCAATTAACTGTCCTTAAGTGTGTGAGGCAGAAGGTGGTGTACGGAAGATAACATCAGAAATAGGTGTGAATTGCCACTTATCGAATAGATTTATGCTGTTCTCTGGAAAATAGTTGTCCAGCAGATCAGCCTGAACCTGAAACAAAACTAGATGCTCCAATCACTACTGAGTGACTGGATCACAGTGTGTTCACATTTTAATTCAGGCATTTAATCACTTAAGGGAGACAACAAGTAGAGAATCATAGTATTCGAGAGTTCAGCCTGCCCAAGAATAGTTCCACCATGAAAGAATCTAACTTGTCTTAATCAGTCAAACACTTCTTCAACATTACTTCAAGGATTTATTCAAGTTTTCAAGTGTTCAACTTCTGTGTGGAATTTTTTGAAAATTATTAAGATCAAACATTTCCAGGGAGTTGTGGGCAGGCCAATCAGTGATCGGGTTTTGTGCTGGCACTTGGAGTGGCCACTGGGAAGTTTGGACATGCCTCTGAGGACACAAGGAGTTAAAAGCAAGGACTCCCAGAGGGTGGGCCTCTTTTTGGGTCCGGGTTTCAGGGGAGAAACATTTTGGGCCTCCTCCCCTGCTCAGCCGCGAGGCTGGGTGGGGGAGGGGAGCCATGGGGCTGGGCTGAGGTAAGCCAGAGCCCCGGGGTGGGGAAGAGAGTGAACANGAGGGTGTGGTGGGCACCCTCTGCCCGCAGAGAAGAAACCCTCAGCCCCAGGGGAAAGATGGGGAGAGCTCAGCATGGAAGCATCCTTAAAAAGAGCCCTCTATGCAGCTTTGGCCCATGGACAGTGGTGAGAGCACTGGGCATGGAAAAGAGAGAGAGTGTCCCCTGGCAGACTTCTCCTGGTGGTGCCACGGGTGACATGGAAACACTTAAAGAGTGGACCTGTGCTTTCTGAGGAGCAGTCTGTGGTGTAAGAGAGACTCCTCTCTCTCCCTCGCTGAATCAAAGATTAGGGTTTTTTGAGTGGTGATTGTTTGATTTAAAACCCAAGGTTTTGGTCTATAGAGGGTAACATGTAAGGGGTGGAAACTGGGGGAGGAGAAGAAATGTTCTGGGAAGTTTTCATTTCTGTTTTTTTGTGGGTTTTTTTGTGTATGTGTTTAGAGTTTTCCTTTCTATTTCTTATGTAATGTAATGTTCTTATGTAATGCAATAAAGTTTTGTTCTCTGTTTTCAGGGTTTGAGCCTGCTCTGCTCTGTTCCTGACCACATCTCACAGCAGCTCATTAGGAAAAACATACACTCATGGGTGCATTAACATCTGACCAGTGCTAACCCATGACAGCCAATTAGCACTGAGGGCAAGCTTGCGTCTAACAAAGACACTTCATAAAAAGGCAAACTGAAAACAAGAACCCACAGATGCATTTTCTTTGCTACTCAAGGATAGTTGATAAAAGCAGTTCACTAGCAAGGGCCAGAGAATTCAGTTACTCAGGGCATGTTGAATTAAAACAGAATGAGACTGAAAAATGAAAGCAATCTGAGTGAAGCTCTATGTAGGCTCATGCCCTCCTTTCTCCCTCAGTCATTAAAGATGAATATTTTGTTCATGAAGATGGTACTTTCAGTGAATGATTTAAGAAGTACTAAAGTCCTGATCTAAAGTACTAAAGTCTTTAAATCTTGGCATACTTTTATTTCTGATCAGAGAAGGGTGAGATACTCAATGGTAAGCAGCTGAGTAAAAATCCCAAGTCAACACATTCCAGAACACTTTATAGTTCTTACCTTAGGAAAAAACCCTAAGCATTTCTGCTTCTAAGGAAGTCTTACTATTTAAACCCCAGCATGACTGGATCAAGGCCAAACAAAGAGCTTCAGTCTATGTTCATACAGCAGCAGTTCTAGTGCAATGCAAGAAACTGTTTCCTGAAAAAAGTTTCAGGAAAAGTTACTGCTTTCTACTCTTCATCCCCAAATCCTTTCACAATGCTACACAGTGAGAGCAAACATCAAGTACCTCAGGAATTTCTGTGAACACAAGCCACATCCATTACACCTTGTGCTATGTGTGCCATCTGGTGGAAAACTATAAGCTGAAGTAGAATTTGGTAAAACACTGATAAGCCTAATTAAGAAAGGCACAAGACTATCCCAGAAAACAGTTGCTACTTTGTAAAACAAGTGGCTACTTTCAGTCTGTTAAATTTTCATCTTGCTGTATCTTGGTCAAAGCAAACTTTTGGCTGCAAAGCACTTCTGTAGCCTTCTACCCTACCACAGTACTGCCCTCAGTTGAAAAGAATTCTGTAACCATTCTGCCTCCTGAGGAACTGGACCAATAGCACAAAATTTAGACAGATTCTAGTGGTAATAAAATAGTCAGCTGTATTTAATTGTTGGATTTCAGTCAGCTTCAATGTGAGTAAAATCCAAGTGGAACTGTTGGTTTCTAAGCCTTCTTCAGAGGTACCTTGTATCTGAGCAGTTAACTGGACTGGGCAACTTGCTAGGGCAGCTCCAACACTGCTGCACTACAGTTACTGCTAAACCCACATGAAACTGCATTATGTTAAACTCACACAAGAGAGTTCAGAGGGGAGACTTCTGACTTTCCCAAGTCACTGAAATGGACCTGTACAACTGAACTTACACAAGACAGCTGAGGTCTGCCAGGTCATCAATGAAGTCAAACAATTGGCTGATATCGTACGTAATGGATGGACTGTTGGGATTCATTCTCTTCAGATGCTCTTCATACATTTTACAGACTCCTACAGAAAAACAACATTAACAATGAAATATTAAAAAGCTCTATTAGCTGAAACATTTTCAGCTCTTGATCCACAAATAAGAGTTTAGAGTTTACCACCATAAAAACAATCAAATTTTCTAGAGCTGAAATTCTTTTGCTCCTAGCGATCTGCATTGAAACATAATGCTATAAAATCAGGTAAGAGGCCTGGAAAGAAAAGTTTCCATCATCTCGGGGAAAAAGTTTCAGTTCTGTCAAATATGTAACTTTCCATGCAGTAAGCTCCAATGGACATCTGGAACTCTTACTAATTTTAAGACAGCAATTAGAACATATATTCCTACTGTACAAACACCTGAGAAACAGAAGAACACATAAGAATGATCATTCTTGATCCAAGAGTCAAACACGATATTGAGAGAAAAGTGACAGCACAAACCTGTATATACATTTAAAGCACTTCTATTTATTTAAACTAGTCCACTAACTCAGATAGATTTGAGAAGATTGTAATATTAAAATGAGCATAGAGACTTTACATGGTTTTTGTTATACTTTTCTTTGCCTCATAAAACCTCCTGCAAGATTAATGTTAAGTGAACTACAGCTCTAATATTTCAATTGTCTTTCCATGCTCATTATGTGTATTGAAGTTTTGCAGGATCTTTACTTTGGCATGTTTGCCACGAGACTGCAAATAATGTATCAATTGCACACAAACCTTTATTTAATATACTATTTCCATTAGCAATCTTTGCCTTAGTGCAAAGAAAAGAACAGTGATTATTAAATGCTGATCCTCCAATGAAATACATTGAAACAGGTCTGCTGCATGGGCCCAGAAGGAATATTGCCTATTCTCCCAAACTGGATGTGGTTTCATCTAGTTAAAGCAAAACCAGACACTTAATGGAAAAGGAAGTTGAGAAATAAATAATAACTAGTTTTTAGTTTGCTAGAACATTAGTAAGCTAAAAGCATGAGGGTTTTTTTTTTTGTGAATTACCTTTGAAAAACAGGAAGAGCAACTTATTTTCTTATTAAGTTTGTGAATATGTCAAAAATAGGATTTTAACACCAGTTTTTAACTCCCATGTCTGCATTCACCCACCTTCCATACACTCATTCACCGATTCATAATCAGCATATGTTCTGCCTTCTGGCCTCTTGGTAGGCTGGACAAGTAGAATTGTGTGAGACTGGAAAACAACACAAAAATACAGGTTTCTTGCACACCTTGAATGATTTTCATTTGAATTAAGTTATTTATATGAACGAAGGAATAAAAAGCATAATAGTTAAATATTAGACTAGCAATAAAGGACACTGACATTTTCCACATAGCATTTACTATTTATATAAGCTGTGTTAATAAGTTTTGTTTCCAACAAGTCCTATCAATCCTCATGGAACTTTAAAATGTGTAAAATCACCAGTAAAGCAGCTATTGTGTTGAAAAAAAATACCACAGAAATAGTTTCTATTTAGACAGACAAGCAAAGCAATGAAGTCAATGTATAAGAGCTGTGGCATTAGTGCCACATTTACTTTTTTATTCCAAATGTAAGCTGTTAGTAAAATTTTCAATGCCCCAATTAAAGAGCAAGGAGGGGACTCAATCACTGTCAGTCTCATCCGAAAGATTTTAACAGAAATAGCTAATTTGTGTTATCCATTTAACTTCAAGGGAACACCAATGATACAATAATCTGCACTTAGCATTCAGTATTATTTCTAGCAAAACAGATTTTTTTTTTTTGCACTTCAATAAGTTTACTTAAACAGTAATTATGGTACAAAAAATGGTTCCAAATGTTGGAGTCCATAAGCTTGTTCTTGTGCAGGGAAGGCTTAGATGATTGTACACTCTGTGGCTTCCATTATTTCCATAACATTTTTCACTTGGCTACAGCAAGTAATTTGAGCAAAGAAGCAAGATTTTTAACATGTACACAATCTGTGATCTAATTAACAGGTTGCATACCACAGAAAGTTTGCAAGCATGCTGCAAATGGCCATTTCCAGTGCTGCTAATTGGATCTGACATTTTCAGTGCTAATATATGAGGTGAGCACACAACACAGGCAACCGCAGGGTAAGACATTATTTGGCTTAGATTGATCAGTGGCTGACAGAAAGATCATGACCCATACTTTGGAAATCAGTGAAGATACTAGTTCAGTGTTTATGAAAAGCAGTGACAGAAAAGAGAAAGAACAAATGTTAAGATTTACAGGAAAAATACCAAACAACAGGACAAATTCTTATCCCATGACTGACAGTGTTCCCATCCTTGGAATACAGTTTTCAGTTCTTTACATTGTCTCAACAGAGCAGTAGCAGATTCCGAGAAGTTGAGCGAAATGTTACACAGAGAAAAATAAGGAGCAAGACTTGTCCTTATCAGAAACTGGGAAAAAATGAATTCTGAGCTGCACGCTGCAACAACAAAAATCATACAAAGGAGAGTAGATCTTCAAATCCACTTTCATGTATGCCAGAGGATGATTGATTTGAATGAGATTCCCCAAGGGGAGCTGGTATCTGGCTGTTCCTAGGTGCATTGTACTTGAACAGGCATGTCTTTGAAGGGAGTCCAAATGACTGCCAAAGATTATCATAAAATAATTTTTCCAGCACTATCATTTTAATTAGATGGTCACTGAGGAGTGCTAAATGAATGTATAAATTCTGAAATTATCCAGATAATCAGATTATAGGACAATCAGTGAGCCAGACGCCACTTCTCTCAGAACTTCACAGCAGAAATCATTTGGGTTTATGACTTCAAACCATTTATCACTTCAGACACTATACAATATCCATTATCAGATACTGGCCCAGAAAATATTAAAGTTAATGCCATTGGATAACATGTATTGTAGAATTAATGATTTTCAAATACTTCTTTCAGAATTTGACATTATTTTACTTTAAAGGAAAAAAAAAGTTTGATCTGATAAAATTGCTGCTCCTGTCTTACAACGCAGGTACAAAAAATTACAAGTTCAGAAGCCTGAGGGAAGTCTCCTCCAAATATTATTACCTGCACTGTGTGCCTAGGAGACAAAACTAAAACAAGGGAAGATCCATAAACCTTTCAGCATTAGCACCAGGTTACCTGGAGTAGCCCAATACGGACCCTTATTGTTATGATGCATATGTTGCATTTCTTTGCATTTTCCTTAAAAGCACAGTTGTAAAGTTGGCTGCTTTTAAGTGAGACACAGAATGAGGCACCACATGGTTTATATTATACCAGTTTCAAACTTCTAGAGAACACTTTAGAAATTGCTCCTGTTACTAAGGGCAGAACCCTGTAAAACTGGTCAAGGCAGTGCCAAGAGCCAAACCAGCAGGATTTAAAAGCTCTGCAGCATCTGCCCAAAAAGGCTTCCATCAATTGTAGTGTATTTGACAATAACACGTAAAAAACCCCAGTAAGTCCCGAAACAATGACTTGGGAAGATAAACGCATACTCTAAGAGTAAGATGTGCAGTGCTACAAACACCAACCAGGAGCTTACTGCACACACCTAAATGCCAGGCAGAAAAAGTGGTCTAAGGACCACCTTTCACTGTGGCCAACAGGAGCAGGGCTTGTAGCTGCTCATCATGGCCGAAGCCAACTGCATTGGAGCAAGTACCAGGCAGCTGTGGAACTGCGCTGCAAACCAAGCAGCTGTCCTCCCACCGCACGGCAACAACTTGCTTCAGCACATCTGAATTCATTAGATGAACGCAACAAACCATGATGATAGGGAGACCTTTGAGCTTCAGCGTGCCATTCCCAGAGCGCACCAACGCAAGCTCCCGCCTTTCCCTCCTCCGAGCAGAGAGGAGGAGCAGGGAAAGCAGCATGGAAAGCACAAATCAGCCATTTAAGGCCGGCTCGCTCGACAGGCGAGACTCGTGGGAAAGCGCTGCGCTTCCAGCAGCGTCCTGAGAAGCGGCCGAAGCTTTCGGGGGACAGGGGCGGGAGCCTCCAGCGCGTCGCTCCCCGAGCGCCGCCGCCGCCTTTGTGCC
>VXBR01005532.1:121062-196868 GCA_013400215.1 Cisticola juncidis | reverse complement strand
GCTCCCGCCCCGTGGCCGCGCACCCCCGGCCGGGGGCCGAGCCGGCCGCTGCCGCCGGGCGAGAGAGACATGGCTGAAAGCCTCTCCTGGGAGCTCGGTGTCTGCACGGGTTAAGGCGTGCGGTGGGGAGAAGTGGAAAAGTTGCTGTTGGATTTCACTTCAAGGGACCGGACAGAAAGCGGCGAAATGGATGACTTCCCCTCCATCTGCCTGCTGTCCCTGGCCATGCTGGTCGCCTGCTATGTGGCAGGAATTATACCCTTGGCAGTTAATTTTTCCGAGGTAAGACAGCTCCGCCAAACTGCTTGTTGGTTGCTAAAAGAGAAACCAGGTCTCCTGGTAGGAGTTGGTGCCGTCCCCTTGCAATACGGCAACGTTAAGGATGAAATTTTATCTTTAAAAGTTATGAGTGTAACATTAATTTTCATTCAAAACTGTTATGTCAAATTGTGCTTGTTTCACAGTGGGCATTTTAACTTGTCAGATTTGAGTCGAGTCTCTGCTACAGGTGAAGTCTCAGTATGTAGTGTAAGGGCATGAGAAAGCATGGCTATTCTTAAAAGCTTGTGTAAGAAATTGCTGAAGTCAGTGATTATGTCTTATGTGTCTGTGGGCTACTCAAATTAAGGCTTTTAAAAACAATTTCAAGAGTATTATTAGGAAAACTTTGATTCACTATTTTCATTACAGCTTGCACTGTTGAAAATTGAACCTTAGCTTTTTGATTACTGTAGAACTTCAAGTTACTGCCCCATGTAACTCAAGGCATTCTTTTGGAAAAATATCTTGGATAAATAAAGTACCATTAAAGGAGAGGGAGACTTTCATAGATTGGACAAGTTCCCAAACAGTACAGGAGTTCCTGATTAAACATATTTGTGTGCTTCTAAGAAATACGTGTTGAGATGATGACGGCTGTCACAGTCCCGGTAGGTTTCCTAATATCCTCTGATACCCAAGGGTTTCTCCCTTTCAGAATGATGGTTATTGTATAGAGGTATAGCTTATTGAGAGTTGAGTTGTTCTAAGATAGTAAGAACACTGAGGGGTTCCCATTTCTCTTGGAAGTAGTGCTCTTTTGGGAAGCGAGGGACTGGGGGGAGAAATGTGCCTTTGTCTTCCATCAAGTCAGAGGGCTGCGTGCACCTGTCCTTTGGTCCCATCATCCCCTCCCACTAGGAGGCTTCGGGAGCAGTAGACCCTGAGCAGCATGGAAGGAAAGGCTGTTTGTTTTAGGAAAAGTACAAAGTACACATGAACATCAGCGGAGTTCTGTTTTGCCAGTGCTGATGCTTTGGTAGACTTTCCCTTACACGTCTTCCATGTTGTTGCTTCCACTGTCTTGCTCTTCAAAACTCATTTCTGCCCTTAACCCATGAAGGTTTTTCTTGCAAATTTGCTGAGAGCACTGCCTTGTGTCCTAATATTGTCTCTTTTTTAATTTAGTTTTACATTTTGTCATGTGCGTGCTTGATAGTCACCTGTTAACTCTTAGCTCATATTCAGAGTTGTTTGAAGTTAAGATTCTTGTTCTGTCTGTGTCTTCTTTGTGTAGTTGAATCAGTGGTCTCCTAAACCTTTCGAGGCTTCCAGCAGCTGCAGGAATACAGCTCTGTTGTGGATCCAAAGCTGCCTAAGCAATAATCATGTACCTAAGTAGCCTTTTGTGTGTATGGTATTTTAACATCAGTATGCAATGTGCAGTCAATTTATTGTGGTATCTCAAGCTCTCAGAAATTCTTGACTCAGTTTTACACTTGATTTAAAGCTTAGATATTTTTGAAGGTTTGCATGCAGTGCTGGTTTGAAAGAGCAAAATATCTCTGCACGTGATGTACAAATCCTAGCTAATCCTGGAAGTGCCTAATTAGAAATTATAATTGTTTTGTGTAAAATTACTGCTTAGGAATCTGCAACAAAGATAATTTCAAACTGAAATGACTGTTTGGATGGTCCATTCTATAGTTTGCAAAAAGCTTTGCAGATAGCCCACGTGAGTAAAAATGCCTCTTCCCACTGGCCATTTGTAATGATTGAGTTGAAAACAAAAGTGAATGCTATGCATAATATACCCCAGATGCTAGAGAACAATAAAATCATTCATTAGTGTTAATACATTCCTTCAGATTATTTTCTTGACATGAAATTTTTTATTTGTGTTCTGATCACATGCTATGTTCTATTGTTTCAAATAGATTAGGATATTCTTGAAAGTGTAAAACTCTAGGAAAGCCAGGTGTGACTAAACTTGATGGTAAAAGGTGCCAACCAAACAGAACTTTGCCTTAGTTCTGTGTGCAGAAGTACTCCTTCACTTCAATCCCTAATTTTCAGGACTCTGTTGGTCTAATTTAGGGCTGAAAACAGCACTCTACCAGTTCTGAGGCTATGTCTTAAACTGTAGTCTAAATGCAAAAAAAAAATTTGAAATTGTAGCAGTTTGAATGTTTTGGTGGTGTAACAGAGGCAGGAACTGGGGCCACTTCCTCCTGCAAGTAGGTCCAGGTAAGAGTTTCAGTGCCATACAGACCTAAAAAAATATTGAGCGCTGGAACAGGTTGCTTATTTGAAGACTTTAAGATTTTTCCCGAGGAGTTTTAGCACTGCTTATTGTGTTGCTCTTGTTTTTTCACATGCAAATGTTTTTAACAGAAATAGTTTGATTTCTTGGATAAATCTGTATTCTTTATGCCTATCTGTGTAGGTTGTTTTTATTATATTTCTGTATTCACCACATCTAACTATTTTGTACTGAAAAGGAGATGGTGACTTACCTTGAAATGATAACTTGTTAGTGTGTATTCTTTTCATGATCTTTCAAATTCACAGGTGTCCAAGTGAAGGCAAGCTGTCGTATATATTTGCAGTTTTAATAAGTCAGTATTACATCTGACACTTTCCTCTGTGTTAATCGGTGTAAAAAATGATGGGTTTTTGCCTTGTATGGTACTGTGTTTTTGCAGATTTACTTTATGAACAGCAGAGGTTGAAAATTTATCTTCTTGTGTAGATTGCCACTGTCTGTCAATTTACCAAGTATGATTATTGGATGTGCTAGTATACAGTGCATGTTTCTAGGAACTTTACACTCATTTTCTGTGTAAACTTTGAAACTCTACACTTTCTTGCATATTACTGTCTGAGTTTTGCCCAGTAATGCTGCAGTTGCTCCCTTATGGTCACCTTTGGCTCACTTTCAGGAAGCTGGTTGTGCATCTCCCGAGTGCCTCCTGCTCCTGTGCAAGTGTGGCACGTTTCAGTGACACTGAACGATTTGTGTCGGTGCAGCGCACCAAGGAGAACGGATGCCATGATAATGATATGCAACAAGTGGTTTCCTGTCTTTCAAATGCTGACCTGTCTCTAGGTCCTCAGTAGTTAACAGGAGTGTTTTGGCAGCGCTCAGACTTCTCATTGGACATGGAAGATGATGATGGTTCTGCCACTAAATGCATGCTACACAGTTATTTGGAGGATCTGAGCTGCCATGGTTGCTAGATGTTATGTGATAGGGGTTTTTGCAGAAATTATGAGTAATGGCCTCTGCAAACTGTCATATTTTTGACCCTAATAAATGTTTATGTAATTGGATTTTAGTACGTGGCTTTGACTTTGGCCTGTCAGTGTAGTCACAAGGAAATGAATTGGTGAATTTATTGCTTAAACAGAATGTAATTAGTTTGGGAGGAAGATATCTCTAAGCTTTTTGCCCGAAACTAGAACACAACTAGGAAGATAACTCTAATAGTAGCAAGTACTGAAAAACTGTGGTTTTTATTTTTGTTATAGAAATTCTTCCAAAAAATGAATAAAACTTACTATTCTTTACTATAAAACATTTGGTTTATGTATTGTTGTTAAGGTTTAATTGCAAATTCTCAATATTTATGTAACAAGTAACCCCCTTTCCCAACTCTCCCTTAATAAGGGAGAGTAAAGAAATCATTTTCATTCTTAAAGATGATACTTGTGTACTTATTTACAGGAGAGATTGAAGTTGGTGACTGTTCTGGGTGCTGGGCTGCTGTGTGGAACTGCCTTGGCTGTCATTGTGCCAGAAGGAGTACATGCACTTTATGAAGACATTTTGGAGGGTAAGAACCCAACCCAGATGGCCTCATTCAAGATAACTTAGATCATGGTGTGTTATGATATACTGAGGCTTCTTTTTAGGGTTTTTAACATGAGATTAATGGAAGAGCTTCGCAGCAGCATGACAGAAACCAGGCACAGAAATGTAAAAGTACCGTAGGCATGATATTGCACATTGAGGGATATAATCAGACTGCAGATTGATGACTCTTGCTGAGTTATCCAGTCATTTGTTTGTCTGGATACTGTACTGTTCATGGAATAACAGCCTTTTATGACAGGTCATATGTAGTGTTTCTTATTCTGGGAAGAGCTTAACTTCCACTGGAACTTAAAAGGAGGTGTAAGGGTGCCTTTGGCAGAGGATGAAATTATGGACTATTTGCTGCTTCTTTTTGTAGTTTAGACTGCTTCTCATTAAAGCAATTGCAGGAGTTGTTTTACAAATCTGTGTCCCTGCCCTAATAAGAATTTCCTCCAAGGCTGAAAAGCATCTTGGAATTAGTATACTTAACTGAAAATTATGGTTATACAGGGCTAATTTACAGAGTAGCAGGCATTTCTTCTTGGGTGGTGGTATACATTACACATCTAAATCTCGTGTTCAAGCACCCAATTGTAGTCTGCTCTCACTCTTTTAACCACATCATCATCTCTAGTGAAGAGCTCAAAGTGAGCAAAGATTGTGTCTTGCAGGGGTGTTTGTGTGGAGCATGTCTTATAGCCAGATGCCTTAACAGAGCTCTGCTGGAGGTTATGACGTTGTTTTAAATAGCCAGGGCTCATCACCTCTGTTTGCAGTGCTTTGTAAATTTTGCTTTTGCTTGGAGACTTGTGCTATTAGATGACCACTGCATGTATGAGATTTTTCCACCATGCTCAGAATGAAAACTTTGAAGGTAAATGGCAATGGCTTACTGATTGCAGAGGTAAGCACTATAAAGTTTAGGCTGTAGAGAGCCTTGCTCACATCTGGTGTACTGTTGTTGTTAATTTGGGACTGAGAGGTAGCTGTAGTCCTTTGCTTTTCCTGTAGTACTGAGTTTTGTGTTTCTAAACTTTTAAATTTCATTTTAGTACTATGCTTTAATGTATACTGTTTTAACTTCCACTAAATTTAACTTCCACTAAATGTTTTTCTGCTTAGATTTAGAGTAAATAGAAGATAATACATAAAATCATCCTTTATCAAGAAGGGAAAGAAGCTCTGATTATGCTTTTATACTGTGCTGTAATTTGTGCACCTTGATGTCAGATGTCTTTAATGAGCTGCAGTTGTGGGTTTGCTCTCCATTCATTTTTAATTCTGAGTAGATTTTTCTCTTGTAATGATACAGTTGCAATGAATACAATTGCTGTGAACATTTGTGGGTTTTAATACTTTTTCAGAAAATGGGGCATACTGTTCATGTATGACTCGACAGCTTGCTGTGTAGAGCTGTATGGGCTATAACTTTATTTAGTATATGGCAAAAAAGACACTTCAGAGTACTGCAGTGTTAACAGCAGAAGTATTTACCTAGGAAAAAAGAATTTGTAAATGGCTTCAAACTCGATGTCTAACTCACAGTATTGTGTCTAATAACAGTCTGTCTTAAATTTCTTTTTTTATATTGCAAAGGGGCAGAATTAATGGGTATTACAGATTTCTGATTTTTTTTAGAAAAGTGGGATATTCAAAGTTAAACTTAAGACTATAAGAACAGCTTTCTCTTTTTTTTTTTCCAAGTTCACCTATTTACATAATTAGAAAGGTGCACCTAAGGGAAACCTTGAGATATATTCATATAAGTGGACAAACAAAAAGAGAAATCTTTGTTTTTCCTCTTTCAGGTGTAGCTTAAGTCTGACTGGTTGCTTGCTAGCAAACATTTTTGTGTTTTCCATTGATAGGGAAGTAATTTACTATTACTTCTGTATTTACCCGCAGGCTATGGAATAAATAACTTCTAATTTTCAACCTTGTAGGCTGAGAGAAAACAGCATGTCATGACTTAGATTATTCTTTGATCATAAACCTGTGTATCTGTGTAATGAAACCTTGGTTTGGGTACTACCAGCAAACAAAATTCCTTTGCTGACTTCAGTCCTTTGTGTTAACTGCTGAAACTGTATAACCACTGTGAGAAAGACTGCACTGAGTGACACAGTTTTATGGCTTGAAATGGTCTGAAGCAAAGTCAACTTCATAATACAGATGGCAAAATATCTTATGTGGTCCAAAGTAATTGTATTGATCAATCTTGTTCAACAAAGATATATTTGAAATTTCTGCTACCAAGTTTATTCTGATGTGCATTGACTGTAGTAATGGCATTGTGATGTTTTGCAAGGTGGGGTGGACATAACATTTTTCTCATCCCAGAGCATGTATGAATATTCCAGCAAGATGATGATAATAAGTCGAGTTCTTGGTATAAGTTTTCAAAGAAAAATACTCTGAAGAGTATTTGCCATCCAGAAGACCTTCTAAAAATGAAAAAAACATGGACAAGTTTTAATGGCTTGTGTAGGGAGAGGAAACAACACATCATTCATCCCCAAGGCTTAACTTTGGTGTTCTGGGGTAGTTCTGACATTTGTAGGTCAGTATGCTTCTCTTAAATATTGTAGTCCATATCAATGGAGTATATCAATACTAGCTTGTTTATATCTCAGTATCAGCTAATCTTAAAGATGGTATTAAATCTTTTAGTGGATGGAACCTACTTTATCTCCTCATCCTGTATTTTCTCATTTAAATGAAAATAATAAAGTAACTGCTTGACATTATCTCTGAATATTGACAAAACTGGGAACTTCAATTAAAAAAGGAATTATACAGCAAATTTTGTGAATGCATTTGTATTTAAAATGCAACCTGGATTATAGCATATTAATACTTTTCTTGCTTTTCCATGCTGAAGATGTATGAGGAGAAACCAACCAGGCTTTGCTAAGAACAATGTCTAAGAAAGACCTTAAACAAGGACTTCTGTGTATTGTCCAGAAAAGCGTGCGGAAGGCTTTTGGCAGAGGAGAGAGGTGACTGTGTCATGTTTAGCCTCCTCCTCCTGATCAGTTTGCTTGCCTGTCACAGGAAAGCATCACCCAGCGAGCGAGATGCAGCACGCCATGGAGTCTGAGAAGGTGGCGAAAATCCCAGCTGTGCACGAGCACGGCCACGACCATTCCAGGTTGCACGCCTACATTGGTGTGTCCCTTGTCCTTGGCTTTGTCTTCATGCTCCTGGTGGATCAGATAGGCAGCTCTCATGTGCACCCTACAGATGGTAAGTAAAGATTCACTTTGATTAGACTTGCTAATTAGTCTTAGTTAACAATATAATTTGAGTTAACAACCATAATTTGAGAGTTTGCCTCAGTAACATGTATGAATATGTGCAGCCTGGGGGTGAAGGGTGACCCGACACTTGAGTTATTGTCTGTTTTACTGTGCCACCTGTAGGGAATTTCTTTGGCTTTCCAAAAAGCTTCAGGTTGGTCTTATATTCATTTGTTTTTCATACTTAAATGTCATATATGTAGGTAAAACTTGCAAAGAACAGCAAATTATCTTCAGTAAGATGGCAGAAATTATTAGATGTAAGCTCTGGTACTTTAACTGCATAGCTGGACCTCCCACACTAGTCTAGAGCCTCTCATACTTCAAAATACTTTTTGTTTTGTGTAAAGATTTGTCACCTTCTTGCAGGACTCTAAAAATGCCCCACAGTTGCCTTTGTTTCCTGCGTGTGACTTGATGCTCAGAGTGTGGCTTGAAATGCACCATAGGTGTTCTGTCATTTGAAAAAGTATTTTATTGCCTTTGGCGGCTCATTTTCTCCCACACCATGTCTTCTGATGCTGAAATTTGGCCCTGAAAAAGTAAGGAATTGATCTTAAAGGAAAAGTAAAACATACACAAAGGTTGGGGGATAGATTTGGCTGGATTCCTGTCAATTCACAGTGCAGCTTCTTTGTATGGGATTACTGTGATGGGACAGATGAAAGGCCAGTGCAGGGGCTGTGTCACCTGTGTACTCCTCAAGAAGTGTAGCCACACCCATGGGTAGCTGATTTTCAGAGTTGATCTAAAGAAACACTGGCAATGAAGATGAAAGGAAGATGCAGGTCAGCAGCTTCCAAAAGGATCCTTGGTTTGTATAGATTATGACCCTTTCCTATGTCTTTGATCATAGCAAATACCAGAGGACTGTGATCTGTGTTAGAGATACACACTATAAAATAGAATATTAAGTAAAGTTTTATCTAGTCTCTACCCCTGTCACAGGAGATGTAGCATTTTTTTTGTAATGTTTTTTAAAGGGACTGAAGAAAAACCCTTCTCTTGAACCAATGTGATGTAGTTTATCATCAACCAGGTGACTAGATGTTATTTTGTCTAAACTAGAAAAATTCAGTAGGACAGAATGAAGGTGTGAAGCCAAATGTGATTCTTTGTGTATAGTAATGGTCCATCCAAAACAATTATAAAGGAAATGTTTTTTGTGAGTATCTCCTCCTATTTGACATGAGTATACCATTGCTGTCATGCAAGTGCAGCTTATGCAACTAATTGCTCACATGGTTTCCCCTTCATTCAGAAGATCAAGCTGACTCATTGAGAAGCTATAGGTGTGCCTGGGAATGAAGGGGGCAGACAGGAGGAAAGAAAAGGACTGGATTTTCTGTTTTGGCATCACTGCGGAGTTAGTGAAGCAGTGTAGGTGTACTTACAGTTGTTTTACAGACCATTGGGATAATTCAGTCACAGCTGTTCAAACTGGAATTAAACAGTTGAATAATAAGATGTTTCTACACTTGTGGAGGGCTTCCCCACCCTGCACTGATTCTTTGTAGCAGTTTCACCACTGATTGTGTAGTGGTGGATATTGATGTTGCCCTGTTGTGCTGTGTATTGAGCTATCCTGCAAATGTCAGGCAGTTTTGGTCAAAACACTGGATTTCAAACAACCCAAAAGGCTGCATTTCTCCTTTGTGGTGTATAACATCCAAGGGAAATCTTTGCAACTGGTGCTGTAACAAGTAGACTTTATTGTTTACTAGGAACTGTCAAGGAATTACTGCAACAAAAACTGACCCAGACTGTCACCTGAACTACGAACATGGAGCTGTGTGGGAAAAAATCATCCTGACTCTCAAAGCAGCTCTGGAATCTTGGGATCCAGAAGTACCTTTTCTTTTTCATGGTGGCGCAGACCTTTAACATTTCATTTTAGGAGGTTAAGAAAAACATCTGCTTCTGCCTATGAGACACATCCTGCAAATTGCAAAGAATTGTGAGTGTCATTTGTTGGCAGAACTTCAGGTGATTTGAGGGTATTAAGTGTCAAACTATTTTACAGTAAATCTAATGCAGAAGTACAGAAACTGGTAGTTTTGAATACACCTGCCTAAGCAGCCGGGGGAGATATGTACAGTGATACTTACCATTTTTTCCCAGCATAATTTATTCATTTGATCTCTTTATCATAACTATTCTCATGACTGTTTCAGATCCAGAAGCTGCAAGATCAGGCAACTCCAAAATCACCACAACACTGGGACTGGTAGTCCATGCTGCAGGTAATGTGGGACCTATTATTACTGCTTGACAAGTATATGCATTACAGTGGGGGTTATCTTTAGGTGTGATGGAGACATTTGAGTTTGGCTTTTGGAGGTGGCTTTTTATAAAAGAAATCAAAAAAAGGCAGGGAGAACTAAGGATCTTTCCCAGAATTAACTGGGAGCTCAGATGGTTCATGGAACTTTATTTGGGTACAGAATTTTGTCTTTTACTCTTTACTCTTTTATTTTTCCCATCTGAAAGGTTATGTGATGCTCACTCTCTGCCTCTCCAGTTTCTTTTCTGACTCCTTATCTGCTGAATTTCAATATGTGCTAACACATTTGATAAGTTGTATGAAAACCTTTGGGTTTGCTTGTTGGGTGATGCTTTTTTTAAAAAAATGCTAATTTAAAAGAATAGTACCTTATAGGTGGAAAAAAAGGGCATTACGAGCTGGAGCACAAAGACTTGACTGAAACACATTTAGGCTGACTTGCAAGGACTTGCTGTTACATGTGTGTTACAGTCAAGCCATGGTCACATTGTGATTCTTCACTATATGTGTGAAGTATAAATATGGTGCTTTTTCATGTCCTGCTGGGACAAGGTTATTGTCTAGGTAAGTCAGAAGATGTTGATCAAAAAGACACTTCTTCACTAAACAAAGTGTCTGTCTATTAAGGAGTAGTATAGTATTCATTTTTATTTCATTTAGAAAGTATATTGTAATTGATAAAAATATTTACAATAGAATTTATATTTGAAAAATCATTTAAAGGGCAATAATTTAAATTCTTGCAATGCTTAGTATCTAAAACAGATTTTTAAATTTAGAGAGAACATCTCGTACAGAGGACTACAACAACTAAACTTGTTACTTGTTCTAATTTGAGGGAATGTGTCAGTACGGAGTAGATTCCCATCACGGTTTTTATGGTCTTGGAAAATATGAGACAGCTCTTGCTGGGGGTTTTCTGATGTTCTGAAATGTTATGGCTTAACAAACAAAAGCAAGTGAATCCTCTGTTGGGTTGCTGTTTTTAATGGCAATTTGCAGTAATAGAGCTTCTTAATCAACCTGTTTTCTACTGTCAGCCGTTGAGGGGGTGGGGAAGCTCATGTAGAAGAATAATCCTTGAATCTGCACTCCTTTTTCAGCTGATGGTGTTGCATTGGGTGCAGCAGCTTCTACTTCTCAGACTAGTGTCCAGTTGATAGTGTTTGTTGCGATTATGTTGCACAAGGTGAGTTATCATCCAAAAAAATCGTACTTGTTCTTCAGAAGACTGTTAACACTCACAGGAATTGCTAAAGATCCACAGTTTCATTATACTATAATACAGAAGTGTTTAAAGCCGTTGAAATGAAGAGGTTACTACAGTGTCGGGGACCAAACAGCACAGATATGAGGTATGACAGAAGAGCACATGATTGATGCTAAGTGTGAGTGGGGTGCGAGAGAATTCTGACTGCCTACTGCCTACCTTGGTTGCAGAGGTTGGGAAAAGTCTCCCAAAAGAGAGAAGAGTAGCTTTTGAAGAAATATGTCAGCTTCACACTGACTTTTTCTGAAGCTAGTGCAGTAGTGTTTATTTAACAAACAAAAAAACCCTAGATTATTACTGCTGTAAGAGGCATATTCAGAGAAGTTCTGAAGGGTGAGGCACAGAAGTATATGCTAGTGCATTCAAGGAGGAAAAACAGCTTTATGCTGATTACAACAATCTTGATTCTGTGATAATCATCAGAAAAAGGGGAAGAAATGTGTAGTGAAAGGTTTTAGTGTTCAAAGGGTTAGTCTTTTGAAACCACTGAATATCAGAGTACTAAATTACAGCTTCTGGTTACCTCTGTTGTACTAGCTTCAACATCACTCATATACCATTTTTGTAGGAAAACAAATGTTTTGCTGATGGTAACAAGCAAACAGTGGTGCTTGAAGATGGGGAGATTTTTGCTGAATACTTGAGTGTGAACCTATTGGCTGTGTAGGCTCTAAACATACCTGTGCAAATAAAATTTGCCTTATGGTAGCATGTGCATGGATTACAGTGCTTAGTCATAAATTCATCAGAAATCATACATAATTGCATGCTCAAAATGTTAGGAAATGCATGTCTATTAAGTCTTTTCTTTGATGGTCATACAAGTAATTGTGGTTTACATTCTTTGAGGGTGGCAATGTCACAGTCTCATCTTGGAGCTTAACTTATGGCTCTTGCCAGGTGAAACTTGCTTTTGTTATTCTTGATGTTCTTAACTGACTTCTGGAATGGTACAATTTTAGAGGAGGAAAATTTCTCCTATGAGTATTTGGTATTGAAAGAGAAACTCATATCTTCTCTGGTGTTTTTTTTCTATTCAACTGATCCTGACTGATTCTTTTGTCTTTCTTATATTTTTTTACTCATGATTTCCTTCTATGTTAAAAAAAAAGATTCTGTGTATAAAAATGCTTAAGGTGTTAAGTTTTATGTCTTACCTCAGAAATGTCAGGGTGGGTTGTTACTGTCTTTTTACAAGCAAAAATACAATAAATTCTGTGAGTAGTGGGACATCTGTGCCTTTTGGATAAGAGACTGGATGCCAGCAGAGGGAGAAGGAAGTATTTGTTAGCTTCCTGGTGAGGCAGGAATGAACTAATCAAAAGAGTTCTTAAGTCTTTGTTAACATGGAGGCTGACTGTTACCTGTCTCTGGGTGATTGTCTTCCTCCCCAGGTTAATTGTAGATTTTTTTCTACTGCAGACAAAGAAACTGTCTAAGGATGTGTGATAGTAACAGAAGGAAAAAGGAAATGACATAAGTTCATGGAGTCTTGGGGATTATAGGAATGACTGTAGTCAGAATGAATTTTTTAGTATTTATAATGACTACACAAGTACATGTTTTCTGATAGCTAGAACGTGAGTTTCCATTAGGTTTGGTAATTATAGTGGGGCAGTCTGCAGAATGCTCTTGATTTGAATTAGCTGCAGCATGTTGGTAGTGCCTGCCCTGAATGTCTTCCAATTCAGTCAATTTCAGTGTAGTAAGTCATATTTCAAGCTTTTCTCATTTTTCAGGGTGTTTTAGAAGGTATTGTATTAGCAGTGAATATTGTTTTTTGCAGGCCCCAGCTGCCTTTGGCCTGGTTTCCTTCCTGATGCACGCTGGGCTAGAACGGAATCGAATCAGAAAACATTTGCTGGTCTTTGCATTAGCAGCACCTGTTATGTCAATGGTGACATACCTAGGGCTAAGCAAGGTAGGTCCATGGTTTTGTTCTGCCCAAAATCTAGCTTAGTGGTGAAGTTTGGAGAAAGGACTGTGACACGAGTTTCACATTACGTAATTCCAAACTGCTTGAAAAATTCAGCAGAATTAAGATATAAGACAAGCTGATGAAAAGGTAGCAATATGAATGCCCAAAACAAATACTAATCCATGCATTTCCATGAGAATCAGTGACATAACTCCTTATAGAGTTTGGTATCCTGTTTTTAAAAAGTCTCATTTCTGTCTTTTATCCTTTCTGCTGCTCCCCACTGAGAACAATTTATTCATTTAGCAGGTTTTATGTGATGCCTATTTAAATAAGTAATTTTCAGCACTGTTGCATGCATTCTTCTTTTAATATGCAGGTAGGAAATAATATCCCCTATCTTCCCCCTCCATCCCAGAAGTGGTCCTCTATATTCCAAGTCTGTGTCAGAATTTGAGTCCTCAGCTAGAACAGTCCTTTTGCCTTACTTCCTAAAGCATCATTGTGTCATGGGTCTGTACAACAAATGGCTTGTGAAATGGGACACTGCACATGAGTTTATCATCTCTGTCCAAATTAAATGTTTCAGCTTCTCATACTGTATCCTGGGATGCTCCTGTATTTCTCAGCTGCTCTGTGTCCTGCTGGTGACATGCTATGGTGGCATGTTGTAAAGGATATAACGTGATCTCACAAAACTCCAGGCATCAGAGGAAAGATTAAATAAATCATCTGGGCTAATCCTTTACTTGCTGGATAGGATTTATATTTGACATCACAGTACAAAAGACAGCAGAAAAAAGGGTTGAGTCTGTAAATAGAAAAGATAATTCTCTTGGAGGACTCTTTTGAAGTGTCCTCATCAAGGGTTGGGTTTACATCTTGCCCTTCAGAAAGAGCAGAGAACTGATAAAGCATCAGGGCTGTCACTGTGGTTTTGTAGTTCCAGATGATGTGTCTTTCTCTTTGGAAAAATGGCCTAAGAGTAAACACAAGAACTAAGATTACACCTGAGTTAGAGAGCATTGAAGAAGCATTTGAATCTGATATGAGTGGGTTTGCATTTCATTGCATTTATTGATTTGTAGCATATCTTAATCCTATTATGAAGGTGAAGAGGTGCTCAGTTTTGATGCAGGAGATGCATTTCTTCATATAATTTGCAATTATGGAAATGCTGGAAAAGTTTTGGGTATTTACTTCTATATACAAATGAAATATTTAATGCGTGATGTTTTGGGACTTGGTTCTGAAGAGTAGTGGAGCAGATATTTAAAGGCTGATATCTTATTTGAACCCCTTGTTTAGAAAAAGGGAGGAAAAAAGTCAATCTTGAGCATCCTTAAAATTTATGGGTTTGCAATATGGATTTTTTTTCTAAACGTGTCTGGTGTCTTGGCTGTGAGCTGATCAAACAAGATGCTTCAGCAGACTGTGACTTTTCTCATTTTCTGAGGGTTGTTCTGGAAGGGTTTTTTCTTTTGTAAGTCCATAGTGAAGTAAGTAGCAGGAGAGGTGTCTTTTTGCTCCCCCACAACTTCAGGTTACTACATGTAACATGCAAGACACAAAAAATCACACTAAACCATTGTCGTTGTGAGACAAGTCTTGATAGAACTGCTGTTGTGCCTGGATACTGGGAGATTTTTTTTATTACTGATTAAAGAACTTCTGCTTATTCTCACTTTTTTGCTCTTTGTGTTTCAGAGCAGCAAAGAAGCCCTTTCAGAAGTCAATGCCACTGGAGTTGCTATGCTGTTTTCTGCTGGGACTTTCCTTTATGTTGCCACAGTTCATGTTCTCCCAGAAGTAGGAGGAATTGCTCATAGCCACAAACCTGAATCAACTGGAGGAAAAGGACTCAGTCGTCTGGAGGTGGCAGCCCTAGTATTAGGATGCCTTATTCCTCTAGTTTTGTCCATTGGACACCATCACTAAACGCTCAAATTTCACTGTTCTCCTCCTCGATAAGACATGAGCAGTATATTGCTGCTGCTCCCTTTATCATTCTTTTACCCATCATTCATCCCATCCACTTTATGGAGTTCAGAGGGAATCTTGATTGCAAAATGAGGAATACTGGGAAAGTTTTTAGTGTAGCAAAATGTACTTTGGCAGCCGGACAGAAATTCTGTGTAACTTTCTTTTCTGAAGACATTTGCTATTTTAATGGTTACTTCTGGCCCTATTCTCAGGGAAGATGGAACTTGAAGTTTAAGAAAGGTGAGCAGGGAAGAACACAGCGACTCATCACAAAACTGCAATCACCAAAGTATACTGCAGTTCAGCTTTCACAGCTGAGAGCAAAACCCAAGGATGGCTGCGTTTGAGAGGTTGAAGTCACACTAATGAAGAAGGGGGCTCTCCCCCATCGGTTCTGCATTGTCCTGGCAATGCTACTGGCCCTTGAGATGCTTGTCACTAATTATATTGCTATTAGAAATGGGCTACACTGGGAGTTCTGCATAACACTGCTGTTGTCACAGAAGTGTCACTTGATAAGAAAGAAATTATGTAGACAATATGTAGGATTAGAGAAAGAAATCAGCTGGTTAAGACAGCGCAAATGAGTTTTGCAGTGTATTCCATTGTTTAAGACAAAGGATAGAAGCAAGGAGAATAGTGTTTTGATTGTTTTTTCAATTGTTTAATAAATTCTAAAAAGGCACTGTTTCTTGGGAGATAGTCTTCTGCCAAGTCAGTCAAGTGTTAAGCACCAAAAATGTCAGCAGGAATTACGTATTGGCTGCTGTGATACACTACTGCTTCTGTTAAAAGAGATACCCATAGTGCCCTTTGAAATAGAGCTGTTCTGGGCTCTGAGGAGTAGAAATCTGATGGAGACAGCTGTTGAGGGACCAGGGAACTTTACTAGCTCATTTTCAAAAATCTGAACTGCTGAAATCAGTGGGGGGGCTGTGGGGGGTTTTCACTAAATAAAGGTATTTCGGCTAACAAAACAAGATGTTTAGTTGAATATTTCTGCTGGAGATAGAATACAAAGTGATTCTGAAGCAGTTCTGAACAGAAAAACTCAAACCCACAAACAAAAAACCAAACTGGTGGGTTCCCAGTGGACCTGTTAAACATTTTGCATTTCCTTTGGGAATTGTTCATTTGCCTCTTACTGATAAGCATTAGTTTTGATGAATCTACTGGAGGACTTTCTGCCGATTGCTGATGTCTCTCACTGCAGAGGAGTGGTAAAAGATCCCTCCATTTTCAAGGCACAGCTTTGTCTTACCAGGCACCATTTCCCATATGGAAAACATACTCTAAAGTGCATTGAAAAGTCAGGAGTGCTTGACATGCGCAGAATCAGCATAAAATTCTTTCTTTAGGGGAAAACTTTTTAATGCTGTACCCTTTTTAAGCTATACTTTGCCTGCACTTTTTGAAGATAACATTGCCAAATAGGTTTTTTCTTTTTTTAAATGAATTCTGAGGAAATATCTTCTTAATTGAAGTGCTTCTTGTTTCCATATGAATGAGTGCAACTGTTTGTAATGGCATTTATTACTTAAACTGCAGAGCCCATTGTGCCTCATAACTTCTTTACGTTTTTGTTATTGTCCTGTTTGTCTGTTAGTTCAGAGAGTAATGGGTATGGCCTGGCTCTTGAACTGGTGATGGCTTTGTCTGTTGGTTCTGTAACAATACTGATGTATCCCAGGATTGAACCTAGTATTGATTGCCAGGAGTGCTTGTTCATTCATGTGTTTTACTATGTAAGATCAATGCAAAATTATTAGAAGTCATATTTCCCCAAAAGACAGTATTTTCAAGTGGAATTAGTGCTTCAGACCTAAACAAGCTTTTTTTTTTCTATTAGACCTTCAACATGGTGTTCTGAAAAGCCACTGCAGAATTAGTGATGTGAATGGGATCCTCTTCTGTGTGTTTTTCAGTGGGTTTTTTGCGTATTTGTTCGGGATGTGGAATTTTTACAACATACATAATGCAAGTTACTGGTTTAAAAAGTTCAGTAGGTTCCTAACACATGCAAATGATACACAGGGATGTTTACTCCAGAGTTCTGTTCTTCCTGATTTTCCCCTAATTACCTTCTTCCTTGATAATCTGTTTTACCGTGTTTAATCTTTCCATATAACCATTTCCAAAAGCAGGAAGGTTTGCAAGAGCAGGGGATAGCTTAGTGCAGCACCAGGTGCTTGCATTTTGTCAAGCAGTACATTTTTATTCTGTAACCTCTGCCATGTCATGGGCACCCTGCCCTGGGAGCTGACACCCTGACTGTATTCCCCTTCAGCCCCACTTTGTGTATGACAACAGCAGTGGATGACACAGGTAAGGTCCTGTTCCATGCCTTTGGTTCCTGACTGAGGCATGTGGATAGTACCTTTTTATATGGATTGGTGTGTATTGGTGAGGATATGGCAGCCAGGCTTTTCACTGCTGACATAACCTCTGGCATATTAATCACAGGTGCCACTGCTGAGAACCCCTGTCATCCTTCCATTGTCCTTCACATCATGTTTCCAGTTTCTGGGGCCGCCATCAGAAATAGTAATACTCAATTTAATGATTCATGAAGTATAGAGGCCAAGTATAGCAGCAGGTGAGGGAACTTGAATGAAAACATTGGCAACTTAAAATTGGCACAAAAATTCTAAAAACATACTTTTTATTCTGGCATTTGGTTAAGTGACAGAAGACTTCAGTGATTTTTATTTCTGTCCATTTAGAAGTAGCAACAGCATTCTGTTTTGGCTGCCTGTTATCTCTGTTGAATTATTATTTTCAATTCTGCAACTGAAACTGCAGTGACTAAAGAAGCTTTTGGTTTTGTTGGTATGGAGAATGTAAAATTTTATATTTACAAACCTTTCCAAATTTTTAGTACCAAATGGAGGATTATTTTCTTGAAGCAGAGTATTTTAATGATTTAAATTGAATGGTCCATTTTATTATAGCCCTTTCTTTCTATCTCCCCATCTGTCACAGTAAATCCAAGCATTGCATGTAGTCAGGCCCATCTGGTATCATTTTCTACTCCTCAGGAGACCTTGGTGCAAACAAATTCCTCTTACTCTCCCTGTAATAGCCTCTCTGCCTGGTTTTTGCTCTATGAGGTAGGTGGCAGTAAGTCTGGCAGGTAAATGCTTAAACCAAGTGCCAGCCATGTCCCACTTCTGTAGGTCCCTCTAGGAAATCTATCATCTTCTCATCACCTGTTTCTTTTCAGTTAATGATTTCCTAATTGGCAGTAGGAATTGGACTAAAGCTGTTTCTGTTGATCCTCATGTCTTCAGGTACTTTCCCTACTGTTCCAATGCTTGTATTTTTCCTTATGTAAAGAAGGGAAATATTTTTTTTTCAGCATTCAATGACAGAGGCAGAAGCTGCACTGACATTAACTTAAGTAAGGATGGCAGAGCTGTCACACCAAGACAAAGATTTTTTGATTGTTTTGCCTTGTCAGATGGCTGGGTGTTAAACACAGAAACCCACACTTGACTCCAAACAACTGTTTCCAGGTGGATTATATAAAAGGCTAATCTTACCCGAGAGGCCCAGGAAAACCTCTGTGTTTATTCAGGAACTAGTTCCGAAGCCTCAAGGAGCTTTTGACAGTAGCAGGTGTGGCCATGTGGTATCAGCTGATTGCAGAAAAGAGAGATGATGTGGAATAAGTGCTCCTGCTGCTCCCTTCCCATTCTGTGCTGACACTTGGGAAAAAGAGAAGGAAAGTGTACTTGTATTCTTTTGAGGGTGGAAGGAGGAGTGATTGCAGTATGGTGGGAAAGTTTGTGATGAATATCAGATTCTTTATCACAAATTTCAGATTCCTGTTCACATCAAACTTCTTTTAATTTTTTTTTTTCTTTACTGTTCTTATATCTTTTAGCAGCCTTGGCTTTCCAGGGAAAAACATTGTGTGGTCATTGCTGTTTACCTGACTCCATGTATGGAACTGTAATTTTAATGTCTTTTTTCCAAACCATTTGTACACATAATCATTCCATGAATGGCTGCCTTATAATTTTTCCACTTTAATTGTGAATGGTTAAAATAATATTGCCGTTTTCAATTTGTTTTATTATATTAAATTTTTACTAGGTGCAGTGCTTCGGAGTTGGCTTGTCATTTACTGCATGGGGTTTTGTGACATGTCTGATGGAAAGAAATTACAGTCTTAAATGGGATGCAAGCATTGGAGACAGTGTTTTATTTTTGTTAGGAGCGTGTTTTCTGCATTTCTTCATGATGTCTGAGCACCTCTTGCAAACCTGGAATGTGAAACTGCATGTCGGGAGGCTGTGTTAGCAGGTGGATTTGGATAGGGCTCTGAATGTGTTCAGAGGTATTAATGCAGAGATGATGTGATAGCTCTGCTTGAGTGGGGCATTTGGCAACTTGAACCTCTCACAGAGTGTTTAGGAGTTGGCATTGCCCTGAAGCTCTCTCATCCTGCACCCCCAGGGAAATCTCTGGAGTTTACAAGGCTGAGACTTATTTGGAGGGCAACAAGGAGATGGGATTAAGGTTGCTCCAGGCCACTGTTAACAGGCTTGAGGACCCTTTGGACCTAAAATAAATCATCTTTTTTCCATCCCATGCTCTCAATCTTGTCAGTCCCAAACCAAAAAAGCAAGCACTAAGTCTGGCTCCATTCCTTTTGCACCCTTCTCTCAAGTATTTGTATGAGATTCCTCTTAGAGCTGCTGAGTTGACATAGTGTATAGATGTTCTCCATACTTTCCAGCTGCCCTGTAAGCCAGACTGGGGTTTAGACCTACATTTTCAGAAAAGAGAAAGGGAAGTGGTGCTGTTATAGGATGAGTGATGTACGCATTTCCAAATTTTATACATCCTTTTAAGAGAGAGTACTTGATGGAAATGATTTATAAGCAATTGATTTTAAAAATGAATTTATCTTTTTCTTCAGCAGTTGCTGTCTATAGACTTATCTAAGATCCTGTCACACAGTGTTTTAGCTCTTTCACTCCAGCAATAAGCAATCCTCTCAGCTGGTTGCTTTTGATTTTTCTGGTAGCTCATAGGACTTGTGTCATTAAGA
This sequence comes from Cisticola juncidis, assembly GCA_013400215.1. NCBI lineage: Eukaryota > Metazoa > Chordata > Aves > Passeriformes > Cisticolidae > Cisticola > Cisticola juncidis. The sequence goes on along the minus strand of VXBR01005532.1, from coordinate 176,938 downwards.
AAGTGTAATCTCTTTATACTGGCTTAAGCACAAGAGAATATGATTAATGTGAAGTCTGTAGGAGAACTGAAGCAAACAACAGAGATGCTGTTAAAGCTGATACAAGCAAATGTAAAGCAGTAAGAAGGGAAAGCCAGTATTTTTCCCAGACAGACTCTTGTTTTTTGGCAAGTAAAAGTTCTCATGGTAAAGCATTATGCACTATATTAGCATTCTTCTAGTAAATTTAGTAAATATGTCACCTCAGTAACTGGAGATGTAATCATTGTAGTCTGTGGTAAATCCTTTCGGAAATGTGAGGAAGTGCTTTGGGTGCATTTATTTTACAAGAGTTACTACTACAAACTTAAATATTTTGGAGCTGTGGTGTTGCAGGCTTGCTGGTGATTGCAGTAGAATGTTCCTTCATTTGTTGAAATAAAAATGTACATCAGCATTTTTATGAGCAACTCATTAGGGAAGAGCACAGCAGCAAGATGATGAACTGTCATCTATTGTTCCAGCTGACAAATTAAACCATTCTTCTACTGATATGTGCAAGCCTTATCCAAATATCCCTGCAGGCAGAATTGCACAACGTTCCACCCTCCTTATCACAGCACTTCTCTCTCTTGTCTGTAATGTCGAGAGATTAACAAGCTGTTATTGTGGATGGAGGTTAAAGAAAAAGGCCTCATTCAGAAAAACTTGGGGACCTAATAAAAATTAAGCTGTATCATGCTGACTGACACCAAAGCTACATAGTATTTGGAAAATCTAAAAGCAGATTGAAATTAATAGGAGGAAAATGCTTATTTTGTATCTGTGTGCCCAGCCAGTATCTGAAGTGGTCATTAACTTATGATATATGATTATAGTTGGAGTCTGTGGAGGTCAGTGGGTTTCTGCTGTCTGAAGGAACACTTGCAGTGAGGTACTCCTGGTTATACAGGGTTGAAGAGGCCTGCTAAAAACCATGCCTACAGGCCTTGTGCTCTGGGTGAGGCTTACTGTTGCACCTCTTACTCAAGCGTTTCTTGCTCTCAAAGGGATGCTATGAGTAGAATGAATAGAGTTCTGGGACTGCAATGGATTTCCCATGGTCGGTTGTCTCTTTTTGACAGAGAAACTGAGAGGTGACTGTTGTTGAACAAAAGACTTTGTACCCCTGACATCTCTGTGCAGACACTTCACATGAAGGTGACTGGGTACAAGTGGATGACTAAGCAGTGGGTCTGGGAACTTTTCCATGTTTATCCCTACAGTCTAAGATTCAGCATTATGAAAGAAGCCTCATCTACAGAAGCTGTGTGGCAGCATGTCTTGCAGGAGGATAGAAGAGATAGCCCTCTTAGCCTGCTGTATTTTGTAGAGAGTAAAGTCTTCGATGCCCTTCCTTGCCAGACATTTTATCTTTCACCTGGCTGCTGGCTCTCCTCAACATTGCAGGGTTTGTACTACAGCTGTCATGGTCTGCTGCTGTGGTAGATGGCAGCAGTAGATCTTTGTATCTCTGTACTTAGATAACCACTTGAGAATGTGGATAGGAAGGAGGCAGGTGCCTGCCCTGTGTATGTGTGCAGCAGGAGTTCTGACCTTGCTGTGACTGGCTGGATGAGCAGGACCAGGAAGGAGAAACTTGAAGTGGAAGCTGCAGCAATCAGAGCTGAGGGATATTGCACAATGTATAGGTGAAGGGTGTGAAGAACATTGATGGTGTGGTCCCTGCAGTTTCCACTCCTAATGAAGTCCTAATTGTAATGTCCCTACTTTTTAGGGCCTTGCCTTCAGTGATCACAGCAATGGTAGGTGTAAAGGAAGCACTGAATGTGTATGCAAGAGCAATTGTAGTCTCTGTGTGCATGTGTGGGGCATTTTACAAACTTCAGATTAAATAGAAAAGGGGGTTGGCCAGTTCTGTTTGCCTGGATATGTATTTATTATTTCAAAGTTAAGTCTGTGAATTCTTTCCGTCTTTTCACCAGAGGAACCAAGTGGGTAGAAATTGGTGGATTGCAATCATTATTGAAACCTTTGCAGTTGAGAAACACCTTGTGGGTAGAAATCCAGCAGCTAACCTGTTTTTAGGAACTTGGAGAATTCGGATACACTTACTGGTGTTGAAACAGCTAAAGACCTCCTGAATGAGCAGTCCTGGATCTCATTTCCTTCTTGTTGGACTCTTTTGTCACATCTGAAGTGTGCTGGTGGTTCTCTGGTTTTTGCCTGTCTAGTATGTAGAGGTATTACATTTTCCCCCTCCATTATTCTCCTGAGGAAATGCTAACAAATCCTTCTCTTCTGCAGGACTTTTTGGCTGCCCATGGTACCCAAACTGCTGGTATTCTTGTGATGTTTTGGATTTAGTACCAGTGTCACACATGAGGAACAGTGGCTGAGGGAAATCAAGTTACATGCTTAGAATATTCTGTTGGACAAGACCCACAATGATCATCAAAGTTCAACTCCTGGCCCTGCACAGGACAAGCTCAGTCACATAAGGAGCCCATTTAACCACTGAAGCTCCAAGCATTTTCTGTTTGTCAGCCATGTGATCATTTTGTGGTATTTAGGCTTGTTGGGGGAAAAACTGGTGTCTTGCAGGAAGCCTGTAGGCCATCTTCTGGAAGAAGCTTTCAAAGGTAGCTGACCACTGATGTATTCTGAAAAATGGCTTTTTAGCAGAAATCTCTGTTCAACAAAACAAAACACCAGAGTAAATGAGTTTTCTTCCAGAAGAGATATCTTAGTAGGATTAAAAAAATATATCTTCTTTTCATGGTGAGAGAAATAGTCATTGACTATGGTGTCAGGTCCTGAGAAAGCTATCTCCCAAAGGCCAAGCTATGGGGCTGGCTGCTTGCTATCAGATCCCTTTGCTTCAGTAAATTGTTATCTTATTTTCTGTTTTCCTCTAAGGCTTCTTAAGTGGCACTATATCCACAGGAAATAGTTGGATTAATATGACTCCTGAGCCATCCAGCATGGATCTGAGTGCGATTGGAGGGCTGGGACTGGTGAAGGGCTTTGGCTGGAACAGGTCATTGAGACCATGCAATTCTTACCAAGGGATGATGCCAAATGGGATTATACATCTGTAAGGATGATGTCTCATGGAGTTGTAAATCTACAGAGGCACTTGACTTTAATGCAATTTGCTGAGTAACTTTTCTTTGAGTTCTGCAGAACAGCTCTGACTTTCCACCTGACACTGAAAATTTAATCGTTGTGCAAAAGAAGCATGCTGTTAGTGTCTCTCACTAGAGGTGAATTGATGGTAGTTATTTTTCCACTTGAGATAGCCTCTGCACACAGGTGTGTGCCTAAGAAGCTAGAGCATCACTTTGAGGAGTACATGTGACATTTTGTCTTTGCAAGAATGATGTATCATAAATGAAACTGGAGCTGGACTTTTCTTTTCTACATTGTGTGGGCACCTGCTCATAACTCCCATAATGGCTAATGTTTCTCAGGGTTAAAAATGGCTGTGGAACCTATCAGAAGCTGTAAAAGAAATCTACTTTACTGGAAGGTAAGATCTGAATCTCTCCAGTTCCGCAGTGGCTCTGATCCATCTCAACTTGCTGGCCCTAGCCCAAGAGCGAGTTTGTTCTTTTCTGCATAACACAGTATTGTCAGGCTGCCCAGAACATGAAGGTATAACTTTTCACTTAAAAAAAAAAATATACAAGCCTCCTCAGCAGTTGAAGTTAGCCAGTATGTGTCTCCCTAAACTGAAAGGGAGCATCTTTGAGCTGGAGGGTGGCCTGTGATGAAGGCACATGGGGTAATTCTTGGGCATTTCTGGTGCAGGGCTAAGAGTTGGACTTAAAACTTCTTGTAGGTCCCTTCTGACTCAGGATATTCTGTTAAGAAGTGTTACTTCTGTGTAGCTTGCACTGCTGTCTGCTTCAAATGTTTATTTTTAGCAGAATTTTATTGGCTTGATGTGTAGGAAAAATAAAGACAACATATTAGCAAAATAATTGTCATAACAGTGCAGCCTGTTGCTCGAAAGAAACATTTTCTGATTAAGGTGCTGTCTCTCAAGGATGTACAGCTATGTTTCCCCTTCATTAGATTAGTACACACATAAAGGAAATGTTAAAAGAGCCACTATTGCTACAAATTACTGGGTCCAGACACCAGCAGTTATGAAATTCACCTTGCTGCTATCTACTGCCCTAGCATAGCTGGCCTGTCACTTGACAAAAGCAAATTACTCTTTCCCTCCCCTGGCCTGTTGACTTTAAAGAACTTGCTCTAACTACTCAGTGACTTGATTGTCTTAAGAGGACTCCAGAAGAAAAAAAAAAACCAACAAAAAACAACTCACCTTTTGATGTTCAAAGTTAGAGACCTCTTTACTCTCTTAGTCTGTATAAGGTAAAAATAAAAAAGAATGAAAAATAAGGGGGAAAATCTGTCTCCTCCTGGCAGGTCACTGCTGTCAGATCTTTGCATTTTTGGTGCAGTACAATGGCAAGGGCACTGGATCATCTTTACATGGGAGCTCTGTGGGTTTTCACTGCGCATTTGTAGACTAGAATGAGTCCATAGGGCCCAGAATCATTTTTACCCTTTGCACAACACAATTTGACAGAAAATATTCCCTCTTCTGGTTATGGGCAGTATTTCCTTCTTGGTGCTGTGTACGGAAAGTCATCTATAGCATTAATACTTCTCTTCTGCAATGCAGTGTTATGTTCAAGAGTTGGAGCTCAGGTGAGATGGAGGCAGTATCTGCTGCTCTCTTCTCCACTCTCTGCCTTAATGCCACTCTGAGATGGGACATGTCCTGTCTGGGACCAAAAGGTTGGTCAAAGCCAGGGTGAGAGAAAGTAACAACCCATGGAGTTTGCTGACTCTCACGTCTATTGATCAACTGTGACTTTTATCAAGGCTGTGCATCTCTAATTTCTCTAATACTGAATGCAGCCTGTGAACCTGAGGCAGGCTGTCTGCATCTCTTCTCTTTAAGATGCTCTGCAAGTGCCTCTGACTGTATAAAGCTAAGTGAGCCCGTGTCCTGTGGTGTGACCTGGCCTATAGCACAGATTCCTGGAACTGGGGGTGGGAAAGGATCATGTGTCTGCACTGTGTCTCTTCTGAACACCTGCATTGGGAAGGGCTGACATCCAACAATTACAGCATCAAAATCTATGCACATAGGATGGTACAGGTTAAATCAGGAACAGACACCTCAGAATCCAAGCCATACATGCCATACAGCGTGTACATGTCTGTATTGGTTATAGGATATCCCCAAACCTCCGATGCTTTAGCAGCTGGGGTTCTTCCCTAAATTTTAATCCTGGAGGGGGGAGGCCGGGTGCAATAAAGAACAATGTGATGCTAAATTGCTTTCCTGTGGGCATTACAAAAGATAGGTCCTTTTGCAGAACTGTGTTTGTATCTGTGCAGGGAGAAAGGGTTTCAAGAGAGAAACAAGGACATAGGGAACCAGATTAAAAAACTTGCAGTGGGAGTACTAAGCAGGAGATGAACATGGACCTGAGCTGTGTGACACATTCCTGTGTGTCTGTGTTGGGGCCAAAAAATAGCTGGTACCTCGGAGGCATGCAGAGGCTGTCCTTGCCACCTCTCCAACATGCAGCAAAGCATGCAGGCAGGCAGAATTTTATGCTCTAATTTGGATCAGCAATGGCCCTTTAAGGCAGAGCAAGGCGTGCAGTATGGACACTGCCCAGTCCAAACCCAGCAGCCACGTGAACTCTCCCCAGGTGAGCAGTGCCAGGCTGGCACAGCAAGGCCCCCTCACCCTCCCTGATGACAGAGGGAGTCTGATTGAACTTGCTGGCTCCCACTCACTCTGCCCCAATTTTCCTCAGGACAGATGAGAAGAACCTGTCTCCAAGCGCAAGATTTTGGGAATATGTGTCAGAGATGCCTGTCAGTAAAACATCCATCTTGCCCTAATTTCTGCATGGAATGCTGCAATGTCGAGTGAAATAACCTTCCAAGCTGGCTCTGATGCAGAGGTATTTTGGCCGATGTTATTGCTGAGAGCTTTCTTTCTGATGAGCTCTTTCTGCCTCTCTGTGTTTCTGATGTCTGACTCTCTTCACTTTTCTTTTTCCCTTGGGCTGGGATGTGTGCTGTTTGCAATGCATCAGGAAGTAATACGCAATGAGAAAACCCTCATCATCTGTGCATCAGGGAGAGAATTACTGACTGAGTGCTGAGCAGTCAAGTTATTGATTCAAACCAAAGCCCAGTCTCTCTGTCTGCTGGGCTGGTTACATCCTGCTGGTTCATTGCATTTAATCGGATTCCCTGAGCTGCCACGCGGAGGGGGTGAGTTAGAACCAGATCCATCTATAATGTTCGCTTCAAAATCCAGTTCTGTATCCCCTTCTCCATCCATGGAACAGGCAGATTCAGATGCTCTGGACATCAGCACCAAAGTGCAGCTGTACGGTGTGCTCTGGAAGAGACCCTTTGGGAGGCAGTCAGCCAAATGGTCCAGGAGGTAAGCCACACTTGCTGAGGGATGCTCGGGTGAAATACAAAGCCTGGGGGTTCTGGGATAAGTTAAGAGCCTGAGTGCTTGACTCTTCAAGTGCAGCCAGCCACGCAGAGGCTAGGGGTAAAACTTGGGGCATAGCTTCCCTGCTGTTCTGAGTCTACATTACACACGTGGCCCCCCATTGTGCTCTCTTCTTTATCTGTCCAGACCTTGTGCTATGTGTGCTTCAGGGTGGGAATAGAGACTAGCTGCCTCCTCTGGATAATCATGGTAGTTTCACGAAAGGGGAAGAGTCAGTGTATTTTGCCCCTAAAGTGCCTGACCTTTTTGTTTCAGCACTCAAAGCTCTTTGAGTCCCGGGGCTGTGAGGTGGCAGGGCTGAGCTGACTGCGAGTGGGTCTGTATGTGCCTGTGTGTGCTCTGCAGGGTCTGTGCACCAGCTCCAGCACTGACAGTGACGATGTGCTTGGAACAGCACATGCAGGCTCTTCCCTAGGGAGAAGGTGGCTTGGAACTCTCTCCCATCTGGTGTTAGGGAGCTGTAAGCTGCTGTGTGGTGTCTATCAGCAGCCAGGAAGTTTGGAGCTGGAAAGCATTTGCTATAACCTTTTACCAAGGACAGAAGTATGGTCTATAATACTGAGGAGGTGGGTCAGTTTTAAGTTTAGAGTTGGTGTATTTTCTTTATGCAAATCATTGAATCTCTGACACTTGGCTTTTGTGGGTAAGTACCTTTGCTGCAGTCTGCAGATACAAAGTCTGTAGATACAAACAGTCCATTTTTTAAAGCTGTCTTTCCCAGCTTTGCTCTCTGTAGTAACCATAGTGCTGCCCAGTCTGTGAAGATGGCATAGCCTGAAAAAAAATTACTTGGGAAGCAGTTTTGTGTTTGTAGCAGTCTTTGACCTGTATGTGGGTTTTATTCTCTCCCATGCCAAGAATAGCGTATTTTCACCCAGAAAAGAATTTGTGCTGATGCTCCCTACTGAGCTCCCAAATATTGATAAATAAATGAATTATGTCTGGAAACTAATGTGATTGTGTTACGCAAAAGAAGTGGACAGAATAACAGAGGGGAAGGTAATTTGCCATGGAGAAGGCATTCTTAAAAGGCTCGCCCTAATAAAAATTTCTTGCAAGCAAATGGCCCATTTCTGCTCCCTCTGTCATTATTTATTTAGTGCTGTTCTATTCCTAGAAGTCACCCCCACCTTCAGCAAGTGGTAAATATTTTAGTGATAGCAGCTGGGAACAGAAGGGGAGGTGCTTGTGGGGTAGGGATGATATGGAAGATTAGTTGCAAGCACAGCAGCTGAGGGTCCTGGGGACCAGACACAGGTCAGTGAGAGTTGAACATGGAATATGTTGGGTTTGGAAGGAAGTGAGTACTGGGGTAAAAAAGACTTGAACAGGAGGAACAATATGTTGTTGATTTGTTTCTTTATCATGGGAGAGACTTGCTTTAAAGTAAAATAACCTTGCATATGATTACAACAAATTATTATGGGAAGGTAAGGAGCAATTCATTCATTTCCCCCTCTTCCCCCCCTTGCCCGGCAACACATAGCTCGTCAAGTACATTTTTTTTATGAAAAGGAGATGTTTCCCACTCCAGTAAAATTAAGAAAAAAAAAGACTATTGCTTGATGTTATTGAGGACCAGATCTCTGAGAGATGTAGGTTTTGTCCTGAAATCTTCGATAACAGTACCACTCCCACTCCAAGATATGGGAGAAAAAACAGTATGTAAGGGGAGGATTGATCTCATCAGGCCATCAGCCATGGAGATGGTTCTGTGTGGGAGATACATGATATTTACTGGCTCAATCCCATTTATTTGGCTCTAGTAGTAACGCTTCTGGAGAAACTGAGAAGAAAAGCAAGGGAATTTGATAGATCAAAGAAAAATTGTCCAGGCACGGTGTCCAGTACTTTGGTGATGGAAATTCCAGGTTTTGGAATTTCATGGCAGTAGAGGTTATGCAGGGAGCAGGGAGGGGTAGAAAAACCTTGTTTTAGTCAGGGCTAGATCTGATGGCACCTGTGGAGATAGCTGGACTTGACCTGCAGGAGCTGTCTGAGCATTTTGAGTCCTTTCTTTTGCCCATGCAGTGGTCTGCTCTGAAGCCCAAATATATGTGTGCTGCCTCAGGTACTGTCTGAGAGTGGGCTGGATGGTTCTGGACCAGTGTAGCTGTGTTTTATCTGCCAGGGCTGACATCTGAGCATGCTGCCTTTCAGAGCTTGATTTTTGAAATGCCATTAGCAGCATCCTAATGCCTATCTCTTAAAGAAAGGGAGTTCTATTCCTAATGTGAAATTTCTTTCCTTGTAAAGTAATATCCTTCCAACTGAGAAGTAACCGTCTTCTGAGTTTACTGGTGGTTTTGACCGTCTAAGCTTGGGTCACTGCTGGAGTGTCTTTGGAAAATCATATTCTCAGTCCCTGACTCATGGCCTCCTCTTCAAACCACGGCACCCCATTCTTCCTTCTAATGCACAACAAGCAATTTAGTCTCTCCTGCTGCAGAAGTTTTACTGGTAATGGCACCAGCCTGGCATGGGGGTTGGAGTCAAATGCATATTGTGCATACCTGCCTTGGATATGGCATGAACAGGGTGCTGTAGCTTTCCAGGATGGAAGTGGCATATTCTTCTTTACTATGAATAATCCCAGTCCCATATAGAAATGTCAGGCTCTGAATTGTCACCATCCATGTCTGAGACTTTGGGGTTCAATGGGGCAGTGCCAGGAAAGAACATCTGCTTGATGGACAATTGAGCATCAGAAAAGTAATGTGAAGCACAAGAAATTGAAAACAGGAGAGAACAAAACACAAAAGATGCCTTTATTTCTCTATAAATCCATCAGAGACGGCAGGTTGGAAGGAGGGAAACACAGCACGGCTAAGAGAGAATTTTTTTGTCTTTTCTTGAGCCGGTCCTGTCTGTGGCATTGCAAAGCAGACATGTAACCTTGTTTTCCCCAGTGGCTGCTAACAGTCACTGCATGTGGTCACGGGACAGATGAACAGGATAATTGTTTGGGACTGCTTTCTGCTCAGAACAGCCCTGGGAATGGCAGAGCCGCTGGCGTGTGCAGCCCAGGGGCAGGAGCTGCCGCGGCAGGGGCTGAGAGGGGGTGTCCCTGTCCCTCGGGTCCCTGTCTCTCCCCTCTCGCTGGCGGGCAGCAGCCGCCTCCTCCCGCTGCTGCCGGGCTGGGCGTGCTCCGGCCGCCCGAGGCAGGCAGGGGAGCCTGGAGCTGCGGGAGAGGAAGACTGAGGAGCAGCGACTGCGGACTCTGATCTATGTGCTGATAAAGATCATTTGCCCAGCGGTTTCCTGAGCTGTCCCCGGGGACAGAGGACTGGGCTGATCTTGTAAATGGGATTCGCTGCCCGTGCTCCTGGCCCGGAGAAACGCCATCGGAATAAAGGCCCAGGGAGACTGCTGCAGTTTTTTAGTGTAACTACTTCATCTGGGCCACTGTCATGTCAAAAACTTGTACAAAGATTAGCTAATTAATTCCATTAGCCCTGTGTGATACAAAGAGAGCGCTTGCTCCACTGAGATCAGCTATCTCAATTTGTCCATTGTAGAGGTGTTGTTTCTGCTTTGCATGTGAGTCACAAATGGTTACCATTCCTCTGCTATTCTGGTTTAATTACACTGTGGTTTCAGTGGTGCCTTAGTGCAGGATCCAGCAGCAGGGATGGGTGACCGGAGCAGCTGACCACAGGAATGTGTATTACCTGTGCTGCCTGTGGAGTGTGGCTGTGCCAGCCTGTCTCACCTCTACACCTTTGCTGCTGTTCTCCAAGGTTTTGAACTCTGCTCTGTTCTTAAATTGCCTCTTTTTTTGGTTCTTGTTTGTATTCAAAATCTTCCCCTGCCTTTACAGCACTCCCTTTTCTCCTGCTGCCACATCTGTGCCTAATTCAGACACATGTTCAATGTCTCCAGTCTTGCAGTCACAGTCCTGAGTGTCTCTTCCCATTCTCCCTTGGCCATCTTTTCCCTTTCTGCTCTTACTCACCTGGCTGCTGCTTTAGCCTTCAAGCTGCTCTTGAGTCTTGTAACTCTCTCCGTTCTTTTGCTTCATCTGTCTTTTCCTCATGCTGCATCAATTGTCCCTGAATTGTTGTATGGAGACTTTGTCCTGAAGGTCATTTAAAGTAATGGTCTTGGTTGCTCAGGTGTTGCTTTCCAGATAAAGACAGATGAGGGAATGTGATGTGAGCATAAACACATTATGTGCAGAAGCTAACCAGATTTTCAATGTTTTTCTTTCATTACTTGCAGTGGGATTTTGTTATTATTTTTTAACTCTTTTTTTTGTATATTTTCATTCCAAATCGCCATCTGTGGCGATTTCATTCCAATCACATCTGTGAGGTCATGGATCTAAAATTTCATTTATCTGTGAGAGACACATCAATTTTTGGAGATTGTGCTATGTTTTGTTCTTATTTTTGCTTTGGTTTCCATTGGGGCATAATCTATAATATGAGGATTATTAACACTGAGCAATAAAAAGTATGTAACAAACTAAATTATAGCTTTAACTGGGGGTTAACGTTCAGGTAAAAAAATCACACAGAGTTAAAGATCAATATCTTTACCTGTCTGGCAAATGTTTCTTGAGATTAGTCAGACTGAAAAATGTTGAAAGTGATGAGTAGACTTTCTCTACTGGTGGTGTGTTGGCTTTTGGCATCTCTAGATTCATACTTGTGCCCACAGTATCTCGTTCCCTCTGACTCACTGGACTAAGCACAGGCCATTGGGCAGGCAGGTTTGTTCTTTTAAGATGTTATTTCTGTATTTATCATGCAGATAAAGCAACATTTCTCTCTAAAAAATGAAGCCCTCCTTGAACTAAGCATAGAATTGGAGACAATAGAAAGATGCAGCTACTCAAAGGAAAACTTTCTTCTGGAGTTAGTGACCAGAGATGTGAGGAAAAATTAATCAGGGAGGCACAGGGCTGCTGTTCACAGAAGTGATGTGGACAGGAGGAACAAGCCTTGTCTGCTCTCTGGAGATCTCTGATGTCTGCCTTGGCAAAGTGCCTTTTTCTCCCGACCTCTGATGTCAACATGAGCAGGTATAAATGAGAGGGCGAGGAGAAGAAAAAACCTGGGGAACAACAATTGCCACTGGTGTTTGTATGTTTTGAAGATTTCTGGATGTAAATATGCATCTGTTCAATGACTGTCAGTTCTAAACGCTTTAGAGAAGGTATAAAGTAGGTCCAGAGCTTGAGTTTGCTGCAGATTTTCAAAGTGTAGCTTAGTTCTGTGTATTTTTTATTGCCCCAAGAATCCGTGGTCTCTGTTTCCATGGCATTTGGCAATTTCATCTGTGTTGCCAGAGCCGTAGCAGAAGAGTGAGAGACAGAAGCTGATGGAAGCAGTAAAGTTTTCACCTAGGTAAAATAATGAGAATAATTATTAATATTTATATATTATTTTATTATGATTATGATAATTCTCTGCCAGCTTCAACATTTTTCTTTAGCTTTTGGAACTAAACTGGTACCAGATTGCAGTGCTCATCTGTTCTGTTCATCTCATCTTGTCTCCATCTGAGAACCCATCCTCTTCAGGATTGGACTGGGGGGAGATGGGCACATGAAGGTATTGGAATTGTCCTTGTGGATCAGTGTCCTCAGCCTGTAGTCCATTATCAATGGTGGCTTCAAGGAAAGGTGCAGGAATGCCCAGGCTGCACAGCCTGCAGCACTGCCTGTAGAGGTCTTCTCTTGTCCCCTCCCAGAAACAGGAGGGTTTCTTGGGAATGTTCTTATTATTCACAGAAATGCCTTATCCTTTCCAGTTTCCTCATGATCTCTTGTCCTCAAGACCACATGGAAGTGGTTTACACAGCTGTGTTTTGTGAAGGGAAAAACATTTTTAAATGATTTTCACCTTCTTGCCTTTCACTTTCTTCCAAAATCTCTTTCTTGTGTCAGAAAACATGTACAGAACACAACAATACATTTGCTTTGTCACTTACTCTTTTACACTTGTCCCCATTTTTTTTCACCTGCTCCTCTTAATTTTTGAGTGCTGCAAAGATTTAGACCAAACTGAAACTAAGTCAAGTATCTCTCCCCTGTATCACTGCCTGCAGAGTACGTGCAACCTCAATTTTTGATGAGAGGAGGGACTCTCCAAGGGGCATTTCAAAAATCCATATAAGTTAAAGGTGGCACTCCTTTAATCATAATTTTGAGGACACACTCCAGAAAGTTAGGGACTTGGCTTACAGAAGCTGTGATATTTTGTGGCTATACAATGATCATCAGGGCATACCTAAGGCTAAGTGAGCAGAACAAGGCATATTTTAATGTTACACATATGAGAAAAAAAGATTCCATTTCCTTTGTAGTTGTGAAGGTCAGTGACAGCAGAGTTTGCCAGGTGCTCTGCCTAAAAATATCTCTCAAATTTATTTCTGCTCCTGAGTGCTTTGGTGGCCAATTTTTGCCTCAAGAATCACTTGGGGATGCTAAGCTGTGATTCTGTTAGAGAGGAAACACTTCCCTTGTGGCTTACACTGACACGAGAGAGAAGAGGGTGGCAGGCAGCACATTGCAAAATAAGCATTTAGTGGTCTTAGCCCATGCAAGAGACCCTTGAGTAAAAGAGCAGCTCTCTCCAACAGGTTGAATTCAACACATGAGCTGAAGAGGGCACACACATAGAGATGCCCAAGGTGTGTGGTCCTGTCTGGGCACAGAGTGCTGTGCCAGTGCCCTGTGAGCCTGCAGCACCGTGGTTTGCCCCCAGCTCTGGTGTGTGCCTGCTGGGGAGAACTGCAAGCACAGGGTATGTGAGCAGGGCACTCACTGCTGAGCACCAGCTCTTGGCTGTGAGCAGAAGCGAGGCACCTCACCTTAGTGTTAGGTGGGAGTAGTAAACACTCCTGTCAGAAAGCAGCTTTAATTAGGTGGAGATTTTCTTGTGCTGTGAACCACAACCTCCATCTCACCAGAATGTATTTCCCTTCTCTGTCTTAAAGGTTCTTCATCATTAAGGAAAGCTTCCTGCTGTACTATGCTGAGAGTGAGAAGAAGAGTTTTGAAAGCAATAAATACTTCAATATCCATCCTAAGGTGAGCAGTGTTTGCACAAGGAGGGAGTTATTCTCTTTCTAGCAGTCTCTCCCCCTTCATCCATGGGCCCAGCAAGTGATAAAGAGGTAAGTCCCAGGCATATCACAGGTCCAGGGAAGCCTCAAAAGGGAGAGAATCATGTTGGTACCTTTTCAGGATATTGAATGATTCAGCAGGCATGTGACTTTTTTTTCCTTTTGTACCTGACAGTAGATATATTCCTTTGTTTTCATCATCTAGTCAACTAATCTTGCGACTGTAAAAACACTGTTGGCAAAGCCAGTGCTGGGGCTGAGCTCCATTTGCCTTCTGCTCCTAACCTGTACTTGTACCTGCCAGCAGCTGACAGCCCACCTGCCCTCAGTTCTGAGTGGCCTCTGGAGCTCCCCAGGGGGACCCTGTGCCCCGAGCCTGCTGTTGTCCTCTCTGGTCACTGGAGGCTGATGTAGCCCATGAGCTTCCAAAGGGGCTGATTTCATCCATCCTGGTTAGGAGCAGACAGCTGCCTGTCTGCCCTCACTGCACACGGGGGGTTTGACTGCTGTCAGTGATTGCCATGAATGCACAGCCTCTCTCATGATAGATACACTGACTCTGCAATGTTTGTCCCTGTTGGGAGATCACTCCCCCTTAATGAAACAGTTTCTGCTTCCATGTTCTAGCTAACAGCTTTCCCTCCATGCTGAAGGAAGGTCTTTACCCCCTTCCAGATACTGGCTGAGGGTTTCTTGGTGGTAATGAGAGTTCCTCTGCTTTTCAGGAACTGTGTGCATTGCCCCTCCAGGGGCCAACAAAGTGGCTGGGAGTGAAGGTTCAGCTCCTGGTTATAGTTATACTTTGTTTTACTCACTGATTAGAGTGTTCTGTTTTATCTCAGGGTGTCATACCCCTGGGAGGCTGCATTGTGGAGCCCAAAGAGGAGGCCAACATGCCTTATGCCATAAAAATCTCTCACGAAGACTTCCATGTAAGTAGATTTCTTTTCTTCTAAAACACTCCAAACACACCAGAACAAGTTAATGCTGATGAGCAGAGCTGGATTGGCAGTCTTTTCCCTCCCCACCAAGGTATGCCTACCCTCTCTGGACAGACTATCCTGAGAGCAAGGGTGTCTTAGCATCCAGAGTCCCCTCAAGAGTTTGCTGCTGCTGCTTTGACAACCAAAAATGGAAACTTGCACTTTCTGACATCAGGATTTATGATACAGCAGCCCAGTAGACATTCTCAGGAGCCCCAGAGCTCATGTTGCCCTATCAGTATTAGTCCTGCTGTGACTGTTTGCTGTGTGCACACCTTCCAATGTGTGGTAGGCCTAGGTCATATTTGCTCCCGTGTGATGCTTCTTGTGGTGGGCTCTGCTCCCACTACAGCTGTGTCCAGTTCATGCCAGGAGTGCACAGAGGTGCATAAGGCACCAGCCTCTCTAAACCAGGTTTTTTCCCCTCCCCTCCCCTCTTCCAGGGTAACATTGTCCTAGCAGCCGAATCAGAGTTTGAGCAGGCTCAGTGGCTGGAGATGCTACAGGAGTCTGGAAAAGTGTAAGCTTCTTTCTGTTCCTTATTTGCTTTGATCTGCTCTGTAGATGTGTAAAGAGGAAGAAGCCTGACTAGAAGGGCTATGGGAAGTCAGACAAGCTTTTCAAAAAGACTGAGAGCTTCACTTGCCTCCTGGACCCATCCATTCTCAGACAAGTGCTCCAAAACTGATGCAAAGCTTTCCACCTTGTTGTGCAGTGTGGCTCTCTGCTCACCATCCCAGGCTTTCATCTGCAAAATGCTGATCCACTGAATCCCATCTGCTCTCCCTCTGTCGTGCCTCAGAGAGGAGGGGCCTGTGTCTGAACGGTCAGTTTGGTGTGGGAAGCAAGGCTTGACAGAAGTGGGGGTCCACCACTCCCATATGGAGAGGCCAACCTCTCCATATGAATTTGGGGTAAAGTAAGAGCAGAACAGGCAAGACATGAAGCTAGGGAGCAGCTGCTCATGTGGCTCCATGTCCTGTGTGAGCAGGGACCTCACCAGCACAGTACTGATCAACAACAGGAATTGTGATGCAGTTCTGTGTCCGTGGGGTGTGCATTCCTTCTGCCCAGCTCTGTGGGAGCTCAGGCCATGCAGCAGCAGGATTTGGCCTCTCAAAACAGTTTAATTGTGAAATGCCAAGGCAGCCTAAATCCCAGAAGAGGCAGTGTTAGCAAAGCCTTTCCAGCCCACCAGCAGGGGTGAGAGGGTTTGATTGCTGTGTGGGTTCAGTCCTGGTTCTCTCTGCTGAGAATGCTGGACAGACATCTGCAGCTCGTTGGCCTCCAGCTCTGCAATCCCCCAGCACCCAGGAGCCTGACAGTGCAATGAGCAGCTGTCCTGCAAAACCAGAGCAGGCTCCTTCTAAATCTCAGCAGATGCAAGAAGAGATAACACTTAAACAGGGATTTGACTTTCTCAAATGAGATATAGAATCTTCCTCGGTCTGTAGGGCAGAGCCTACCATTCAGCTATGAGGCTTAAAGCAATCAGTATTTTGCATAGCCCTTCCTGGCTGCATTACAACATGTGTGAGGTCTTGTCATTGTAGGAACAAAAGCTGTTTAACTTGTAATACCAGTGTATGCATGTATGTGTACATGCTAAGGCAATATCTCAGTTAATTTCAGTGTTGTGAGGCTTCAAATTTTGTAAATAATGAGGAACCTTAATGTTATGGTGGATCAGCACAAGCCAAGCTCTGTGCTGCAACAGTGTGCTTGGTTTTGGTGCTGGGACAAGCTGTTACCTCCATGGTGGTGTATGAACTGCAACACAAAGCTGTCCATTGAAGTTCCATGGGAGCAGAAGTCCCATGGGACACAAGGCCCAAGGCAGAGGTCTGCCACCCACTTGGCACAAGCAGAGTGACAAGACACAGGGTTACCCTTGAGCAAGTTGGAGATTTTTGTTAAATAGCACAGGTCTACACTTGCCTTTGCCAATGTTAAGATGAACTATTGCCAAGGGCAATAATTTGTTCATCATTTGACCAAGTTCATCTTTCAGGTGTGTATGGGAGGGAAGAAGGAAGGCAGCACAACTCAGGAGGCGTGTGCACAAGTAAGCCCTGCACTGCTGCATTTGTCACAGAGCCAGCCTGTTCACTTGTCCACGCTTTAATATTCCATCAGTAGCATTTAAAGCAGAAGTGTCTGCTATCACACAGCAGATCACCTGCACCTAGCTGAAAATCTGCCTGAGGCACCTTTCCTCCCCTCTCTGCTTCTGTTCCTGCATCAGAGAGTGGCACAGCTCTGGTGCCAGTCTCATCAGTGCTGATGGTGGCCTGCATGTGAGGAAAAGCACAGATTATGTGATTCAGTGAGGTCAGGTGGGAGCTAAACCACAGTTAGAAAGGCCAACATGGGCCGATAAATTGATCTGCAACGAATATGAAAGCTAAAGAATACAGTTGAATTATTCTAGGCAATCTGTTATAATGTTCTTTTGTTCCTAGATGGAGATTGTATGGCCAGTGGCACCACAACACTTAGCTGGGATCATCTTGCTGTTTTCATCATTATTTAAAGCTGACAAAAACCAAAAAAACTAACAAAAAACCAAAACCCCACAAACAACCTCAAAAAAAAAAAGGAGGGGGAAGCAAAAAAAAAAAAACAAAAACGCCCAACCCCAAACAAACTCCATAGACTGTAATATGGAAATAGGCAAGGGAAGAAAACCAAATCCAGGTTTGGAAGTATCCTCTGTCCTTTGTTTTAATTTTGTCCACTGCCTCTTTCCATGTGGGGTGGGTCATGTGTATGTGCCTGCACAACTGGCTATTGCCTCTACCATCACGGTCTGCTCTGTGATCCCTTCTGTTCTTCACTCCTTTCCAAGCCTCCTGCCCTGACAGGGAAATGGCTTTTTCAATGCAGAGGGGAACTGATGGGTTCCCCACGCTTCTAAAGTGTTGTGGCTTGGACTTAGCACGCTTGCCAGATTGTGAAAGCTTTTTGGATACACACACAGCCCTGACTCCCAGACTGCCAGGCTCTCTTCCCAGAGAGGCTTTGCTGCTGCTAGTGGGGGAAAAGAGCACACATAACCTCTCTCTGTCCACAGCAGCATTCCCTGAACTTGTAGAAAGTAAACTTGGTGGGCAATGCAGGAGAAAAAAAGTAACATAATACTTACATCCTGTGGACTAAGAAGTGCTAAGTGTCTCAAAAAATTGGCTGTGGGTGCTCCCAAGAAAGGTAAAATGCAGCCCAAGCTAAAGAGATATTCCCAGTGCTGCAGAAGGACTGGAACAGTGATTGAGATATATTCATGATGGAGATTCTCTACAGTTGGGGTTGTTGTTTTGGTTTTCTTTTATTTGTTTGTTTGTTGTTTTGTTTGTTTGTTGTTGTTTTTTTTTCCTTCAGGCAGGGGCTTTCTACTTGTCCCATGAGCCTTCCTGGCCTTGTGCTTTCCAGTACTTTAAGCAATGTGGCTTTTTTCAGTGAAAACTCACTGAAAGAAATACAAAGTAAAAGAAGCCCTTGCTTGCCCTTCAGCTGAAGTCATAGCCTGGTACCTCCCTGTAGCTGTGGTTACACTGGCACTGGTTCCAGCAGATAAAGGAATAAAAGCTTAAATGCTACACGATCATATGAGTGCATTTTTTAAGTCACACAGCAGTGGGTGTAGTAACCTTTGAGCAGCAGACAGGGAAATGTCCTGTTCGTCTGGAGAAGGGAGGGAGCACTGAAAAGGTGAATCTATAAACAGACACCTTAAAGGCTACAGATGTTTTGAAACCCTCCATGTAATCATGTGATAAACTCCCATCTTGACCTGTTTGCTTCTCTGGGATCAGATTCATCCTGTAACAGGGAATGTTAGTGAGAAAACACGTTCACACCCACATGTTCTCACTCCAGATGAAGATGTCTACCTGTGGGCAAAACAGCACCTTTTAAATTAGTGTTCTAATTTCCTCTCTGCCTAAAAAATACCCTTGTTAGCTGACAAGAAACACATATATCTGCAAAGAGCTTGGGCTGCTGGAGCTCTGAGCTGCCTGGTCCCTGGGGTGGTTGTGTTTAATTTATTTGTCTGGCTTTTATAAGAGACAAAGTACAGCTTGCCTTGAAATAAGAGATTGCCAAATTAACAGTTTCCAAACAGTTACAATTTCAAATCGTTCACAAAGAGGCCTTTACAGATATTTAATATTTGTAACATCCCCTAGGATTTAATAAAGATGGCAGAATTTCTGGGCAACAATTGCTGTTCCTGTATGCACATCTATGTAAACAGATTGCAATCAGTTTTATGTTTGTTTTAATGTTTTGCATTTTATATGTGTAGATTTCTTTTCTAATGAAACATGAATAGAAGGGAGCAGCAAATTCAATTTCTGGTTCTATTATTGGGTTTTTTGCATCCTTGTCCTTGGTGTTTAATATCTGTATTAAAGCCTAGCTTGTCTGTCAATCAGTAATGGGTATCTGCTCCACAGGCCCTTTTTTTAGCTTTGCTTCATAAGTGTTTAAGAGACCTTGAGATCCTCTGGCCAGCGGTCCTACAATAACACAAGGTGCTCTTTGAATATGCCTGCTTCCTTTAACATTCCCTATTTTCCAGAATCTTGTCTGACTTTTATCTCTGCTTCTTCATTGCCAGGAAAAAGCACTTGACTCACAGTGTAGGGCCAGACACCAAGTCCTAGTGGCTTACAGCTTTAGCAGAGGAGGGGTTGATTGGTTCCAGGATGGATGATGGATACCAGGAAGGTAGAAAACCATAGGAAGGATTCAAAAAGTAGTTGAAGTCTGAAGGGGAAGAGTGACTCTAATAGCAAAATATTGGAAAGGCTGCAGAAGACCATGTTGCTGGCAGTGGGAAGTTACTAGAGTTAAAAACTAAAGTCTGGTTCTAAAGTCTATAATTTAAAGGGTTCCAGGTATGTCCTGTGGCAGTTGGGGGCTGTGGATGTGCTGGATTGGTCTGGAGAGCCCTCAAAATTAAGCTTAATATAGAATTCTCCAGAACACTGGAAAAAAATTTGAAGGCCTGTGAGGTGTTGACATACAGCCCACAAATAAAAAAATCTTACTGAATGCCAGGGAAATTTTTCCAGTTCATTGGTGGAGAAAACTTTTAGAGAATCATGGTCCCAGCTGATGAGAGTCTGTATGTTTGAATTCCTTGGTAGTTTGCTAGGCTGAGTCCCCTGTCCTAGTCCATGGGACCCTTAGCTCTCTTACATTGCCTCCTTTGTGTCTGCTCTCCCCAGGACCTGGAAGAATGCCCAGCTGGGAGAAGCCATGATCGAGAGCCTGGAAGCTCAAGGACTACAGCTGGCCAAGGAGAAACAGGAATATTTAGGTAGGAAACTGTTACTCTGAAAAGCCATAAAGGCCAAAACAGTAATTTTGCTTTTCGTAGAGTTGTCAGTGTGATCAAGCCAAGCAGCTACTGGTATTCTCTGGATAAAGCTTTTGACTAGTCATCAGTGGAAATTCAGGTCTAAAGGGAGTCAAAACGTGCAAAAGTGGGATCTGGACATCTGTGTGGAGTGTGAAGGAGGAATGTGCTTTGCACAGCATGCTGCAGTCCTCCATGGCTCATCTATACAAACATTTGCCACCCCTGAGAGGTTTGGATGTGCTGGTTTCAGCTGCTCACAGGCAAACAGACAGTAGTTTTGTCTCCCTGAATCAGACAGGACTGATACTTCTGAGGTTGATCACACCTTTTCGTACAGGAGTTTTCTTCACCTAGATGGTGTTTTTTTTTTGGTCTTACTCTACTTGATATTTGTGTTTGCTCACATTGTTCATATGGGAACTGGAAGCATTTACATGGGCTTGTCTGAGGTGTCTAATGACCGTGGCTAATTGGTCAGTGCTCTCTCTGTAGACAGTGGAGAAAGAACACTTGCTCCAGATGAATGTAAAATAATTTAGGTATGAAGAGAGGTAGATTACATAATCCTATCTTCTATTTAGGAACCAGCCTCTGCATGACCTGATACCTTGGATGCTCTGACTGCCTTGGGAGGTCCAGATATCTCTTCCCCACACTGCAATAAGAGCCAAGCGAGAGTAGCCCTTTTAACCCAGATGCCCCCTAAGTTACAGTATTCCTCATGTCTAAGAGACCTTCTGACCTGGGTGCTGAGGGTCACATGTCTGGAGAGTTATTTGCTTTAAACAAGGTAGCAGACATTTGGGTGCTTCAGGTTGGCGATGCCTTGAGCAGGGCTCATGTATCTACTCTGAATTGTCAAGCCAGTGGAGGAATCTTACAGAGCTTTTTGCATTTCTGCATCCATGCTGGTCAGGGCTGATCTCAGTACCTGGTCTCACATGTACCAGTGATCATAACCCCAGAGTCAAGGCATGTTTATTCTGTCCACCCGAGCACTGTTCACACATGTGAGGTGATGGATGGGCTTGTATGTGAGGCAGGCAGGGAGAAGGGGTTCCACACCTGGCTAAGGAATAACAGGGGATGCTGAGAGCAAAAAGATGCTGAGAGAAGGACCCAAAGGGACAGAAACAGGAAGAAAAATAGAAACAGAAAGGTTTTGTCAAAACATTATTTTGCAACCACCAGAGCAAACTAAAGGGCGTAACAGACTAAAAAGGTCTTTAGTACGATAAAAGAAAAGGTGGTTGAGGAATAGAGGAATACACATTCTGTGGCAAACAGGAGATATTTGGGATATGATATATACATTTCACTGCATTCTTTGGTCCATGACAAGAACATTCAGAGCTGGTCATTGTCACAGCTGGTTACTTTCTTTTGACAGGAACTATCTATTTCTCTATAAGTGCTAAGGCTTCTGCCTCATTAGCCTTACCTTCAATGATCTGTGTCCATCCTGTAGCCAAGCTTTGAGGTCAGGCACTGTTCCTGGAAGCAGGTCAAGGTTCTCTGGAGGAACACTCCTCTTAGGAATTTCTTGAATTCACACTGAGTTATCTTCCACCTATCTGGGATCCAGGTTTCACTGTCAGACGGACTTTACAGAACCCATCAAGTCCAGGGCTTGGGCCCCTCAGGAAGGGCAGAAGAGTGAAGGTGGGAGAGCCTCTGTGTAATTGCAGTGCATCTGTGCTGGGTTCTGGTCAGGAGGAAGAGAGTGGGAAAGAAAGGCAGCAGCAGTGCTCAGCAGAGCTTTGGCAATGCAACACTATTTCTCTGGCACCAGGAGCCCTGCTCTGAGCAGGAGGTAGAGGTCTGCATTCCTCCTAGGAGTAGTAATCCTGCCAGCAGCAGTAACCTTGTCAGGTCCTCAGTACCAGGGAAACCAGTAGCACCTCACTCACCTGACATGAGGAAGATAGAAATGCTACACCCAATCTGCCCCTGCTCCCGTGGCAGAGCTGAACCCAAGGCTTGATCATGAGGAGCTTTCTGTCTGGGCTCCTGTGAGTGTGCTAAGAGCTGCCTGGGGCAGAGCCTCTGAGCTTGGAGCTGGCACAGCACAGGTGCAGCAGGGTGAGGACCAGAGCACAGGCTCTGCTGGGCGTGTGTGTATTCAGGGGACAAGAGCAGCTGATGTTGAGGGGAACTGCTCTGTACAGCAGAAGTTTTGTGGCTTGGCTGGAACATCCCAATGTGACAATAGGGAGTTGGCAGGGCTGGGCAGTGCTGTCCAGAGGGCTAAGGAGAGGATGATGGCTGGGCAGGTGAGGATGGGGCACTGAGCTGCAGGAAAACTGACTGCTGCTACATGTTGTGTGACTTTCTGCACTCACCTGACCTTTCTGTGCCTTGCTCCTTATCTGTGAAGCAGAGATAAGAATATTTTCCTGACTCAGCTAGAAGATGGTGAAGGACAGTTCATTAATGCTCTTTAAGAACATTGAGAGGAAACCTTAGAAGGACTACAAAGCAATATGCTTATTTAGTTTACTAAGTTATTTGGCAGGAGGAAAATTATAGAACTTCCCATTTGTACCATCTCAGCCCTTGGAGCCTCCCAGACAAATACACACGAAAGAATAGGGGATGCTGCATTTTCAAGCTTCCAAAAAGGCAGTCTTTCTTGTTTGTAAATATCCTGAGGATATAAAATGCTTTTCTCTGTGCTTGGATTTTTTTTGTGTGCTTGCAGATAAACTAATGGAAGAAACGGAAGAGCTGTGTCTGCAGAGGGAGCAAAAAGAGGTGAGTTCATCACAAGCCTGTTTCTTTCAACTGCCATGTGGCAGGGCTGGGAGGTTGGGACTGTTGGTTCAAAGGCATGTCAGTGTTCAGGGAGAAAGGCTGGTGGAGGCACAAGAGTCTCCAGCCAACCTCTGGCTCCTGTGGATGAGGAGAGGAATAAGACCTGTGCCATGAGAGGGGTCATGGAGGTGTATCCCTGCTCCCTTTCCCCGTTACTTTCCATGCAGCAGTTTTGCCAGTGTGACTCCAGGAGGACCAGAGAGGAAGATCAAATGAGATTCGTACTCACTGGATTGAATTACACAATTGTTATTTCACACATTCAGGAAGATTGTGGCAATTAAGACCTATCTCCACAGTTAGAAATCAAGTAAACAAACTTTGTTCTAGCACAGAGTTACTGTTGTATCCAAGAAACAGATACTGAGAAACAAGGAGCACAAAACCAATGTGGGTTGTTTTTCGGACACAACAGAGAAGGGAGAATAAAATATGTTGCACTACAGAAAAATCAAGAGAGCACTCCCCTAGATGTGACTATTATACCTTCATTTACCTTAGAATAGAATGGTTTGGGTTGGAAGGGACCTTAAAGTTCATCTCATTCCAACCCTCCTGCCATGAGCAGGTAGGGACATCTTCCACTAGACCAGGTTGCTTTATCATGTTTATAACTGCTTTTCAAACGATTCCTAACTTATAATTGCTAAATATAATAAAAGTAGCACATCCTTATATTTACCAATCCAAATCTATACTCATTTTTATAGCACCATCATAAAGTCATGGCAAGATAACTGTGCAAATGGATTGTCCTCTTAAGCTGTTGGAAAGTCTGCACGGATATGGACCATATTACAACATAGCAAAGTGCCTCATGCTCATTTCAGTTAATCCAAAATTACTGTTCCCTCTCCTTAGGAAAGATGGCAATGCTGACCCAGGCTTCTCAGGCCTGTATATTTCTTGCATACACTTCTGTAGAGCTAAAATCCAAAAGTGTCTTGGACACTTGCTTAGGGCTAAGCTCCTTTTGCCTTTGCAGAGAGACATCTTCCCTTGGTGAGGTAGCCTGCTGCACAGCCCACAGCCACAGGGAAATGACATTGTCTGAACATCTTGGAACAAATCTCTGCTCTTCCAAAGCCACACACAGTAA
This sequence comes from Cisticola juncidis, assembly GCA_013400215.1. Lineage (NCBI taxonomy): Eukaryota > Metazoa > Chordata > Aves > Passeriformes > Cisticolidae > Cisticola > Cisticola juncidis. The sequence continues at coordinate 153,050 of VXBR01005532.1, read as the reverse complement.
CTCCACTGCCCACAAAGAGCAGATGGGGCTGGGTTAGTTTGAAGGAGTTTGGTGCTGTGAAGGACTGAAGCTAGAGCTCACTGAACTGTGGTTTGACCCTCTGGGAGCCTGGAGGCTTCAGAGCAGTGTGTTGGGAAAGCAGTTTGAACTATGTACCTGCACCATGGAGCAAGAGTCTTACTACGAATTTATCCAGTGCCAGCACTGTTCTGTGACTTGCATGGGCCCGTAGCAGGAGTTCTGCACACCAGCTATGGCTGCAAGGGGACCTGACCAGGAGAGGGACCCTTGCTGGGAATTTTGGTCCTGTCTTTCTCCATCTGCAGTAGGCCTCAGTGCAACTGCTTTCTCTAGACTAGGGGAAGAGACTGTTTCACTACATGAAAGACAGCTTGTGGTATTTGGTGCTCTCTAAGCATGGTTTTATCATCCCAAAGGTAGTGACAGGCTGATTAAATTGTGCAAAGCTGTAACTGAATCGTTTGTACTTTCCTGCCCCAGTGGGAGTGACAAGAAGGGCTGAACTGGCCTTTCTGAAGTATCACATTTCAGGCACAGAAATTCAGGGGTTGCTGTGTTCTGATGCTGTCTGGCTTTTCTGTATCTGCACATGTGGGTGCCTGAAAATGGTACCTACAAGTGAGTCCAGAAATTCCTAGGGAGTTTTGGACCTTCTGTATATATGTGGCTAAGTTGACCTGTGCAGGGAGCATGTCTGAGATTTCCAGGTGCTTGGTAACCTGACTGGGACTTCTGGATGTCTGAAAAACCTCAGCCAACCTCAAATCCTTCTAATTGCTCCTGGACAAAAGTGTGGTGGAATCAGACACCCTGTAGCGCTACACAGCCTGGGTTAAATGCCATGTTAGAAGTCCTGGGCGTTGTTAACAGGGAAGCCTCTCCTAACTGTGTTGGCAGGGTACAATCCTGACTTCTCTCCTGGGGCAGGGTACAATCCTGTCTTCTCTTTTGGGGCAGGAACTCGAGCGTCTGAACCAGATCCTGGAATCGGAGAAGCAGCGTTTTGAAGAGGTGGTGCGGGAGCTGCGGCTGGAGCAGGAGGAGATCAGGCGGTAGGGCAGCAGGGCAGGAAGGGGACACAACTCCACAGCAGGCAAAAGTACCACTGTGATGAACCAAAACAGTCTGTAAAATCCATCTATTCTTGCACCTATTCTGTGCAAGTAGGAAGGAAGTAGGAAGTAGCTTGACCAAAACAGGAATGGTTGTGGGCTCTTTACCTGCATTTGCTATTGCATGTGACCAATAGAAAACAGCTTAGCTTTATGTTGCACTCAGGCCCTCCAGCAATTTAATTTCAAAATGCTGGGACACAAGCAAGCCCCAGATGAGTTGAGGTAGCATGGCAATGGACAGGTGCAAGAGAAGATTTCAGAAAGGCAATTAGTTCAACTGACTCAGCAGCTATGTTGGGTCCAGACACCTGGATCTGGTTTTCCACCATCAGCTGAATGACAATGGATGTATGATGTTACCTCACCAAGAATAGTTTTGTCATTTTTAAAGTTAATTATGCAAAATAAGAGCAGCAAAGGTACTTAGAAGGATCCAAGTGCTTTGCCCCAAGTGTTGAAAGGGCATTTTTTGCTATTGCTCTCTTTTTTATTTTTCCTTTTTTCTCCCTAAGTAGCATCTCAGAAAAGCCAATGTGATTTTGCAAACCATTTTTGTTCTCATAGGCTCTGCTTAGGTGTGATTGCCCTGTCAGAGCTCTTTCAGTTCAGCCATGGTTCTGCCCTTGCTGGAGAAGCACAGTATCTGTTGGGTTGGGTTGGATGATCAGGAGGCACAGTGCAGTTCCTGAACACCAGTAGTGTGTCCAAGGCAGGATGTGATGCTTCCTGGCAAACTCCTGGCTGCACCAGGAGACCCACAGTCTGCACAGCCTGGGCACGGTCTGTGGGGCTGTTGTTCCCCTGCAATAGCTGTCACCCTTTTTACTTCTTTAGGGAGTTGGAGCTCACAGCCCGCTCCCTTAAAGGAGTGGAGGAAGAAAAGAAAGAACTGCGAAGCCTGACACAGTCCTTACAGAACACCCTGGAGGTGAGTGACCACTCCTCCCCTCTGAGTGACAGAATTCTGGCCTGAAAGCAATGCTGTCCCATGGAATGAATCCAACATCTGCTGATGCCAGAACTGAAGTGCTGTACAGATGAACGGGTTCATTTCATAGCTGTTACAAACACCAAAATCCCCTGCAGAAAAGGATGAGAAATGACACAGAGCACAACTGAACCAAGATTTTCTCAGCAGTACCAGGTGATACGGTGGTAGGACAATAACCATAATAAGTTGTAGTTTAGGAAGATTAGGTGGAAGAGGAGGCAGAGCATTTTCACCAGATGGACAGGCAAGCAGTCAGAGAGGCTGAGGACCCTTCATTGTGGACTGTTCTTAGACTGTAAACAGGATTCCCAAGGAAATCATGTACCACACGGGAATCTAGGAAACAGAGTCCTGATGTATTAAAATAACTCCTTGCTGGTGAGATTTGTGGAAAGTCTTTTCTAAATGTATATGGTTTGTGAAATTTCCACACAGTTGGCATTCTGAAGCTGCAAGGTCATCTTTAATGTTTGTGTCAGATGCTGAAAGTTTGTCCAAAAGTCTGTTCCTTTGAGCTCTTCTCCTTGCCTGTAGTTATGAAAAAAAGAGCTGGAAAGCTATGGAAATACCATTCCTGCCCTAATTGCACACTGAACACTTTGGAGGCAAACAGCATGTTGTGTCCTATTTCCTGCAATTAGAAGTACCACAGAGGGGGGTGCCTCTAGCTCCCACTAGGGAGCAAGCAGAGCAGGGAAGGCAGGGAAGCTGCCTGCATGTGTGATACTCCAGGGAAGCCCAAGGTTCCAGTCCGAGCTGTGTCCTTATTAGCATATCACATCAAAACAGCCTGCTGGTTCACCCCTTCATAGCAAAGGCTATGGTGGAGGCTTCCTCCCCATGAAGCAGGTATGAAATGAAACCCAAATTTTGTTATTCCTTGTTTAACCTGTATGAGGCATGTGGATATATAGATGGAGACACTGAGTAAGGAAGAACCAGGCAGGAACAGGAGCAGAAACGGTAGACTTGGCTGATACTCACAATCTCTGTCCCTCTTCAAGGAGCTCTCCCTGGAAAAACAACAAATGCTGGAGATGCTGGAAGAAAATGAGAGCCAAGTCCCACCTCCAAGCAGCCCCGGCAAGGAGCAAAGCCCCATCTGGGGACTGCATTGCAGCCTGCGACAGATTGAAGAGAAGATGCAGCAACTCCTGCAGGAGAAACTCCTAGCAGAGAAAAGGTGAAGTGGCAAAAGAGGACACTTCTGCTCAGGCTTAGTGGTGCCAAATGGTGTGACTGTCTGCTGACTTGCTTTTTGATTGCCAGCACCAGACAAGTCTGGAAGCTTGTCTGGTTCCAGTGGCAGGAGGTGAGGTTACAAATCCTTCAGAGGAGACAGAGTGAGGCAGGGCAGCTGAACTTGCTCCCAGTTGGGCCTGCTCCTTTCAAACCAGTACCTGGACATGTGAAGGTGTTCATGGCCTATCCATAAGGAGTGTTTGGTGCTCCTGGGCGTCACCTGGGAGTTGAGAATTCAAGAACTGTCCACCTGGCTTTCTGCAGCAATGCCTGTGTTATTGGAATGGAGCACACAGTGCTCCTGTTAGCGTCTGTTTGCTCTGGGCAGTCAGGTAGTCGAGCATGGCCCATCATGATACTGAGCTCCTTTCCTTCCTGTGAGTTGTGCTGGGGTGGGAATGGTCATCTCTCTTTGCTGTGCCATGCACCAGGATGAAGGAGAATGAGGAGCGGTCTCGAGCGCTGGAGGAGGAGCGGGAGTTTTACTCTTCCCAGTCGCAAGCGCTGCAGAACTCGCTCTCGGAGCTGACTGCAGAGAAACAGCAGGCAGAGAGAGACCTCAAGGTATCCCCTGCATATCTCACATATTGCTGTCCCTGGGCTCAGAATGCTTCCTTTTTCTCTTTCAGTTCATTCCCTATCAAGCCAAACTCTTGGTTTTATTTAGTTTTCACATTGTGGTCATAAATCTTCATTAGCTGTGCCTCATATTGCCAACTCTATCCTGGCCTACATCCAAAGCAGAATAGCAGGCAGGGCAAGGGAGATGATTCTGACCCTCTGCTCCACTCTGGTGAGACCCCACCTGCACTGCTGCATCCAGCTCTGGAAGGACATTGACCTGTTGCAGAGAGCCCAGAGGAGACCACCAAGGTGCTGGGAGGGCTGGATCACCTCTCCTTGTAAGACAGGGTGAGAGAGTTGGGGCTCTTTGGCCTAGGGAAGAGAAGGCTCTGACAAGGAAACCTTACAGCACTTCCAGTGACTAAAGGTGTCTACAAGAGAGCTGGAGAGGGATTTTTTACAAGGACATGCAGTGATAGGACAGGTGAGCTTGGCTTCAAACTGAAAGGGGAGAGGTTTAGATTAGGTATTGTAAAGATATTCTGTACTGTGAGGGTGGTGAGGCATTGTTGCTCAGAGAAGCTGTGGATATCCTGTCCCTGGAAGTGTTCAGGACTGGGTTGCATGGAGCTCTGAGAAACCTGGTCTAGTGAAGATTATCCCTTCCCATGGCTGAGGGGTTGGAATGAGATGATCTGTAAGGTCTCTTCCTCCCCAAAGCACTGTGATATCATGGTAACACACGAAATTGCCATCTTATATCTGTGTAGTACTACTACTTATTTTCCTGGAGCCTGATTAATCCATTCTGTACAGTCTTTTAATTTGCTACTGTGAAAGCATAATTTATAGATGAAGAAAAGAAAAAAAAGTAAAAGAGGAAAGTAGACACAATCAAGAATAAAGATGATTTCAAAGAAATGCGAATATAGATGTTGCAGAACTGAGCAGACATCTTCCCTTCTCACTTGTACTCAGAAAACCAGCCTTAAAAGTTTTAAATCTTCAGTAACTTCTGCAAGAACTTGGGTTCAAAAGCAGAGGAATTCAGCTGAGGGACTAGCCCTCCTTTGTAACAGACAACACATTAATCTATGCAAAGGTAACTGGACAAAGTAGGGTATTTTATTTAAATCTACATAATGTAAAGGTCATATTAAAAATTGGCTGTTTGATACGCAACCTCCTTATACAAATATTTTGTCCAAAAAAACTCTCTGAGTTATTCTTTTTCCTGCCCCATCCAATATTTTCTTACCTTGTAACCTACTTGGCCAGACTAAAGCTAAGTTGACCTAAGCTTAGGTCAACTGAGGAAGTAGCTGGCAACTACTAAGAAAATAGTCTTAACTAGTTGTTAAACTAGTACTGTATTTCTAACTTCTTTTATGTTTTGTTTCTGAAACTAAGCACTGTACATCCCTTTGGGGGAACTGCCTGCCTTTTTCTCAGTCTCTCTCAGCTGGATTGATGTCCTTCTGTTCCTGCTCAGTTGCAAGTACTTGCATTAGCACAAATTCATGTGTTAAAATACCATCTCTGGTTCCATATGGTTTATGCAATGGGGGGAAAACTGTGAAAAATGAAGTCAGAGTAAAGGAGAATCACTATAACAGTCTGGACTTCAGATTCTGTCTGAAGACATGAGAAACGACTTTATGTTGCCTTGCAATATTTCTAAGGATTTCCATCACTGTTGCCTTTTCATTTTCATCTGTGGCAAGTCCCTCACAGACCTTGTGAGTTACCAGGATGTTTACTGAGAAACAAGCTGTTTTTCAGCAATTCTTATTTTCTTCCTCAGGCTGAAGTGAAGGTCCGCATGGATCTGGAGAAGAGGCTGAGAGAAGCTGAGGAAGCATTGCAGAGCTTGGAGCAAGGCTTAAACTCTCTGAATTGCAACAAGGAGAAAGAGAAGAAGATGAAAGCAGATGTCAGTAACTTGAGAAGTAAGTTAGTCATCCATCCTCTCTACTGAAGAACACTCTTAAGAGAGGAAATTTCTACCTATCTTCCCAGACACAAAAAGAAGATTCCAAATTAGCAAAGCTGCACATAAATGTGGTCTCCCAACTTCTTGTATCTCCACCTCCCCTTTGAGGAGCCGTAATGTGCTATGCAGGTAGTTGGTGCTTTGCCCTCAAAAGAGGCTGAAATTATTCCAGCCTTCTCTGTTGGGTGGAAGGCAAACCTGGAGATGAGCAAATTCTTTCCAAAATGTCAAACCAGGAAGCTGTGGCAGAGCTATAAAAACTGACTAGGTCTAAGTTATAAGGAATCTTCTAATTGCCCTCAAGGCTTTATTTCTCAGCCTTGGTTACAAGAATATCACCACTTTAAGGAGGCCCATGGTTGCTGTAGCAACGTGCTGGTAGGTGACCCAGAAGGTGAAGTTTGGATCTTTTCTCAGAGCTGAATCACAGCATCAGCCCAGCACTGCAGTGCACAGGTCAGGTGTAAGACTGACGTTCCTCACAGGCTATCCCTGTTTGTTTGCCCTTTTTTGGTTTGTGTCTTCTTGGGTTCTCTTGCAGGCCATTACCCTGGCATTTGGCTTGAGTCAGGCTTGGGAACTGACATCAGCATCCTCATCTGAGTGAAATTTTGCTTGTTTTCCATGCTCAAATTATAGTGCAGGGAGAAGCGTTTATGAAGTTGCTGTGTATGTACAGTTAAGGCTTCATTTCAGTGCAGGTTGGATGTACTGGGCCAATACAGAAAAGTCAAAAAGTCCTGTGGTATTCTGAGCACAGTTAGGTAAATAGGGATAAATAAAAGTATAAATAGTTTTATGTCTATTTACCTACTTATAATTTATATATATTTAAGTAAAACAAGTATGATTCAGTAGTTTCTACATAAGATTTCTAAATGGAGAAAAACAAGCATGATTCTGAACTTCATCCCACTGGCTCAGAGCCATGGTAAGAAAACAGAGCTAAAGTGGATGTGTTGAGCTCAGCATTCAAGTAGAGCTTCACAGGGCATGAGTGAGTAACTGGTACTGAATGTCTCCTGATATTTCCAGCCTTAGATTTTGGAGGATGTTTGCTTCAAAAGAGGAAAAATGTACTGATGAGCAGAGCACTAGAGAAAATAAGGGACCAGCAATGTTTCCCATAACACTAGTCCCAGCACAGACCACCTCAGTCCTTCCAAGTGATTCCTGCAGCTCTGCCCTACCCTTTATAGAAGAGTTTGGGTACATTAGCACTTGATGCCTTTGAACAGCAGGGAACCAGCAACAGGCAGGACAAGACTGAAATGGCAGAATAGACACTGCTCAGACCACAAGAGGGGAAATGGGCCAGGAAAAGCAGTTTGTGTGGCAGATCAGGGCAGAATAATGTTAGAGTTTGGACACGGGGCTTTTCTTGGAGTTCATAATATATGTTACTATGTGCTAGGATTTGCTATGATATTAAGAAATCCCTCACTTGTGTGGCTTGAACATGTGTGCCTGTCCTGGTGTTGCCAACATCATCCTTTCCCAGTTAGACCTGACTGGTTTTAGAAGTCCTCCAAAGAAAGTATGATGAGCAAGGCTTCAGAGTCAAGAAGTTTTATCACAGTATCAAAGGCTTTTGGCAGTTGAATCGTGAGCAGTTGTGAGAACTACTGGCGTGGAATGGATGGCTGCAGTTCTTTCTAAACTTGAGTATGCATTTGTTGGGAACTGGAGGTCTTTGTCACTTTGAAAATGAACATTTGAAAATGTTCTTTCAGATGATGTTCTGGAGCTTTATGGATTGTTGTTCATGAAGGTCACGATAACCTGACTCACCCATCAGCGCGTGCATCCCTTGTGACTGGTTCATTGCTTGGGGTGTCTGTCCCATCATTGTTACAGTGGTGTTCTCTCCCCAGAGTTCTTTGAGGAGTGCATCCGCAACGCTGAGCTGGAGGCCAAGATGCCTGTGATCATGAAGAACTCCGTGTACATCCACAAGGCTGCCACGCGCCGCATAAAGAGCTGCCGCTTCCGCTGCCGGAGAACCAGCGCCTCCTGGAATGACAGTAGGTATCGGGCAGCCTCTACTTTACACCCTGCAGGAGCAGGTATGTGCTGATGGGGCTGGCAGAACAGTAAAGTTGGCAAATGTTGTTTGTATTTCATGTTCCTTAGCAGCAGAATGGAGCCACAGTGCTTCTTGGAGCTTCCTTTCCCAGAGAGCAGGCACTGAGTCTGTGTACTTGTTGCCCATTTCTTTATACATGTTGAAAGCTAAACTCCGATGATGGTCCTGGGCCCCTAAAAAACATACTTAAATATGACTTAACCAGAATGCCTAATCACAGACTGAGTTAGAGTCAGTCTTTTTGGTCACATGGCTTGTGAACTCTAGTGAAGCTTTATGTTTGATGAGAGTGCTTACCTTGCTGTTTTTGTTTCAGTGAAACAGTCCCAGTCCTTCATCTTCTCGCATGCAGAAGCTGAAAACATTGAAGAGTTGAAAGAGGCAGCCAAAAGACTGAGCCGGGACCAGCGTTTTAGGAAAACTATCTATCAAATCATGAGGTCACAAAAGGATTCTGCTTCAGCGGACAAAAAGTGACTCTTCTTGGGAGGAGGCTTCTGAGATCAGCCTGCATTCAGCTCCGCAAAAGTTATAGCCTGGGGCACTAGGCTCAGAAGGGAGATCTGGCATTTGGTGGGGAAGGTGGGGGAGAGGTGTGTGTAGGCAATCCCTTCAGTTATTGGCTTTGCTTTAGTTTGAGTGCCCCTGCAGCCTGGCAGCCCTCCTCTGCTGATCACTCCAGACCTGTTTGCTTCAGCTGCTTACATTAAGCCATGTTTTGCCAAGATGCCACAGTGGGTGTTAAAGTGAACCAGAGATGGTAGCTTAGGAAGTGCCTCTCTTTTCCTTCCCTGCCTAGTGTGTCTGCCAAACACAAGTGCTTCTGAGGAAGCCTTGAGCAGCCTATGTTCCAGCTAGTGTAATCTCCTCAGCTGAACACAGCTCACCCTGCTCTACCTGATGCCCTCTAGGAGATGGCTCACTGCACACCCTCAGTCAAGCAGCACTTCAATGGGGCACATTTCCTGAAGACTGCAGCAGTCCCAGCGTCCCAAGCACAGGCAAAAGTATCAAACACAGGGCCAAACCTTTTGTCTTGATGCTACATCGTTTCAAGCAAACAGCAAGAACACAAGGTGAAGACAACAGGAGGATGCTGTGGATTTGGGTCCAAAGAGGATCATGTACAGAGAAGAGCTTATAGGTAACTCAATGGCATCAATGCAAGCTGGAGGGAGGGTTCTGCTGTTTTCATGGTGGGCAGAACATTCCAGGGCCACCTTTGCACATTTTTTGCACTGGGACATCTACCTATGTCAGAACAGGGGAATGTGTGCTAGGGAAGGTGTTAACTATTGGCTATCTATTCCTCAGTGTGAAGAAGCCTTTAACTCAGTTTTGATGGCTTCCTCAACAACTCTATAAAACAAGCTGGAGGGCAGGAGGGTGAGGACTGTCCAGCACCAAAACCCACTACCAGCTCAGGCAAGCTGTCAGGGCTGTGGAAGAGGAGTACGGGAGAGGAGTCACTTTGTTGTGGAACCCTTTGCAGCCTCTCCCACCTATTTTAAGCAAGCAGTTGGCTAATAATTACCTATGTTCTAGAAACAGCACTGCCTGGTACTTACAGAGCACAGGATAAGCACACTTGGTGTGATGCCATGTTTTCTCCTGTATATTAATTGGGAAATAAAGAAATATACAATACAAAGGTGAATAAAGTTAGCACCAGATGTAAAGCTAGGAGTTAGAGGGTGGTAAACTGCAGATTTACTGTACTTTTCATGGCATCAGGACCCCTGGGTATTGTCTGTCCAGTGACACACAAGTAGCTGCTTGCTACTGTCCCATTCAGACTGTGACAGTGTCCATTCACAGCCTTTGGCTTCTGGCCACCTACGTATTTCCCTACCAGTTTAGTGCTGTTCCTAGGGAAAAGTCAAGGCTTGCTGGGAAGCAAGCCTTGTTTTACCAAACAGAGGAGAGGGATTCATGCTGGGTAGAGGAGCATCCTGTGACAATGTAATGCTCCTGGTTGGAATCATTCCAGTGTGACCAGAGGAAAAACTTTGAAAGCACAGCCTGTACTTCCCATTTCAGTCAGTTACTGACCAATATCCTGCCAGTCATTGGGAGATTTCATCCAATCAGAGGATCCAGCTCTGAAGGATGATGTTTTTATAGGTCAATATGGTAGGAGAAGATTGTTTCCATCCATCCTTAGCATACTTGATCCTTCTGTGGTTTATCTAGTTGTGTTTATATGCTAGAAAGCCACAAATGAATTCTTGCTCCTGTGAGGCTGAAGGGCTGAGATAAAGCAATACAGAAATATTTTTTCCTTTATGCTGTTCCCAAATCACCTCTAGCTATTTTCCACTTACAAGGTCTATATTACATGATGCTGGAAGGGACAGAATAAAGGATAGCTAGGGAATGCATCTATAATTCAGGCAGTTAGGAAAATCACCCTGTGGCCTATGAATACAGCATTTTTGTTCTATTACCATCAAAGCCACAATATCTGACTCTTCAGAAGTATTGTATGCAGGAGGTAGCCACATCAGGTCTTCCTTTACTGTGCATATTGACAGCAATAAGTAAATAAAAGTTATGCTGACACTAGAACGAATTCCTGTGTGTTCTTGATGCACTGTCACCAAAATGATGTTAAATTGTCTCTGCAGGAGTTCAAACTAATCATTGTGACACTCTCATTTAGTGCCAGTGCAGCTCCTCTGCTTCACTGAGTTGTTCTGTTACGTGCTTAACATCACCTCTCAGAAGGATTGGCTGTATGTAAGAAGCTACCCTTGCTACCCACTTCCATTTTTAAATTGTGTATAAAGTGTGTATAAAGCAGAATGCATCACATCTGAAGTAGAGGGCTCCCAGTTGCTTACCTGAAGTCAGTGAACAACTCTGTGTGTAACCAGCAAGATGTGCCCTGAGCCACCAGTGAGGAGATGCTTTCCATCAGTCACTCCCTGCTGCACAGGAATCTGCTGCCCTGTAACCTCCCTGGCAGAGTCAGCACAGAGCTGCCTCTGTGCACCACAGCATCTTCATTAACTGGCTGTCTCCTTTCAAAGGACATCAGAATTACTGATTGCAATATTCTCTGTACATTTTTAACGCAATGCAGTAACAGGAAGATGGCTTAGGGAGCAATTCACCTCTGTTCAAATAACCTCCACTAGTAATCCTAGATTGCTTTCTTGCACAGGGAAAAGTGGGAATGAGGTAATAACTTCCTCCAATGAGAAGAGTTCTTTAACTTGTTCTCTTGTGCCTGAGGATAGAAGAAAATATAAGATGGTTTACACCATTAAGATTTCACTTCAGGAATTGCAGAACAGCTAGACTGGCTCTGAAAAGCCTGTGGCCATTCTTCACTACCTCCACCTTCTGGGTAGAACCTGGGAACTTCTTTTCCCTCTGAAGACATTCCCTGTTGGTCCTGTCAGAGACACTGCCAAGTGTGTAGCCTGCTAATTCTCTTCTGCATTGCCTTGGCTACTTTTCACAGTGTGAAGGATGGCTCCTGTTAAAAGTTTAATTAACTGATTTAAATGTTAACATAATCCTCCTTGTAATATGCACAGGCTGTTTCAGCCCCTAGTGAAGAAGAGTGGTTCCTGCTGAAGTACCCACTGCCCCAGGGCTTTGGTCTTGCACAGAAATAAATGTCAGAGAAAGGGAGGCAGCTCCAGCCCTGCTGTCCCCAACCTGTGCTGCTTCTAAAGCAGAGAAAGTGGCTAAGAAATGGAAATTGCCCTCGGGGTCAGAAGTCAATAATAAGGGATAAATGGTTGCTGGTGCGTGTTGTGCTTTGCTGTGCGTGGCGCACAAGTGACATGGGCTGGTAGTGGTTTTCAGTGACAAAGTACGGCTCTTTTTAAAGCTCCAGAGAGTAGGCAGACTTTCTGTTTAGGACTTAGTGTAATATTAGTGTATCTCTATGGAAATAAGAGGATAGATTAGTCTGTTTTGATTCTTTCCAGTGCAGTCACATTTTGTGGGTATTATAGGGACAGCAGCTGGCTCATACTGTATCTAGTAAGGAGAGGTTTGCTCCCAGGAAAGTGGCCCATGCTCTGAAAGCCTTGTCCAAGGCAGGAGCTTGCCTGGACACTTGGTGCTCCTTGGTGCTGGTGTGCCTGTGAAGAATGCATTAATTCTGGCATCTTCTTCCTCGGGCACAAGGACAACACTGCAGTTTTTCACCTAGTCTGTGTACAAATTTTTACCCTCCTAGTCCAAGCATGGCTTTGAGTGCTGAAATGACCAAGCCAGGTCACCTGAGAGCCTGGTCTGGGTGGCCTGTTGAGGTGACAGTCACCGTGAGTTCAGCCACTATGTGTGGTTTGTTGAAGAACCTGCAGTGCATTTCTGTGCTCTGAGATAACATCCCTTTTTCTATATTAAGTAACACTTCTTACTGCAAGCTTAACTCCATAGCCAAAATGCAGAAAGATCCACCCGAGTACTCAGTTGGGTCTGTGAGTCCTTCCTGCTCTTTGCAGGATACATTGTAGTGCTTAAACCAACACACAGATTTTGGGGGTTTTTTTCAGTGTTGGTAGATCTGGCACTTCAGAGGAAGAAAAATTATAAAGGCCATTTTGTGGGGGTAACAAAGGCACCTTTTGCTAACTCAGAGGTGTTGCAATAAATAACTCAGCAGGGTCATGTGCTTTTATTTTGCCATACCCTGAAAAGTGCAAACTTTGCAGTGCTTAAAATACTAAGTGAACCCTGCTTACCCTTGAGTTCTTCTTGACTGCACCCCTGCCTCAGACCTCTCTGTGGAAACCAACCAAGAGTGGCAGAATATGTCCTCTCCTAGAGCTGTTCTTCTCATTGGTTTCTTCATCATTAATTCTGGGGCAGGAGAGAGCTCCCTGTTCCTTTACACATCAGTGGCTGCCCATGGGACATGCAGCCCCTGCCTCTGCATCATGAGGAAAACAGGTTCTGTTTTTTATTGTGGGGTTTTTTTTGTCTAATTTCTGCAAAACAAGAATTAATATTTTTGACATCTCCACATTAATAAGGGAGTTTGAAAGCAAGCTGGTCTTGGTAGGTGTAAGAAAACTGACCCTCTGCAATGGAATTAGGCCCTGTTCAAAAGAGCTTCTGCTCTCAGCCTTGATGGAGTAAGGCTGGAGGCTTGTGTCAGTCACTACTGAGAGCACAGCCATGACCAGGGCAATAGCATGTTTGGCAGAACTCTTGTCTTTGAGACAGCTCACAGAGCATTCAAGGTCCCTGGGTGGCAGAGATGGGCTGTGCTTTTGGGTGCACTAGTCTTACCAGCAGTAAAAATGACACAGCGAGAAGGTGAGAATGCTGTGGCTTTTGTAACTAAGTAGAGGAGCAAGCTTTTAATGCAAAGGTTGCCAGAGATTGATTGGATTGTACTCCCTTGCTGGGGAGTAGCCACTGTTTTAATTTCTCCTTTCCTGATTCTGCCAAAGGCACACCACGTGCTTGTTGCAGGAGGAGGCTTCAAGAGGAAGGAGATTGAAAGGCAGGAGTGCAGCAGGTGTGACTAAAAGCTGCAGCACTGCTGATAGTTGGTGTGCTTCAAAAACAAAGTGTGTGCTATGGCAAGTGCATTTAAATAACCTGAAGACAGCTATTTGATTTCCCAGTAAGCAAAAAGCTTCCTGAATCTAACCAAGGAGTCCAGCCCCAGGTGCTCAGAGAAAAGGAGTCTACAGCTAAGGCCCTTTTTCCCTCTCCCCTCTTTACATGAGGTATGCCCTGTGATGCAGGCATATGATCCCTGTGATTCAGGGATACCATTATGGTCATTCTTTGTGGGGAACTTTTTTATGCAGAGGCTGCTCAGGGGTGCTGAAAAGGTGCTGGAAAGGTTTTGGGTATATAAACACAGACTGGAAAAGATTGGAAATTCCTGTAACTCTCAAGGATTTGAATATTCAGAAACTCCTCTAACCTTGAGCAGCAGCCCTCTAGATCCCTCTTTGATCAAGTGTGTGGTACTTCAGAGAGGTGCTGCAACCCCTGAAGGGATGTGAGGAATGGCAGTGAAAGCTGCTTTTCGTTCTGCTTCTTCTCCTTCACTTTCTCTTGCAGTTGTTTCCTCCCATACACACATACAGATCAAGTGTAGTTCAATGTGGAACTTATTTTAGATTAAGAGAAGGAATGTGCAGGCAGAGCTATATTTCCTGCTTGTGTAGGGGGAACGTGGGCTCCAACATGAGGACAGAAAATTCTCAGCCATTCAAAGGTATCACAGATGGGTAAAATAATTGTGCTTATCATATATATCAAGCTTGGATAGGGGGGAGTAGTGGGATACACTGTATTTGAAGGTTGAAGCCTTGCTGTAAGGGAAAATTAATTTCTTTGAAGAAGAAAATGTGTTAGTCTCTTGCCCTGGCTGATGCTGAAGGAACTAGAAGAGAATGTGCAGAATTAGTCCACATGTGGCTGGCTCCTGGTGCTGGCATAGAAATAGTTTTGGTGGCTGCTCACTACACAGAAAATCCCTCCAGCTGTGACCAACTGCTGCTGAGCTGTAGTCTTGCTCAGAACCAGTGGTGGTGGTTGTGGATTTAGGGGGAATCCTCAGACCTGGATGCCCCAGAGGAGGTGCATGATACTCCTCCTGACACACTCAGCATCTCCACGTCATGGGAGCCTTTGGCTTCCCCTTGCAAGTGGGCATGAGCTGGGCTTGCAGCTCTGCTGCCAGCCAGGAGCAGGGAGCCCCATGCCCACAGCTTGAGCTGCTCCTGCCACCTCAGGCCTGTTGCATCCCAGCATGCTGGGGCAGACCTTGCCACCAAGTTTCAGCAGCAGAACAGAAGGAGGCAATTTAGTGAGCCAGCCTTGAGAAAGTCTACTGGGAACAGGGATGAAGGGAGAAGAGCATCTCCTGATCCTGGCCCCCATAGAGCTCTGCTATAAGCACCTGGTTCAGGTCCTAAGTGCAGCCTGGCTGTCAGGGGAGCTGTGTGTGGGCTCTGCTTCATTCCCAGACCAGGGAAGCAGAGGAGGGCAAGAGAGAAAAGTCACTTTCTGGGGGAATGGGAAGGAAAGAACAGTCCTAGCAGGGAAGCAAAGAATAGCTGTTGTGGGCAGAACCCTGCAAAAGAATTAAGTGGCCTGAAAACTGGAGGGAACAGACCTGAAATAAGCTTCAGGCTCTTGGTTCTGGTGCACTGCCCATAGCAGGAGCTTCCATCCTGTCTGTCCTTGAAGAGGATCACAAAGCTAGCAAACAAATACTGCTTTGCACAATGACTATACACCCTTTCCTGTCTATCCAGCTCTCCCTAGCTTTGAACAGGATTGCAGGCTGGCTGTTCATCACCTTCCCCTCCAGGCTGCTCCCTCAGCTTTCTGTTTATTCCTCTTTGGCTAGCTGGGGCTGTCTCCCCAGGGTGGAAATTAGCCTCACCCTGGTGGGGTTTGCAGTAACAGGAACAGTGGGAGGAAAGTTCTGCCATGGTGGAGATGGGGGACTGCTCTCCTTGGAGTGCAAAGGAGGTGAGACACGCCCTCAGAGCTGCTCATGCTTTTTTCATAACTCTGCCTTCCTGTCTCGAAATATTATTCATCCTGCTCCAAAGTCTTTCCGACTTGAGCATTTCATGCAGAAAATGCACAGCGATGGGCAGTGAACACCCCGGGCTCATAACCAGGCACCTTCCCTCCCTGCTTCACAGCCCACCTCTCATGTGGCTGTGTGCCACACGTGGGTACAGAGCTGGGCAGGGTGTGCCAGCTGTTCCCTCACCTCAGACATGGAGTGGGAGCCATTTCAGAGTCTTTGTGCCATGTCCTGTCCCAGAGTGTTTCACAGGGGCGAGGGGCAGGCAGAGGAACCAGTCCCCTCCACTGGACCTTCAATCAGAGGAGTTTGTCATCTATTCAAAGAAATATTACATAATCAGTTTATTTTTTTTAATTGTTTTCCCTGAAACTAATTTGTCCAAAAGTAATTTCTGGTTTTTCCTCAGAGGCAGAGAGCAGACCAGAAAGTTTTATTTTCAGATGAAGCTTGGTGTGCTTTGTAACTGAAGGTGGCCCTGGAGGCTGTGTCTCTACTGTAGCTGCCCTGCCAGACCCACAGAGAAAGCCTGTGTGGGCAAAGAGCCCTGGCAAGGACAGCAGCCTGTTAATCCTGCATTAGAGACACGTCTGTGCCTCCACTCTGCAGCTGCCAGGTCAACTGTGGCCTCAGCTTTTCCAAGTATTTCAGCAACCTGCTCAAGACAGGCAGCTGAGCACCCTCCCAGCTGCCCTGGATGAGGGTCGTGGTGGCAGCTCTCTGTGATCAGGGCTGGGCACGCAGCTCCCATGCTGGGGAAGGGGCAAGCAGTCTGTCCCAGAGCAGGGGCTGGGCCATGGGGCTCAGGGATAATGTGGTTTCTGAAGATAAGCACATAGAAAGCCTGATGTGCCCTTTTCCTTGCTGCTGCTTTTCCCCGGAAAAATAGTCTCAAATCACAAGGGCCATAAAACGAGTGCATTTCCTAGCTCTAGCATCATGTAAATAAGTCAGGTCAGACAGGTGGTGTGCCAGAAATGTCCTCAACATTTTCCTATCTGCATGATTTAACAGACTGCAGCTATATCCTAAGAGCCCTGGAAAGACATCCCTCTTACATGCACCAGGGATGTTTTAAGTATCTCTGAACATCACTGAAAGAAAACAAGAAACTGTTTCCTCGGAGGAGATGGCGTATGTGTCCCAGATAATGGGGTCATGGGGAAAATGGAGGGATGGAGCTGCTGACTTCTTGTAGCTGCAGTGCAGCGAGGGAGAGGTGTGTTAAAAAGAAGACTTCCTGGTTTAAAGCTCTGAATTAATTTGAATTGTTTTGCAGAAGAATGTGCTTGCACTTACTACTGCTGTAATGGGATAACCAGAGAATCAAAAGCCGTGGCTGCCTCTGCAGCAGGAGACATCAATTATGGAAGAAGGAGGCTGTGCTGTATAAGGTCAGAAGACAGTAGGACAGACAGGACTATATTCAGCTTTTTCTCTGCCTGTCCACGTGATGTTTGCCATGGCAGGGCATGAGTTCCCAAGGTAATGTGAAATTAATGCTGTCTCCTTTCTATGGAGAAATGGGTCAGGATTTGCCATCCCCACAGCCCTGATACCACAGCCTGCCATGTTATGGATGCTAGTTACAGCAGAAAAGCCACAACTTCAGCTCACTTTCTGGAGGCTGTGTGTGGAGAAATGTGAATTGTACAGAAGTGGGATGTGGGTACTCATCTTTAGATAGACAGCTGTGCCAAAGACAAATCAGATTTTACTCTATGGAATCTCCTTTCTCCTTAATCTTCAGAGATTTATTGAAAACAGCCTCTAATCTTTTCTGCTTGCCACAGACAAGTATGTTTCACCTACTTATCACAGGGTGAGTTTTTGTGCCATTCTTAATCTATGGCAGAAAAGGCTTGGGAAGAGGAGCTGCAGCATGCCGTCTCTGGCATACATCGGGGATGTTCCCATCTGCAGTTACTGCTGCCTGGACCAACACATTCCTACATACACCCAGGAGGTGTTCAGGAGCAGCAGCTGGCTGGGGAGCATGCAGGCTGGCAGGCCTGGCTGCACACTGAGAGCCAGATGTCAGAGGAGCTCCCAAGGGAAACCTGGCAGTGCTTGAGCAAGGGAAGGAACCAGGATGCTTAGTGGGAGGGGGCCCATCTCACACAGCAGGCAGGATCTGGTGCCACTAAAGGGGAGAAGAAGGAAAGCTGTTGCTGTCCCAGGCTTTAGACTTACTACTGGAGGGGCTATATTTAATTACATACATTTTTCAAGAGCTATTTGCATCTAAACATATTTGGACCATTTTTTGGGTCCATATATTGGGGGGGAAGATTAACTGTTACCTAGGCTAGGTACTGTAACCTTTGGAGGCTGAATGTCAGTGAATCCTCTGGAAGAGATGGTTTTTGGTGGCCATGCTGTCATCTAGAGCATGGTAGAAATGTAGAGAAGTCATGATTAAAGTCTACTTGTAGGGAGGGGGTGAAACTTTAAGAAATGAAAAAACTCGTAAGTAGAGGTGCCAGGCTGGAGCTCCATGGGAGGAGAAAGCAGCTCATGCCATTCCCCAGCTGACCTGGTGAACCTGTGCAGCCATTTCCATATCTGGGGCACACCTTGTAGCTTGGTCAGAAGAAGCTCTGGGTTGTGTACCCAGCTGCATTTCACAGCCACATCCCTGTGGAGAGAAGCACACACAAGACAGGTAGGGCAGTGATTTCCATGTGGTTAAAAGGGGTCCTTTCCTTCACATGCTCCAGAAGAGAGATGTGGTTTTTCTGAAGGGGCTGTGCAGCTTTCTGCTCTGGACAAAGTGATATTGAGGCTTAGATTGTATGCTTTGCCTATCCTGGGGCTGAAGGGACAGTGGCCATGGGAGAGACATGAGGACAGGGCCCCAAACTGTAAGGCAGATGGTTCTCAGTGCATGTGCCCTTGTCTCTGCTCCTGAGAGTCACTTGGACTCTCAAAGGAAGGAGAATTTTTCTTCCTAATTAAGAACAATACAGAAAATACATAATGTCAGATTTCCTCAAAGGCACAGAGAAATGCAGGTGGGAAAGAGAGGGGAGCTGAGGAGAGCAGTCGACTGGAAAATTTAAAGCTTTATTAGCGCTCTGTGTTCCACAGAGCGCTCTGGGGTGTTGTCCTTTGCCTGAGCTAAGAGATAGGAAAAAAGAACCTTTATTTGCAGCTAGCTCATCCAGGCCCCTTGCAGGGCAGGCAGGCTACTTATTCTGCCTGGCAGTCCTGCCTGTGTCTCTGCTGTGCCTTAGCTGTCAGGTTTGAGGTGGGTGAATGGAAAGGGCTCTGATATCTGTGCCCTGTCCCAAGAGGATGAACCCCATGCACATAACCTCAGTGAGCTGTCTGGAGGATCCACCAAGCTTACCAGAGACAGACATCTCAGAGACAATCAGACCCTTCATGTTCTGAGCTAAAGTAACAAAAAACACTTTTAGTTTTGATTTATAGCTGAAGAACAGTGAAATTTGCTAAACTGTGTTAATCTTGCACTTTAAGGTGGGACCTGCTTCTCTCACATTTCACACCAGTGCTGCAGGAAACATCTCCTGGTGGGATGATGGAGGAGACCAGTGTCCCTGGCTGCAGTGTGTCCCTTGCTGTTCACAGGTAAGGCACACAGGCTTGGCAGGGTGTGAATGTTTCACAGACAAATGGTAACAACCAGACCCTTTAGGGAGCAGCTGGATTGCAAAAGGCAAGATGTGCTGAGGGAGGTGAGAAGATGTCATTTGACTGCTTAGCTGCTTTTGCAAGGCACAACAAGGAAGATTTAGCACGTATGTAATTTCAACCAGACTCATCAGGACCTAGACTGTTGTAGAGATGAGGATTCCTCCTCTGGAGTTCCTGTCATGTATGTGAGGAAGTCACCTAGAAAGCTGCAAGCTATTTGTATTACCCAGCTTCAGGCGGAGAGCCTCATCCTCTCAGCCTTTCTCTGTACTCTCAGTTTACACCTTCCCCTTCTATGATAAGGCCCAGCTCTTGGCAGCCCCCAGGCAGGAGACCACGGCTCATCCTGCCTGGCTCTGTGCAGAGGGTCCCGAGGCACCCCCAGCAGTACTGTGGGAGCTGATGCCCTGTGCTTGTGCCTAGTGAGAACCTCGCTTTGCAGCTCTCTGTGTCAGGAGTTTTCCTCACTCTTTTATGGTGGAAGCAGAGCTGGGCTCTTTATATTTAAATCTCAAATGAAGAGCTTTTCCCCCCATTGATGTGAGTTGCCCTCTTGCAGTGCAGTGAGCTGTGGGGCTGGCAGGCCCTGCAGCTCTGCCCTAACAGCCAGTTTACATGGGAATAGGATTTCCCACCTTCTGCTGAAACTGATGTGTAGAATCTATGTCCTCTGAAACTGTATTTCTAGATATGTATGTTTCCCCCAAGGTAACTTCTCTTTTGGCCTCAGTCTTAGTGCTCAGTTAGTTCGTCAGTCCTTTTAGTTCATGGTGCCAAAAACATCCAGCTATCAAACCCTCTTGCTCTCAGAGGGACAAGTTTGGAATAAGGGGTGTTTAAGAGAGGGAGATGTACATACCCAAAACTGAATACCATTTTTGCTGTGTTTATCTTCCCCTCACACCAAAAGCTATTTGGGGCAGGTGAGAAGAGTCATGCTGCACTTCCATAGCATCTCAGCAGCATTAATTCCCCAGAAACAGCAATAAAACTGTGGCCTGTGGGCTTGCAATGACAGTTCAGCTCCTCATTTTGTTCCAAGCCCTGGTTGCATTATCTGTCAGGAAGATAATTCCTTGACCTTGTGGTCAGGGGATGAGTGCTTTGCTCAGTGATTAAGCCACTGCAGTAGATAACATGCTGTGTTTAATCCCTTTGGTAGCTGGTCCTGGACGGGGGCAGGAGGGGCTGCAAAAATACAGTGGCTGGCAATAGGTCTGGAGACCTCAGAAACGATGGCAACAATGCAGAAACTGAGGCTGTATGTGCCCATCCTCCTAAGTTAATTTGGTGGCAGACTGCAAAACAAACAGCCCATCTAGGGCATGATTTTGTCAAGTGATAGAGCCATATGGTGCAAAAACCCCACAGTTGTCTGAGGACTTAGGCATGTCAGAAATCAGGGAGTCCCTCTGACTACTGATCCTGTCTGCTAGCTGGCATATATAAAAAGAAGGTTTATAATTATTTTTCTCTGCCAATGGGGGAAGGGACTCCTGGATAAACAACTAATCCTGCTGATTTGAACGGGGAAAGAATGAGATACAAGCTTTCCTGCTGCTTCAAAGCTGTGGCTGGGATATGGCTGTGAAGCATGCAGCTGGCATGCTGGAAAGCCCCACAAGCCTGCCTTATTCCAAGCAAGTGCAGCAAATGCAGCAGAGCATGGGTGCATGACCAGATTTCATGCTGTACAAAGTGAGGGTTGAAGCCCACTCTTCCAGTGGTATTTAGGGTTCTGTCTGCAAGTGAAACTGGGGAGAGCTTGGACTGACAGGGTCTCACATAAGAGGTTTCACCCCACAGCCAGACTTCTGTCCCCTGCTTTTTGCTGTAATTCTGTTTCTTGCCCCTGCCAGAGAAGGAGGAGACATGAGCTCACATGCAGCTTGCCAGCAGTGAAGCACTATCATTCTTGAGGGATATCCTTGGGTTTTTTGAGCAATCCTCTCTTCCCAGGCTGTCACTGCATAGTTAAGGATTATGCTTCCCCTTTAATCTGGCTTTTAACTTTCACGAGATCCCTGCTCTCTTTGGAAACAGCCCCAGCCTCAGATTACCTCTGGCAGTGGTGCCACCTCTGTTGGACGCAGGAATGTGCTGGCTGTCACCATCTGCCTGCCCTTGGGCAATTGACCTCAGCAGGCAGGAACCAATCCCGGGGCTGGTGGCGAATCAAAATGGGTTTGCTTGCAAACACAGACGGGTATGGATCTGCCTTTTGTGGAACACTGTCAGACAGCAATCCAGTTCCCTAATGAGAACTGGACTATGGGCATGTCATGGGTCTCTACCAAACCCTGGCAGTTTGATATTCGATTCGGTCTTTGAGGAAGAAAAACCCAAACAGCTTGAAAAGAAAAATAAAAGAAAATGAAAAAAAAACCAAAACAAACCCAAACCAACTAACCAACAAACAAACAACCAAAAACCACTCCCCCCAAAAAACCGCAACCAACCCCTCCTCCCCGCCCCGAAAAAAAAAGCAGAATTAAAACAGTCTTTAGTAGAAAAGTGCTTCTTCATCCTGAGGTCTTGAGATATGTACCTTTTCTTATCTCATCCTCCTGATCCTACCACTGACACACAGTAAAATCTTTTCTCTGCCAGCCCAGATTCAAAGACTAAAAGAGGTGCCCCTCATCACCTTCTGCTTCACAGGAGAACCCTGGGCACACTTGGCTGCTGCCCTAGAGCCCAAAGGGAGGTGGTTTAGCTCAGGCTCCTTCCTAACATTGTGGGTGCTGCCTGACAGATGCCTGGAGCAGCACCCATGCAGGCCTGGGGTAGAGGAAGCCACTGGGCTGGGGTGCTCCAGAAAGCATTGTCTGCCACTGTAATGGAGAAGACTTCAACAGGAAGGACACCTAAGAAAACTCTCAATTCATTATGACTTTCCTGTAGGGTCCCAGTCTTATTTGTTTAAGTTGTGTATGTGCTTATCCAGGCTTCTCTTTTCCATCCTTACTTCCCACCATGCATTCAGGACATGTTTCTTTGCTGGGTGTGGGAGCCATCATAGTTGCAGATGTCTAGAACAGTTTTTCTACAATTTTCCACTCTGGCCAACCCTAACCCTTGGAAAACATCACTCCTTTCTTGCCTGAGGTCCTAAGTACTTTCCACCATTCTTCATTCCCCAAGGGTACCTAAAATGTGTGAAGTTGCTTGGCCATGTACATCTGTTGCATGAGACATATAAGCCATGTCTCCTATGATTTTAAGGATAGCTAAATAACTCATTTTATTATTTCTTTCTTCTTCAGACATTCTTTCATTTCCTCTGGGGAGTCATTTTGTGCCTCTAGTTTTGCCATGGAAAAACTTATGCTAAAATTATTCTCTGTACGTCTGATCCATGGACTCCCTGGCCAGGCTTGCCTGCTTGCAGGATGCCTCCCTGTACCCGAGGACACTGCAGTGCGTTGCCATGGAGAGGACTCAGACAGCATTACTGGGTCAGCAGGTACTGTACAGCACAGGAGTTTATACAGCACTGGTGTCAGGATGGATGGAAAGGGCCCTGCGGGTTCCAGGAGACTGCAGAAATTCCCCTGGCAGCTTACAGCAAAATTCCTGTGCATTTGGGGACTCACAGCCTGTGACTGATTCACGTGGCATCTACGTTATGGTACAGTGTCTTTGCAGGGAGGAGCTGCAAGAAATCTCTGGAGTAGCACAGTGCAGTCTGATCAGAGACACTTAGGGAGAACAGTAGCTCTGGGTGTGACCACCACTGCCTTCAGGAATCTCTACTTCTACAATTTTTTTGATGGAACCATAAGTAAAATGCATTGAAATACCTGATTCTGCAAACAGATTATGCGGGTTTTTTTAAAAATTGTAGGAATTACAGAAAACTTCTGTTACAACAAAGAGTACCTTCTGCCTGGAAAATATTAGGACTCACAGCACCCAAGAGATGTAAGCTGGAGTGACAGCCACCATGAAAAGGGATATGGAGTATATCCACAGCTAACCTAGGATGTCAGGTGTCCTGGTGTTGCATAAAGCCCTGAAGCTCTCAGCTTACCTACCTGCCTACCATTTTCTGAGACCAGACAGGTCACCTCTGCCTTGCTGAAGCAATCCTCCCTGGCTTCACTGTCTCCTGAGCAGCAGTAGGTGAAACTGATGACAGAAAAAGCAACATGACTTATAGCTGTTACAGCATATCTGAAATTCCTGTCATTACAGGTCATGCAGACCTATATGAGCTAGATACGAATTTACTGGTAGAGTTCAGGTCATAAGGGGGTGATAGGATGGATTTCTCTTAGGATGCCAGCCTGTCCCCAGAGAACCTGTGCATGATGTGGTGATGATTGCAGAAAGGAAAGCTTCCCTCTCAGGCAAGGAGGGACATTGCTTCCCATGCCAAGCACTGGTCTAAGTGGGGAGGACAACAGCTTAAGCACTTCCTCTGGGGCTGTTAATGCTTGCCCCATTCATGGTATTGTCTGGGAAAGCAATGCAGGGGAAGTAAATCAGCAGTGGTGTTTGATAATTAAAAATAAAACAGTAGCATCCCTTTGCTATACCACAACACCCCAGTTTTTCTGGAGGTTTTCAATCTATGCCACCCAAACCCCAGATTCAGGCAGTTATGTAGTTGTTTGTGCACAGATGTGCCCCAGTTTAAGGAAGAGCCGGGCAAATTAGTTTTCTTGAAGCCCCTGCAGGCAAGTGGAGACTTGGCTACATCCTATGGTTAGCTCCCCAGCTACCTAGCTGCAGACAACGGGTGCAGGAGCCTCAGGATCAGCTAGGAAACAAGGACAGCTTGACAGCTTCAGGTGGAAGCTGAAAATGCTGCAGAGGCTCCTAGAATGTCTGGACGAGGGCTGCTGAAATCCCCTGATGGGAACAAAGTGCCACTCCTCCATCAAGGTTTGTGTCAGATGTGGACCGAGTCCACCCAGGATGGCTGTGTAGTGGTTCCTCTACAGTGAAAATAGTGCCTCTCCTTGAAATCTGAAGGAAAAGGTGCTCCTGGGAGGTAAACATGAAGCCTGTCTTGTCAGCATGTACAGAGGACAGGTGTATAAGTAGCAAAGCTCGTAAACAGAGTTCCCACCTAGGGTCTAAGAAATTGTGCACAACACAGCACTTAACAAAACTTTCACCTGCTGGCATAATACAGCTTTTTTCAGGAGGGAAAGGAAAATGGCTTTCAGCTTTACCTACACATCTGTGTTTTGTCCTCCCTTCCTCATTTATTTTCCTGTCTCTAATGAATCATTAAATAATTGTCAAAAATAGCACAGCTTACTTTGGAGGTGATTAAAAAAGAGACAAAATTATCGCATCACCCTCCTACAAACCAAAACATTCCCAGTAGCACCCAACAGATGATGTGCCAAATCTCTTACTCCCCACTGTTTAGCTTACTGTCTGACAAGGTACTTCTGTGCCAGCTGCTCTTCCCCTCAGCTGCACTACGCTGCTTAAGCAGACACTGCTTTGTAAACAGCCAGGAACACAGTGTCCAGCACCAGGGTATTGACAAATTTGTCACCCAGTCTAAAAATACCAACTGATATGTGACCCTCCCATCCCATTGCCTGGGTACTGCTCAGGCAGGAGGAAATTTCCACTGAGCTCTTGAAAGCATAAGCTCTGCCAAGCCATTGTGATTTACATAAATAATGAAAAGTTTAAAATATCTAGGCTGTATTCACTCCTGGAATAACTCTGCTTGCCCTAGAGAGGTAACTAATGGGATGAACTGGGCCCTGTAAGTTTAATGTGCTGAAAGAAAGTGTTATTGTACACTGTCATACATAGAGATCTAAGTGATTCTAGCTAGCCAGGATGGTAAAAGGATACTCAGTCCATGTTTACTCATTCAGTTAACACTTCCATCTGTAGCTCCTGCCTATTTCTGCAAATGCACCTTCCTCTCACCCTGCCCCTGTCCTGGGCTCCCAGTGCAGCCTTATCTAACCTTCAGGCCCCCCCATATAAAAGTGTTTCAGGGTTTGAGGGCAATGCCCAGAAGTGGTGGCTGGTGGCTTAAAACCTTTGTCCTCCGTGAGGCTGCAGATCAGGAGTCAGGGAGCTGCCACAGCAGGGGCACAGGGCTATCCCTCCATTGCAGCCAGGAGAGGTTAATTAGAGGACTGCATGGGGATTAGGGAGGACGTGAGTGAGTGCTCCAGCTAGGTCAGGGAGGCCAACATGGCCCGGGGCAAATCACATCAGTTCTTTCTGCTTCAGTTTGCTTGTATTTAGGCTGGGGCTGACAACTACTTTACCTCAGCCAGGTCCTGAGATGAGATGCAGGGAGCTGTGTAAAGCACATAAAAACAAAATAGCACTGGCAGTTTGGTTTTGTAACACAGGGTAATTCTTACTGCCAGAGTAGTTTTGTAATGCAGAGGACTCCTTGCTGAATGGCAGGGACGTAGATGTGTGCAAAGTTACCGGAGAAAGACTGGGTCCTTTCAGACTCGAATCTCACAATAACAAGGTAATGTTTCACAGTAAAGATGGGTGCTCAAAGAATGGGCTAATGACAAGGAAGTCAGACCTAGAATCGATTTTTTTTCATGTCCTAGTGTTAAGGGGCATGTAGGGTGTGGGTATATTCTATTATGAAGGCTCTGAACACTGGCCTCCCAAGAGTGCTGAATGCTCTCCATGAATGGAGAATTTGTTTCCAGATATCTTGTGTTGGAAGCATTTCGCATTATTTTTTTCTTGTTCCCAGTGTTTTCTCTTCAAACCACCACCTAGTAATATCTCACCAAAAAGGAGAGCAGAGCTGCTGCCTGCCTAGAAGCCAGAAGCGTTCTGATTTTCTTACCATGCCTCTGTACTGGCTCTTTAGATGGGTGCTGCTTGCTTGCCAAGGACTGGTGGGGCTGCACTCCCCCAAGCAGTTGTGTTAGGTCTCCATCAGCTCCCACTGCAATGCCCCTGTACTGTGCTGCAAAGTAGGTGTCTCGGGGCTGACTTCCAGAGGGACTGGGCTAAGCCAGTGTCTTCCTTTTCTTTGCCTATGACAGCCTTCTTTTACAACTATGCAGGCTTAGTCCAATTGCAACAAACTATATTCCCTTGACTCAGCAAAGTATTAGAGCTTACATTTGATTGCTTTGAAGGAAACCTGTGTGATCTGAGAGATCACAGAGCACGTCTGCTCTCCTGGATGTAGTGGCTGCTCTACTAAACAAGAGCACAGTCCCAGGTCCACAGAGCAGAACTATGTGTGAAGACACAGTTACCATCCATAATGTGCCACATCTAACTAGCTTTGTATCTCATCCTTACATCTCGCTGCATCTTCTTTAAAACAAAACCCCAACAAAACCAAAAAAAGCCCAAACAACAACAACAGAAAGTTCAAAATGGCATTTCAACTACTACATTTTTGTCTTTACCAGCAGAAGAACACCCACAGCTGAAAGTAAGTCCTTCTTTGATGCAGCAACTGCAGCAATGAGGAGCTGTCTTCAGGTAGGATATGATAAGCTTGGCTGTGTATTGCAAATTCTGTTTCCCATGCCTCCCTATCCAGCCTTGGCTTAAAAAAACCATGTAAATCAAACTAAGTCCCCTCTCAAACCTGTGAGCACCACATATTCAGCATTTGTTTAGTGAACAGAATTCCCCTGACATTGGGAGAAATTTTAGCACAGAATGAGTCTGGAGCTCCACAAGCATCCAAGAGGAAAACAATAGGTAACCAAGGTAAGAAGTCTAATCCTCACATCTCTCTTATTCATGTGGTGAAAGAACTTAGTATAAACTGGCTTAAAATTTACCTTGTAAAATATTAACTAGTGGTGGTACAGCTGCTCCTTCTAATAGCTTTTAGACGTATCTGCCAAATTCAATCTTGACAGAGAGAGTGTTTTAGTGATGAATTTTGGGTGAAGAGGAAGCACACAGGAAAGACTGTTGGTACTCTCTCTGGCATTGAAGCACTCCAGTTTCAGCACAGATGCCATTAAAAACGAGACAACCCACATAAACAAGAGTTTCTGAACATACAAAGTGTGTTCCATTGTGTTCCAAAATTCCTCCTAAGCTCAGCCAAAAGAAACTGCTCCTTAGTCGATGTTTCTCCTCCATGTTGATTGCTTTTTTAGTTCTCCCTAACCTGCAGCTCAATAGCAAAAACACCAAATAAGCCCCATCTAAAACAGCCATACATTTTACATGTGACCCATGGTTTAATTTCTGTTCCTACAGAAATTCAGCAGTAGAATTCCTTCTCAAATAAACAGAAGCGTAAGCAGACCCAAGAAATACCTCTCATGCCTCCACCCAAACTGCTAACTTAAATTTTCCATGCTGCCATTTTAAACTCATAAACTCCACTGAATTTCATGGACTTTGGGCTTAAACCACCACAGAAATAAAAAACATCCATACACAAATGATTGTCTTTGGAAAAAAAAATATTTTTTCTCAGATTGCACATTCAAAACTTGAGCTGTACACTGCACAGTATAGGAACACTAATTTGCCAATCCAATTACCATCATGTAGGTTTGTGTTGATTAGTTCCAGCTGTAGCCCCAAGGTGTCAAACTTGGTCAGCAGCAAGAGATGGACCCCAGGTGTAATTACAGTCAGTGGCCAAGACACGTCTCCCGGGCTGCAGAATGTCCTCAATCTGGAAACATCCCTGTCAGAGGGAAGTTTGGACAGTCTTTGGGTGGATTGCAGTAGAGCTTTAGGGTAAACATGCTGCTCCAGTTAGAGGCTGCCTGCTCATTCACCCACCACCATTTGCCTTCTTTAGCAAGAAGTTTCTCAGCTCTCCTCATTTTCCCTCTGCTAAATGAACTGAGCAGTGAATTTCAACCACAGTGCAACGACACAGGAAGCAAAAGCCCTCATATCCATGCTGGCAGGCCTTCTCTGCAGCCTCAAAAGCTACAAACCAGGTGAAACATTGGCTATGCTGGAGTCATTGCAGTTTTTATCCCAACTCTAATGCCGTCCGGGAGCAAGGGCAGTTTTTGCACTGGCTGGAATTGGGCCACTGGCCATCTTTTTTCTAGGTCTTTGCAGCTACAAGGGCACACATAAATCACATGTGGCATGGACAACATGTGGAGAAGTCTGTTTTTTTCACGGACCTTGTCCAGTGTTAGAGCAGGATTCGTTTCGCTGTTCTAATTGCTGCTTTGAGGACGAGGGTGAGGGACAGCCTCCATGCTGGAAACAGTAATGCAGCTGTTCTTTCCACAGCTACCAGATTTGGGTGTCGATCCTTTGCACCAAGGGATGTTTTACTTTAATAACCACTCAAACAAATAAATAAATAAATACATAAATAAATATTACTTTGTGCTTTATAAGCAACATTTGTCCAAAGTCTTTGAAGTGCTTTGCTAAGTCGAGTCTTGCTATTTCCTGTGAGTCCCAGCAACCCCAAGCCCAACTCTGTTTCCATTTATATCAAAAGGAGCAAGTCCAGCCTATGAGGACTTTCCTTGCATTACACAGTGAGCCAATGACTGACAGAGCAAACACTGCTCAGCTGCCCTAATTCCTACTTTCATGCTGCCTGCCCTTATCACCATCACTTGTACTGTGTCCAAAGAAGAGCGGGTTCTATAAAAATAAAAAAAATATACCTACTTCTTAATTTTCAACACTGTTTGCGTAACGTCTCTAGCCTTGCAGGGCCCTGAGATCAATTTGGTCTATTGTTACCATTACTGTTCATTTAACACCATCTTTAAAGCCTTCTAGAAGGGTTCTGACCTGCTGTTACCTCCTGGGAAATTCTGGTAAGCCATCTATGCATGCGAGACTGCATGTCTGTGCCATATGTCACCTCTGTTCTGGTTGTCTCTTCTACTGTGCTACACGTCAGAGACATCCGCAAAGAAACAAGATCCTGTCTTTTCTCACTGCTTCTCCTCATGCTCCAGGTCTGACTGCTATCACCAGAGCAATACGGTGTCATGGATGGTGGAACACAGAGCTGATGCTGCCCAGAGACAGAAAAGAACCAAACCAAAGTGCCTGCTTTGGACATGTGCTTGCAACTCCAACTCAACAAAGAATAAATGTGGAAACCTGGAGCAGAACACTGTTGTACTTGAATGCTGTGCACAGGGCACAGGTAGGCTTTTCACATTTCTGGTGTATTTAACTGCTGCAGGACTCAGTTCCCTCTAAACAGCATTGAGTTAACTCTTACAAAAAAGACATGATCCTCATCTAAGAGAATCTATAATGTACCTTATTTTGTGCACTTACTCTTTCTTGTGCTCTATATAAGAATTCAACTCTTAGCACCAGTGGCAGAGAAATGCTGCCCTGCGCAGTAGATGATGATAAGAGCTGGGTGAACGTCTCACTATATTCAGCTCATGAGAACTGTAAAGTTGGAAGGGAACTCTGGAGAACATCTGGTCCCACCTTCTGCTCAAGATAGGGCAAACTGGATAAGGTGGCTGAGGGTCTTTTTGAGTTTTGAGAATTCCCTAGGGTGGTGATTTCCATTTACAAGTGACCTCCGTATTTCCCTCAAAGTCCAGATTCCACGGGTTCATTCATTTTTGTATCTTAATGAACAAGTGGCTTGTGTGGGTGCTCATCAGTTTGTAGACTGTCCACAAATTTGTCACCTTTTCTCCCTTCTCCAAAAGGAGGAATTCTACAGATGTTTGTAAGAGAAACTAGGAAAGAAGGAGAGGTGACGATACCTGGGAGGGGTAATAGTTACAAACAGCAAAAACGAAATTGTGTTTGTGAGCACTTTCAGACAGCTTCTGCCCAGCTCTGATCATGTCTCCTTACATAGCCTTGATCTGAGTTTTCCCTAGCTTGGTACCAGCAGCATCCAAGGGGCACCCAGGGTGTATGGCATTTTGAACTCCAGCCTTCCTCACCTTCAACATGGGACTGCAGCAGCTTTGAAAATGCAGTCTCATAACTTAAACAAAACTGCCCATCACCCCAGGCAGAATCAGCTTGGGTGGTTTTGGTTCTTATTCAGGCTGCTGTAGTAGTAAGCAACCTCTGTTTGCACTTCCAGCTGGAGAGTGCACCTGTAGTCATCTCTGGTGTAAACAATCAATCAGTAACTCAGAGGTTTCAAGCAGATTTTGCAGCCCTCTCTGAAAAAATGCATGTGCTTGTGGGGTGGAGGACACAAAAACTTGCTTTCTCTCTGTAAAGATGACTGAGGTCAGTCTTTAAAACACACCCATAATGAAAAATGTATTCAAAACAGTATGTGAAATAGCTGCCACATTTTTGTGCGGTACCCTGCTCCCCCAAAATACAAAATTAGGGTGGATGTTGGTTTTT
Organism: Cisticola juncidis; assembly: GCA_013400215.1. Lineage (NCBI taxonomy): Eukaryota > Metazoa > Chordata > Aves > Passeriformes > Cisticolidae > Cisticola > Cisticola juncidis. Next base: position 122,564 of record VXBR01005532.1, on the reverse strand, counting down.
GTTGCTTTTTAAATGCTCATGCTGAGGAGCTTTCTGTCATATTATGCTGGACTACCAGTGGTGCATCCTCACTCATCCACAACAAGATCTTTCATTTCTTACTAAGGTGAGCATGCAGTTCTGCTTCGAAGGCCATCTTGTCAAAGGTGCGCATATTCGTCTCCTCCCGCACCCTTTCCCGGACATGGAAGGATGCTCGAGCAACAGACCTGGCATTTTCTAAGACAGTCTTCTTCTCCTTGAAGATCTGCTCACTTCTCTCCAGCTTTCTCTCTATAGAGAGGAGAATTTCCCTGCGCCGTAAGTCTTCATACTGTTCCACCTTTTGCTTGTTCATCTTCTGCACTTTTTCCTTTTCCAGACGGCTCAAGACCACTTTGCGGGCTTTTTCTTGGACAGCCTCTTCAGCCACCTGTGCAGCATGCTGGAGCTTTCTCTCTCTCTCTCTAGCCAGTGCTTCCAAGTGCTCCCTCTGCTCTCTTTCCTTCTTCTCTGCTGCCAGTTTAGCTCTCTGGATCTGCATGTCCTCACGCCTGGCCTTCTCCCTCAGCTCCTGGTTCCTCTTCTCCACAAGCTGCTCGTAGTTCTCCTGAGCCTTTGTCAAACTCATCTTCAGGGACGCCTTCAGCATTTCCTTCTCTTCTGCCTCTTGCTTGGCCAGTTCCTTGAGCAAGGCCTCATGCCTCAGCTTCTCTGCTTGGTTGAACAGTCTCTTTTCCTTTTGCAGCTGCACCTCCTTCTTCAGCCTCTTCTGTGCAGCTGTGGACAGCTTCTCTTGCAGGAGCTGCTCTTCTCGCTCCTGGTGCTCCTTCTTGACCTCTTCCTTCGCCTTCAGGTTGAGCTCTTGATGCAGCTTTTTCTGCTTGTCCTCCTTGATGGCCCTCTCCAGCCTCTCCCTCCGCAGCCGCTCCTGCTTCTCCGCTTGCTCCCGCCACCTCTCCTCACACACCAGGAGCTGCCTCTGCTTCATCAGGGCAGCTTCCTCCTGCTCCTGGTTCAGTCTCCCTCGCCGCTTCTCCACCTGGCTCTCCCACATGCGCTGACCCTGCAGGAGGGCCCTCTGCTTCTCCTTCTCCTCCTGCTCCTTCCGCTGCTCGGCCAGGCGCCGCTGGCTGTCCCACTGCAGATGGGCAGCCTGCCGCTGCTCCCGCAGGATGTTGGCCTCCTGGTGCTTGGCGATCATTAGTGCCGCGATCTTCTTATCTCTCTCCGGCACCTCTGAGATACCCTTCTTCCTCTTCACCTCCCTGACGATCCTCTCCACTCTCTGGGCAGTCTGTGGTGAGTGGCTGAGGTCGCCGAGGCTGAAGCTGCGCCCCAGCAGGGTCCCATTGGCGGCGGCTACCCCCCGGCCCCGGCCGCACACCTTGCCCCCGCGCTCCCGCAGGCTCTCCCCGCTGTAGGACGACGAAGCGCCCGACTCGGAGGAGGTCTTGCCCCAGCTACCCTCGCGGCGCTTCTGCAGCGAGTCCAGGGAGTGGCTCTTGCCCTTGGCACCCCTC
>VXBR01005532.1:107502-119991 GCA_013400215.1 Cisticola juncidis | reverse complement strand
CCGCAAGGAGCCGGGCCCGGGCTGCCTCGGGTGCCTGGTAAGCGCCCGGCCCGCTAGGAGAGTGTCCTTCCCTGCAGGCATCCCCGCTCCTTGTGCGCGCATCCCTTCATCCGTGCGTCCTGCCCTGCACCTGCCCCTCCGAGCTCACTTCTTTCCCTGCGGACCTTTCCTAAATGAGCGGCGCTTTCACGGCCATGCCCCCTCTTTTGTTCCTGCACACAAACAAGCCCATCTGTATTTACCATTAATGCAGACAAGGATAAAGGGTGTGTAAGAAGGAACAGGAGATGCTAACCCAGTTTTACAGATGGCAAACTGAGCCCCAGGTGCCCGCCTTGGGCTGCCTAGGGAATTCACGCCAGAGCTGGAAAGGAATGGTAAAGCTCTCAGATTTAATTTCAGAGCAGTTTCCAACCATGAAACCTTATTCCCTTTTGTGCTAGTGTAAGTAAGCTATTGCTTGATGCAGAGATGTGTCAGGTGATACAGTACATTTTTTTGAGTGCCCACTTTGAATACGGTGCTTGCAGTTACTTTGAAATATTCCTGGTTGCTACAGGAATCCTGGGCTCAACAGCCTCAGTGGATCTGAGAAATCCTTTGCTCTGGAAATACCATTCAGGCAAAAGAGGATCACTGCTGCTTGTGAAGCTGCAGAGCATCTGTGCCACTTAGTGGAGCAACTCTGATTTTTTCAGGCAGAGGACAGGAGTAGTAAATGCACCATTAGTCACTGTGTTATGAACTTGGTGTTTTTCAGCAATTTCTCATTTAACTTCCACAGGTACGCCTTAATATGCTTTGTTTCAATGAGGAAGGATATGGTACTCACCAAACAACTTTCCAAGATGGCCCAGGACAAGGATACAGAGCAAAAGAAGGACCCAAAAAGGCTTGGGAGTTCTTAGTAGAAAGCTGAGAAGCTGCAGGTTGGTTGTCATTTCATATGGTACAGGCAAAGACTGTGCTGATGAATGCACAGGATAATGATGCATCCACAGCAAGTGAGCAAACTCTACCGATAAGCCATATTGACCAGTCTGATCTCGTTCATTCATCATCATGATAGTCTGCAGGGGACAGTTATAAAGCTTGGTTATTAGTCATGTGAAAAATCCTCAGGCCAGGAACAGCTCTGCTGTATGAAGAGCCCAGCCTTCTGGCTGATGGGGTTAACCATTAGTACTTGCTGTAGCACTGTAGCTGTCAAGCTAGAGCCGTGTTCCCTCCTCATGGGAAGGATGAAGCTGGTAAGTGTATATGCCAGGTAAGGTGTAGGCTACTCCAAGCTTTTGGCATGTTGCTATTTCAGCCTTCATCGGGACTGTATTTGGGCCTTGATCTTTTCAGGTTTCCATGCGGATTTTTGGGAGCCCTGTAAGTGGTCTCCCAAATGCAATTAAAAAGGGATTTATCAGGAGAATTTTAGAAGCAGCTGGATGTGACTTCAGAAGACATTAACACAAACTATCCAAACATGGAGTTGTATCCCTACCTCCTCAAGACTAAAGAAGGTTTGGGATGGGGAAGGAGGAGATCATTGGAGGAGTTTAAGTGGATCTCTGCTAGTGAGTAATTTTCCTAGACACAATTATGAAGCCTAATTCTCTGTTGACTAGATATGTCTAGAAATCTATGTGCTCAGGTGGAGCAGTGCTGGAATGTTATGCTTTAAGAAACATTTTCCAGTTTTGTATCACTACTAATGATAGCAAGAGATGCAGGGCGGTGGAAAACTGGAACTACAGATAGAGTGGGTGGAAACTTTTGTATCACTTCAACAAAATCTTCCGTATCCCTTCCATTGCTCACGCATTATTTACCTTCTTCCCATCCATACCTGAGTTCTCTGCTCTCTTCATGAGAGCTATTTCACAACCTACTACAGCTCATTGGTAAAAGCTTTTGAGTTACTTTCAGCTTCAGTTTTCCCTCTCTTTGTATTGTCTTCTCTAAGTAATTTGCATTCCCTCCTGCTTGGGTGTATGCCTTACAAATGTTTGTAAACTGTTTCTATGTTCCCTCAGAGACAAGGAACACATACTGTCACCACAAATCAATTGCCCATAGTTGCACAAGGAGCTATCTCCCACCTTCTGTCTCCTCCCAGTGTGTCAGGTTCTCATGGCAGCCACAGCCCTGAACTGAGCAGCTGGTTCCTGCCCAGCACTCAGCTTAGTGTTGCCTGGCAGGGTAGCTGCATGCACATTCCTGGTGCTGCTGTGATGCCTTCCTCCTCTCTAGCTGATTTCTTTGTGTCCCCTTCTCTAATTTTCTAGCTCTCCTAAGGGTAGACCAATGTAGTTTGGCTTTCCAGACCTCTTCCCTCCTCTCCCAAGAGGAATGTTAGTTGGTGAATTATTTCCTCCTTGCTAAATAGCCTTTGTTTTCCAGGTTGAATTTTATCTTCATCTAGTTTTCAGTTTCTACTCTGTCTCAGGCTTTTTATACTGTTGTTGGGACCACCCTGATCCTGACCTATTGTGTAGCTATTTCAGCTCTCAGCCTATTCCCTCTTGCTTAGACTCCTCCTGGTTTTGCACCAGAATATTCCTGCACCTTCCTGAGTCCTGTGGGTAAGGGGAAAGTGACAGCCTTGGGGAGAGGAGAGTAAGGAGCCCTCTGATACAATTTTTGCTGGTATCTCCCAGGAACAATGCCCTTCTCTTCCTAACTGCTGCTGGGACACAGCCACCAAGCCCTACTTTATACTCCTTGAGTGGGTATATCTGCCAAAATTTGTCCCTTCCCTGCCCGGACACAGCTTCTGCCCCTCTCCCAGGACACATCAGACCCTCTCCAGCCCAACCTTCTTCTGGCAGCTGGATGGTTTAAGCACTAATTTAAAACTTTAATGAGGTGCTCAATCTAATATTTTACTCATCCCCATCGCCATGGTATCCCTGGTTCATTCTCTCTGAACAGCCGCTTGTCACATACCATAATCCTTTGTTTACAGTCCTGCAACCCATCCACCTGAGTGATTTTACAGCCTGCTGTGTGATAATGCTGAACATAAAGTCCCTTTTGACTTTATACATTGGGCTTGCCTGATAGCCCAGCATGCCTCAATGTCAGTGTAACAACCTGACAAAAGTCCTCTGTGAGATTTCAATGTTGGTTCATTTTTTACATTTCCCTTGCTTTGCCTTTGGTTTTTGTCACTCTGTGCTTCTCCTCTGCCTGCAGTCCTGGCACAGCTTGCCTTTCCCTTCCTCCATGGGTGACAGGATGGGCATTTGCTTTCCTCCTGCTGCCACAGACTGCCTGCAGGGGATACTTGACCCGGCGTCCCTCCTCTGTGGCCCCTGCCAGGCTGTTGTGGTGTGGTGAGTGCACAGCATCCTGAGAGACTTCAAAGTAACTGCCCAAAGCTGAGCCCCACTGCTCACAGTCCTGAGGCTTTGCCTAATGTTGTCATCTGTGGCTGACCCTCATCATTTCCCTCTAGGGAAATGGAGCTTCTGGCTAGGGCAGATGAACAGAGCAGGGAAGCAGAGAAGAGATGGGGCGTGGGGAGGTAGCTGGGAATGGTGACATATGGTGGGGGGCGATGCAGAGGGCTACTGCCAGAAGCAAAATGTTTGGCAGCCGCTGGGGACAGACTTGCATTGCAGATACTGTATCTTTCACTCTAATATAAAGCTGGAATTAAAAGCCAGTGTGCTGACAGTGAGTTGTTATTTGTGTTCATCTTGCTGGGAAACAACGTGGTGTGTGCTGTTTGCTGTCTCACTGAAACCAGTTAGTCCTTAGTAATGAAAAGATTTTGTTGGTCTCTGTCTGAAAGGATCTGCAGAGAGTTGTCTCTCTCTGTATTGAGGACTAGCAGCAGTGTTGCTGCATGAATGCTTTCTTGGGGTCATGCTGAACAGCTCTCTATTTGGCTTTGTGCAAGTTTGGCACATCTGCAGTAGTTTCATATTGGGGTAAATCTAGTCAATTACCAGGGCTGTTTGAATAAATATAAATATATAAGAGGTAGGCTGGTAGAGAAAATGAGGAGAAAAACCATATCACTGCAAATTTCCATAGGAACAAGTATAGATGTGAGGGTCGATTTATTTGGGTTTTGAGATATTCTGTCGTAAGTGGTTATTTCTGGACCAATTAGAATGTTGGCATATATTGGCAGAAACTAAATCTCAGATGTGGCTGTTGAACCTAACGCACTCTGCTCTTTTGGTCAGGCTTGGCATCATTAGAAAATTCATGGGTCATGAGGGAGTTATGGAGCCCTTGCACATGGTGAATCATGGAGGATTTGGCCCCAAGGTCATAGAGTGAACTTCAGATGAGGTAAACAAATACCTGAAATGAGTATGAAGATGTCTTTGTTATGAGAGGTCAGAGTACACCACTGGAGTGATCCATGCAGGCCTACAAACTACAGGTGTATGAGCTACTCTCCATAAACAAATAGTGCAGTGACCCAGAATAGGCTCTAATAAGCAAGTGCCATTGAGTGTAAACTCAACAGGAAGGCTACATACTAATGCTACATGGTGGCATTTTCAAGCTGAAGCTGAAATGCAATTAACATGCCATTCATTTACTTGAAAACTGTTGGTTTTGAGCAAATGATCAGTCTTGCATGCTGCTTCAGTTTCCAAGCTGTGCTATTTATTCTAGCACAGCCTGGAAATCACAACATGAAGCTATTGAAGAACAGTGGGAAATGTGACACTGCTGGTGATGCTCTTCCAGGGAAGTAAAATGCAAAGTGTAATCAAACAGAACAAACTGTCAGATTAAGGCTGCAGATTTTAAATTATTTTTGTTTGAACTAATCTGAGCTGTTTATTAGCTGACTAGTAAGATTATTTCTCTTTCTGTATGATTGTTACCTTCATCACTGCTTGGATTTTATCACTTAGGTATTTTTAGAACTACAAAAATCTCTCATCACTCCTCCTTCGCCTATCGGAAGCCACATCAGAACATAGTATTCTAGGATATAGTATTTAATGTTCCAATTTAAATATGAGCTATTTTTCCATTCCTAGATTGTACTTGGTCTTGCTTGATGGTGCTGTGCCAAGGAGCTGACAGCCAGAAGGAAGAGATTTGCTGTTTGCTTCTGCTGTCATCTGGGAGTGTTGCACAGCAGGGAGCATGAGAGGAGTCAGGGGTTGGAAGCTGGACTCTTCCTGGTTTTGCTGTCCATATACCTATGCTGGTGGAGTGCAAAGGATGTACGTGGGGACAATGCACTCAGCCTGCAGTGGTGTCTATTACAGCCTGAGAAGAAAGGCAGAGAGGTATTAAAGCCATGATGCCTGCTCTTGAATTCAGGAGACAAGAAACCCGCTCATGGAGGCACAGCGAACACACATGGGCAGGGTTGCATCGCTCTCCCACATTAGGTCCACAGGAGGTAGCCCAGGCCTGAGCTGGCCCTGCTGTTTTAACACCGTTTAACAAAGATCTGAGCTACCAACACTGCCATGACTTTGGCCAAAGCCCCTTATGAATAATTCTGCTTAATTATGGGTGAATGTCTGCAGCTGAAGCCTACTACCCATAATGATGGGATTACATTTAAATTCCTCAAGTTGTACCTATAGTTATATGTTTAGACTTTGGAGAGGATAACCTCTATTATTCTTTTACAGCATGGGCTGGGATTCTGAATTCCTTAGGCATCAGAGAGCATCTGTCCAGAATCCCAGAGGTCATACCAGTTCAGAACCCATCATCTGAATTGCACGTCAGCAAAATCCCCAAGGCGGGAAACTGTTCTACCTGAAGAATGAGTAGTTGCAACTGGAGACACTGCCAAATAGATTTTTCTTTTCCATTGGGCTGATTTCTGGGAATAAAGCCAACTGGAAGATTGCTAGAAGAAAATCTTCCTAACTGATCATATTTGCAATCAATTTTTATGCCAGATGTTGCCTCAGAAAGTCAGCTGACAGTAGTTCTAGTAGGCAGCTTGAAAAGGGCTGATTTTTATATAAAGAAAAGAAAAGATTTGCTGTTTTCTTGAGGTGTACAGAGTCTGTATGTAGCTGACTATATACAGATGCAAAATGATGTGGAAAGAACAGGTGGGAATCCAAGAAGTTAACAAATTTCCTTTAACAAAAACCTACTGTGTAATAGAAAGACTTCTACAGCTACCCTTAATTTTGAAGAATTAGTCAAGAGATGCCTGACTTTCTTGATTCCATTTTCAGAGTTGGCAGAGGAGAAGCTGAGAGTAAATTGGGCTGCTTTTTGGGAAAACATGGAAGTTGTGAAGTTGTTGGAAAGAAGGAAGGGTTGAGAACAATGGTTGTTAGACAGGAACAGGTTCAGTTCTTTGCTTGTCACTTTTTTGCTAAGCAAATGGTATGAGTTGGTATCTATGGGATCTGTACCACCCCCTCCCATCTGTGAAGAGGAATAACAGCACCTTCCCTAAGCAGTGCATAGTCAATGTGATAACGAAGCTGTATATTAAATATATTAGATAAACTTGGCAGTGGGAGGATTTTAAGATGGTTGGAAGGTAACAAATGGCTTACAGGATTTTATGGTGAAGGAGGTTTTATCCTTCATCCTCTTTGATCCCCTTCACCTCTTTACTGTAACACATAAGCAGTGATGTAGCTACTGTATCATTGAACATACTAAAGGGAGTGGGATGGATAGTTTACCTTAACAGTTTTGTAGAATTGGTGCTTCCTGTACATGTGTATATAGGTCAGATCCTGCAGTTTCTCTCCTTGAACTAACAGGCTCACTGTACTCAATGATTTGAGTTTTGTTGTACATTTTTTTTCTTCCAACTCTCATGCTTTTTAGGGATGAGATTGATGAGATGGTGCTAGTACAGGCCCATGGCACTGAAGAACACCACAGTGACATACCTGGAGATAGTGCAGGATGGCTGCTGTACAGTGGCACTGTGCCTAGGCAAATTGTTCTGCTGGGATTTGAGTGCCATTTCTGGGACCTGGGTTAGGTGCTGATAGTACCAAATGAAGCAAGTGCTAAGAAGGCAAATGTGATCTTCTGGTTTATTAGGCAAAGTGTCTCTGATAGAAAGGGATTAAGTACACCACTGGTTAGCAAGATACTGAGGGAGACCCTATGCAGAACACTGTGTGTTATTCCTGTGTTGGGAAATCCTGAAGGCTAGACTCTGGTGTTAAAAAAGATTAAATTAAGTTTGAGACAGCAGGGCCAGTTAGGATGATCAGTGAGCCAGTAAGCTAGCCTTAGGACAGGGCACTGAAAGTGTTTCTATCTTTGAGCCTGTAAAATGAAATTTGAGGCAGGATGTGGCAAGCCTTTAGAAATATGCAAAGGACCAGGCAATTTGCTCAGCCAGTGCCTTTCATGTACTCTGCATTTTGCTGTGCTAACCCAGGGACATGTCACAGCCACCCTCAAAAATGCAGACTCTGAAGAAACTGCTCCTGCAAAAACCAGGATGGTTTGTTGACTTCAACCATAGCAAGACCTACAGGAAACTCCCTTTTCCTTGCTCTGAACATTTAGTCCTTAAGTGAAGTGGAATTAATACCATTGTGCTGTGTGGCTTCAAACTAGCACAACTGGAGCAGAAGTCAATTTGCTGTATTTGAAAGAAAATTAATTAAGGCCTCATTTGTTTCCCTCAGAGAGAAAAGCTCTGGGTAGTTTCCAGGAGATGATTTTTTTTTTAGCTCCTCTGGTACAGGCCTGTATGTATAGAACAAATGTAGTGCAGCTTCAAGACCTAAATCCCCATAAACTCCAGGTTGTGAACCGAGTCTTCTGGTTCCCATGACAGCCCTGGTGAGTGCTGCACAACTGTATGCTGCATTTCAAGTCACAGAAAGTAAAAGCCTCTTAATGCAGTGCATGTCTATGGTACTCAAAGAAGGGAAATATCATGGCAAGGATGATGCTCATTGCCAGGTTTAGCCTTACCTGTTCTTCATCAGCAGACTGTGAACTCAAGTGCCCTAGCAAGGCAAAAGCATGGATTGTGTGGCAAGATTTCTCTTTTATTCTTGTTTTTCCCATGTTGCTTTATTAGTCTTTTGGAGATGAGCTGCTCTATTTACATCTACTCTGAATATTAATAATGAATAATGCCCTGCTAAACACAAAAAAAAGTATCTGGGTTTCAGTATGATACTCAAAGTGTAACTGAGGGCTAGCAGACCCAGAGATGTGTGCAGAAGGAATTGGGGGAAAAAACAAAAGCAAAACAAGAGAGGCATAATCTACAGGAGGCTAGTGGGCTCTGAGGATTTCAGAAGCACTTAAAAACTGATTTACTCCTGCACAAATCCCATTTCAAACAAGTTGCCAATAAATAGGTAACAGAGGTGTTACCAGCAAAGAGGCAAAGAAACAAGAGTGTGTGTGGCTATCATGTATGCCCAAGTGGGAGATGCTGTTTGCTAGAATGAGGCCTGGCATGCTGGCAGCTCCAAGAAACAAAAGGCATCTCTGGTGTGATGCCACCTACCTGCTTTGCCACTGGAATCTGGATATGGGGGCTTGATGGAAACAGAAAAATGTGAGTAGCTCTCCTCATCTTAACAGTAAGAGCTCTTTCTGTGAAAAAAAAAGGTATGTGAGAGAGTCCTCTGAAGCCAAAAAGTCTTTGATGACTGAGCTGGGAGCTCAGGATGTCTGTAGCAGCCTGTCCTTAGAGTGAAGACTAAGCTGTCTTAGTCTTTTGGTTTGCTGGCTGGGCAGCAACGTGGAGGAGAGAACAAACAGCATGGAGCAGGCACAACACTCCCTCTTTGTCTGCAGGGACACAAGCGCTGGGGAGAAGGAGGTCACATAGGATGGTAACATTACCAAAGCTCATGGCCAAGGATAGATTGTGTGACAGCCTGAAGTAACATTATCCCTTAGACTGCCTTTTCTCCTCTGATAGTGCTTAGACTGTCAAGAGTCATTTCCTAGCTGAGCACTGCCATCAGAAACATATTGTATCAGTGGCTTCTCTCAGAAGTGAAGTTACCTTGAAATTGGAATCATGTTGGATGTGTGGCACCTGAACAGAGTTCAGTAACTTTTGAAATGGTATTGGGTGTGCACAGCTAAGCTTTGGTAGCAGTGGGAGGGGGTACAGGGGTGGCTTCTGTGAGAAGCTGCTAGAAGCTTCTTCCATGTCCAGCAGAGCCAATCTCTGGTGGCTCCACAGACAGATGTGCCTCTGATCAAGGATAACCACCAGTTGGAAATGGTGGTAATGCCTTGAATGGCTGCACCCCGTGGAAGAGTGACCCACACTGCAGCAGTTTGAGCAGGACTGTTGTCTGTGGGATGGACTCGGGCTGTGGCAGTTCGCAGAAAGCTGTTCCTTGTGAGATGGACTCAGGCTGGAGAAGTTCATGGAGAGCTGTCTCCTGTGGGAGGGACCCACAGTGGCACAGGGGAAGGACTCCTCTCCCTGAGCATCATGAGAAGCCATGGGTGATGAACTGACCATTACTCCCATACCCTGTCTTCTTGCACTGCTGGGGGAGGAAGTAGAGCTCAGGAAGGAGGGACAGGTGGAGGGAAGGTGTTTCAAAGGTTTTATTTTACTTCTTATTATCCTGCTCTGATTTTTTTACTAATAAATTCAATTAATGTTTCTAGTTCTGTCCTGGTTTTGCCTGTAATGGTATTTGATGAGTGATCTCTCCTGGTCTGTATTGCAACTTGTGAACCCTTTGTTATATTTTCTCTCTCCTGTCCAGCTGCAGAAGGGAGCGATAGAGAAGCTTTGGTAGGTGCCTGGAATACAGCCAGGGTGACTCTACTAGAGAAGCCCACCATGGGAGGGAAGGAATGGGCAGATGTGTGCAGGAGGGTAAGAAGTACCATTTGTTTTCACATGGTTGTCAAAGGCTTTTGGCAGTTTGAATGGCAGGATACAGATTTCAAGTCTGGGATTAAAAATATGTTTCTTTTATCTGATTAATCTAGTGGCAGGTCTGGATCCAGAGGGCAGCAACTGTCCCTGTGGGGTCTAGCAAGGCTTGCAGAAGTGTGCATTTGCATCACTGTGAGAGATGTTTTATATTGTTGTAAAATGCGTCTTCTTCAGCCCAGCTTCCACTGCCATCCCATTGCTGCAGGTCTGCCAAAAAACCAGTGCAAGGTGTGGTGTGGGGTGTTTCACTGCCCCCATGGGCTGCCCTTTTCCTCAGCCCTGTGCTAGTGACTAAATCCCATTGGTGTCTCTGCCAGAAAGTGCATTCATGGATTGAGACTTCTGTGTCTCCTTCTCTGGAGTAAAAGCAAGATCCATAACCATTGGATAAGAAATTAATTGCTTAATCAGATGGGGCCACACAAAATAAGCATGCTTTGACCTTCTGGTGGAGTTTGGCAGCTGTTATGCTTTAAAATTTCTATTACTGAAAATGAAATGTTTCAATGAATTATTTATTTTCATCTCCATTCAAGCAACCTGAAAGCAAACATTAGGAAAATTGTGCCAAAATACCTAGGTTGAGACCATAAGCTTTGTGCCTTGGGGAGAGGTGCTCTGATGGTGGCAGCTCCTGACCTTCCTTTATTGGTACATGTGATAAAGAGAAAATGTTTCACCTCGTTCTTCAGAGCCTGGAGCCTGAAAAGATTGGAACCAGTCGGTCACAGGCATTTGCCTGGAAGAGGGCTGTAACTGTTTTGGGGACAGTTGGTGGCATTTACTTCCTCTGAAGTATTGGCAGTGGCTATTGCTGATAACTGATTAGACTGGCTGGTGGTCTGATGCAGTGTGGCAAATCCATTGTAAAAGGCATTAGTTAATGTCTGTCTGATACTTTAGACTTTTAAGATGGTCTGTAAATGCTGATTTCTACGATTCCATGATAAACAAACAAAAAAACCCGAGCAGTCAAAACCCTGAGGCCTCAAAGGAAGAATATAGTGGGTTTTATTATGGCTTGATACAGTTATAAAGAGAAATATGTATGAATAAAAATTATTTTGCCAACAAAATATGGCACAGAAATAAAAGGATCTCTAAATGTTAAAGAAGTTGAACTGGTTGAAGTGAAAAATGTGATGAATCAGCCCCTAGTGAGAGGTCATTTTAGTGAGAATTTGCCAGGAATTGCACCTTTCTCTGTGCATTAATGTCATGAGCAGAGGGAGTACTGTGGCAGCCTCCTCACAGCTCTTTCATTTCAGAGGTACAAAGGTTTATGAACTTTTCCTTCAGGCCCAGGACAGCTGTGCTAATTGATCAAAGCACAGCAAAACACAGGCCAATATTGTCACTCTGTGCCTTCCACCTTTGCATGGCAGAATTCACAAAAAGAACAGCTGTGTGAATCAGCAGGTTTGTGTGCAGCTCTAGCTCCCACTCTTCCTTCCTGCCTTTAGGCATGTTTTCCGGATGATGATGTGGTTTTTTCCTGCTTTTTGGTGTTGAAGTGCTTACAAGGGGAATATTTATAGGGAATGTTTTGTGATGTATCATATTCATCTCCTACATTTGATGACATGATTGTAAGCCATTGGTAAGCTATAACCTGTTATGGACTTTTACTATGAATGATCACTGTATTATTGCAGAAAAATAGGTAAACTTCCCTTCACCTTTCCAGTAGAACTACATATGGTTTCTTCCCCAGATAAGAACAGCTCACTCTCCACAGCAAAATATGAATAATGTTGCATAACGTTGCATAACGTTGCATAACGTTGAATAATGTTGAATAATGTTGAATAATGTTGAATAATGTTGAATAATGTTGAATAATGTTGAATAATGTTGAATAATGTTGAATAATGTTGAATAATGTTGCTGCCATAGAAGGCAGGTGTGAATTCAAGTAATAGAACAGAAAGCAAAGCAAGGAAATCTTGATTCCCCGAAGGCGCTTTTGGATACAGGAGTGTTGTCTTCATCTTTTTACAGAGAGGCCGTAAAGAGCAGATTAAGAGAGAGGAGGTGACAAGAAGGTGTAAGCATCCCCCTACACCTGTATGCATTAAACCCTTGTGAGCATGACTGTGACCTCCTGCGACAGCCCAGCCTTGGACCTTTCAGCCAGCAACCTGGCTCTGCTGGTGCCGCACAGCAGGGCGGACCCAGCTGTGGCATGTGCTACCACAGGCCGTCACCAGCGGAGTGACGAAGGCTGTGCCAGAGGGTGAGCTGGTGGGACAGGGAAGGAAGGGGCTGGAGGAGTGTGCCTGCTGCAAGAGCGCTGGCACGGCTTCTGTGCCGCCGTGGCAAGTTCGCGCCCGTGGCCCGAGCTCTGCGGTGGCTCCGCAGCCGCGACAAAGGCAAGGGGCACCCTCCCCGTGCGCTGCCCCGCAGTTGACCAGGGGCTACCAGCGCAAGGAAGCGGCCGGGGCTGTGCAATGCCGCTCTCCCCCGCTGCTGCGGAGCCGCTTCTGCTCCGGCACAGGGCGGCAGAAGGCCGGAGAGGGCTTCAGCTCCGCTCACAGCCGCTGTTCCCCGGTGCCGGGCCGATAGCGAGCGCCACGTGTCCGTGCAGCCGCACGCCGCCCCGCGGGCAGGGGAGGAGGCTCGCAGCGCTCCCG